>OX419596.1:9987732-10093918 GCA_948473455.1 Teleiodes luculella
ATACATTTGGTTATCAACCAAACTAATTTTAAATTTATCAGGTTAAATACTTTATTTTAATATATACGTAGATCATTTATATTTAGAGACCATTGAAACAATCCAAAGATACAATGGCGTATTGGTTTGTAAATGGTAATATTCTTTCATTATCATCATTAACATAATGTAACCTAAATAACATCAAGACAATCTATATAATAAATATGTAGAGGTCGCAAATCGATCCATAGAAACATTTTTTTGCTAAAAACCGAGGCAGAGAGATGGTAAAAGTGATATGGAACATAATTCCACTTTTTTTCTTTATTTTTGTTTCTCGGTTTAACTGTTTGTACGGGCTAATCTTCGAAACTGCATTTTTGCATGGTGGTTCCTTATATGCCTGGTCAAATCTTAGATCCTACAGAAAAGCCCGAGCCCGAGCGAGGTGTAGCCCGAGCACACAGATAGTTACAGAATATAATATAGTTTAAACACTTTATTGCATGCATTTACACTACATATATGCAAATATTATCTACGTTACGAAAAATATCCACGAATTTTTTTAAAATTCTGATATTCACAATCGTATTTCTAGAAATAGAAATAAACTAGCTCGTGATAAGATAGGTAACTAAAGTTTGACTAAAGGTTCTCAAGTATAAGGTTTATGAGTTAACAGTAGCTAGATCGTTGCATGTTAGGTTAAGACAATGTATTTACGTAATGAGCTAAGCACTCAAAATAACTGTTTTGCGACGCCCTGTGCAGGGTAATTGTACTATCTGCAATGTAAATGAATTAAGACCTGTATATAAGCTGTACAATTGCAATAATAAATAAATAAAGTCAGTACTTCTTTTGTGGGATTCTGTGTACGCTACTATAATAAAATACCTGATGATATTGTAAATCTTCCAAAAAAAGGTTTTTAAATGCCATGCGAAACGGTCTCTATATAAGAAACTAATGATGTTAGTTATCCATTCCATGATTATGTATACAACTAGTGCCCGTGTATACTAGAGCCGCCCGGAGAGCTGCATGGCTCGTTTTATATTCAGCAGTATTCGCTTTTCTGACATTTTACTAGATTTCGTTTAGTAAAACGACATATCACTGACGATGAATCGGTATTTTGTCATATCACTAGATATTTTTAGTAAGAAGACGTAATAAACAAGAGAATTCGACATCTACCGGGATTTCGTGGTATCCCTAGGGATTTTGTGAAATCCCTGATTTCCAGATTTCCCTGCGACATGAGGATTTTTTTATTAAATATTATGATTTATTTCAAAACAATCTATAATGGTGGTGAATCGGATTCTTGATAAATTTTATCTCTCTCTATTTATCTCAATTTGGTGACTATTTATGACTATTTATTGACATTGTTAAAATTGGTTTTACCCACTAGTGCCCGTGTATAGGTACTAGAGCGAGCGAAACAGCTGCATGGCTCGATTTGTATTCGGCAGTATTCGCTTTTCTGACATTTTACTAGATTTTGTTTAGTGAAACGACATTACTGACCATGAATTGGTATTTTGTCATATCACTAGATTATTTTAGTAAGAAGACGTAATAAACAAGAGAATTCGGCATCTTCCGCGATTTCGTGATATCCCTAGAGATTTCATGAAATCCCTGATTTCCATATTTCCCTGCGACATATATATTCTGTGCTACAAATAAGACAAAATAACGTACGATCAAGTGCAAGGTAACCTCAAGCGCACGGCGATTTTATTCCTTATAACAGGGCAAAATCAAAATCTTCATTCCGAAATGCTCTTGACTGTAAAACCTCAGGTATATATCTATAATGTGTAGGTATAGGATCATCCGTAGTGATTTAATTGTGTATACGTATTTAATGAAAGTGATATAAGAAAGGGTTCGGATTCTGGATTACCCCTTGAGTGAGGTCCGACAGGTAGTGGCTTTGGTAAAAGAATTACACCAGTCGAAGCTTTTGTTATCTGATACAACTAAATGTGGGGCTAATGGAAGACATTCCTTTAAAAATAAGCAGACTGTTTTTAACCCCCGACGAAATTGAGGGGTGTTATAAGTTTGACGTGTGTATCTGTCTGTCTGTGGCAAAGTAGCTCCAAACTCCAAACGGATGCGCCGATTTTGATCTAGTTTTTTTTTTATTTGCAAGGTGTCACAATCGAGAGTGTTCTTTGCTATGATCCAAGAAAATATCTTCAGCCATTTGAAGATTACCAGCTGTTTTCTAGTTGTTGAAAGGATCAAGTATCGGTTTTGTGTCGGGGGTTATTATTATTTTTTAATTTTTGTTGTATTATATTGTTTTCCTATAATTATGCCTTTTAATTACGAATGGTAAATTTTTCGATTAATAAATAATGTATCAATTCCCAAAGGCAATTCGAAAAACAAAGCATACTCGTAATTACGACCACCCTTGCAAGTTATGGAAATTGAAACAGCCTTTTGTATGGTTTGTTTTGAAATATTTTCAGTCGCTTCCTTGGATTTTCGGGAAAGGTTGATTTTGGTGTAAAAATGCAAAAAGTTATTAAATAAAACATAAACAAACCCTCTCTATTAACAAATGATATATTTCATCGTATACATATTACTTTATCACACACTGTGACTGAAAATGGTCTAAAAAGAAAAGCAATTATATTCATAAATATCAGTAGTATAGTACTAACGATGTTAATAGTAATTACACGTAATTATTCGTGGTATGTAGAGACGAAGACAAAATAACAACTGAAAATAAGTATAAAATCCTTAACCGTTGCTCCATAAGACCTACAATAATAAAAAAAATGTTTTTGTTTCAATTAATATGACCCGATGATATTAACATAGAAATAGCTAAAGAGAATAATTATATATCAGGAAAGATTAGCGACTAAGAAACTCTAGATGCGTTGTAATAGTATATCTTGTGAAACAATAAACAATTTCTTAACGTGTTAAAAAAAATATTTTTGCGCTTTAGGCGTGTTAGCTCTATGTAAGTCCAAATGTTTTGATTTCAAAGTCTGTTTTGATTACTTTTGATGAAATGAGTTGACTCCTTGGGGTATAAATAAAAAAATTGTATACTCTAAGGTTGACTCTTAAAGTTTTATTAGAATTTATAGAGTAATTACTACAGAGGTAGGAAAAGCCACGATTCGCATTCTGACTTCTCTGGTAAATATAATGTACTAGAGACCCGGCCCGGCTCCGCACGGGAAAATGGTTATTGTGGGTTATCCTTAAGTATATTATGCATGTATTATACATAATTATTATAAATCTTCCTCTTGAATCACTCCATCCATTAAAAAAACGCATCAAAATCCGTTGCGTAGTTTTAAAGATTTAAGCATACATAGGGACATAGGGACAGAGAAATTTGTTTTATAATATGTAGTGATAAAGGACATAAATTAAAACATGAATTGTAGTATGTTGTATGATACAAAATGAGTTCAGTGCTAAGCTTTCCGTGTCTATCTAACATTTCGTGTATGTATAGTACAACAACGGTTATCTTTACACGACGACGATCGAATGTACTAAATAACCCAAATGTCTGTCCATAAACCAAGAATAGAAAATCAATGAAACAATGAAGTAACAGACAAGAGTAAAGTTGTTAGCTACAGCTGCCTGCACGCGGATACACTTGCACATTTTCCAACTAGTTACTAGTTTTCTATACTATTACTTATTTTCGCTTAAATAGATAGCATACAACTGTCTATATTAATATTATATTATTATTATAAAGTAAAACGTTACTTTAAAAAAAAATAACTTATAACTTATACGCTTCGTACCTATATATTAGTTAATTTTATCAATATATTAGATTTGTGAAAACGAATATCTCATACCAAAAAGAAAGAGATCAAAAGGACAAAAATGACGTAATTTCGGGAGCAAGTTTTGATTTTAAACATATTTATAAAAACTAGCAGGATTCGTAATAAAATTCCTGATGGAATACCTACAATGCCAAGTTTTAATATAATACGCGATGGTATGTTTTGAAACCTGATAATATTAGGTATAGCTAATGTTCATGAATTGCTATTATTTACAAAGTATGAAAATATTTAAATATATTTAACGTCACATGATTCAATCAGTGACAAAAATAAACTAATATGGGCTGAGTCATCGTTTCTTAAAATGACAATTTACCGCAAGCCGATCACAATTCATACCATAATCATTAGTAATTTGAGGAAAAAGTAAATTTATTTTAAAACAATGAGCTTAGATTTCCGTTGAAAAGTTACTAATTAAAATACAAAATTCTTATAGGTATGTACTTATATTACAATCATTACTCTTATATTATAATTATAACCGACTTTGGGTAAAGCTATTTTCATGCCGTAATTAAGCACCCATAAGTCCGTTGATGCTTACTATGCGACACAAGCGTAGGTCATTTAAAAAATCTATCTGGTCGCGATTCGTGCGTCTTGATTTTCTGTAAACAAGTAAGTTGGTCGCGTTTCTTGCGTTTTCAATAATGCAATAAAAATGGCCATCTCGTTTGGGCGCGGTTCGGGCATCTTCTTATTTTTATTAATTTCATTAGTCGCGTTTCGTGCCTTCAAATTCAGAGCCTATATGATTATAAAATGTATTCCATGTTCCAAAGTATTATTATTTTATATTTCACGAAACGTAGAAAATCAAAAATAACGGGAGCGAATCTTTTTTGCCTCTATGTTTCATACTCAATATGGAGTACTGATTTTGAGTACAAGCTAATTATAATGTACAATGAAGAGCACATTTAACTGAACACTTTAGACCTTGCACAGCTTTTATGTTTATTGGAACAGAATCGCTGTGCATGTGTTTACCTTACCTTGCACTCGGCCGTACCTGATAAACAAATATAGAGTTCGGAAAGTTAAAAAAATATTTGAGTGACTTTTTTTAACTCTCAGCTTGAATATTTTAGTACATATATCTTTATTCTCAGCTGAAATCTTGCACAAAAATCACATTTACACCTCAAATGTATTCTTAAAACTGAGTGAGTTTAGTAATTCTAAATAGTATCGCCGATCGGCTTGCTAAACAATACCCCAACACCTCATATTATTCTTCGAATGCAATATCACAATATACTCGGATACATTTTGTGTGCGTATCAATGCCATGGCAATAGAATGCTCGAGGAATGAGTATTACTGATAGTCAAAACAAGATAGGTGACGTGTGTAAATCCAAATAATGTTTATGATCTACACACGTCAAAAAAAGTTTGATACGAGTATCGTGCAACACGAAACTGAAAATAGAATTTCAATTCGATTTTGTTTTGTTTTGTTTGAAACGAACCGCTTGTTGTTACTTAAAATGATATGTTATCGTTACCTATTATTATATACTTCTCTGATTGTTAAACAATTATACATTTATATAGGACTTGTATTACTATCAGCCCTGAAAATATTTGATACTAATAACATCGCATGTTATATATTTTTTTAATTTGTCTTAAACTGTATCAAAACTCGATGAACAGTAAATGTTTTGGAAAATACAAGATAATCATAATATCGTTCAATAAAACGTAAAAGAAGAAATAATATTAGAATCTAGCTGTCCGCCCGCGGCTATGCCCTCGTTGTTTTTTTACTTTTCCGTAGTAATTTTTAGCTATCCCACGGGAAGACTTTAATTTTCCTCGATTAAAAGTATCCAAGTCGTTGACCGGAGATATAAGGTACCACCATGCAAAATTTCATTCAAATCGGCCTAACAGTTTTAGAGATTAGCCCGTACAAACAAAGAAACGAAAAAAAAAATCTGGATAATGATCTACATCGCTTCTTACTTCCACCAGAATCGGTTTTGAGCTTTTTTTCTGTGTACAGATTTTCGACCTCTATAGTTTTAGTATAATATAGATAATATATAGCGGTTTTATTAATATTAAGAATTAGAAAATACATAAAGAATACTTGGTAACGTGTAAAAGTAGGAAGGAACTTAAGAATATCCTATCATATTCAAGCTATTTATTATCCTGAAACCCCAGGTAAGTTGTTACCTGGCAAGCATGTTTGCTTCGACGAAACTATTGATTTAAAAGTCATGTCCTTGAGTATTTTTGACAGACGGTGCGTGTCACACAAGAAAGTTGACACGAGGTAAGTACGGGAACATCCAAAAATTCCGATTTACTTTTTTTCGAATTTGAAAATACTGAATTTTAAAAACTACGAAATATTGTAAATTCAAATTGAAATAATCCCATATATTTGCTCATTCATTCACCATCAATAGGCCTACTTGTGCAACATTTTGCATGGTTTATGCTTTGTAGATGTGCGGCGCAACAACACACAAGCAGTGCGATTAAGATAATAAATATACGTAATCGAACACCGATATAGCACAACTCTCTATCTTTGCGATCCCTTATCACTATCACCCTCATAGAACACATGACTGATAATGTCACATCACTTCTTGTCAAAGCATAATCCAATAGCTGTGACGTGTTGACGGCTGAAAGGTTAAAAACATTTTTAAATGGTCATGATATGACTGTAGCAGAGCGATAAGCGGCGCGATTTTTAATTATTACTACCCAATCAATAAGGCCGCTAATTTTACAGCATTTTTCTCTATAAAACTCTTACGTTTGTGTGCAAAAATACATGTGGCTTTCTAGTTGTCTGGAACAGAGTATTTATTTATTTATTTACTTGATCAATCAACTATCAAAGAACATATTATTATGATTCTCTAACACATGCTAGCACGTTTCTAAGTAAATATGCACCATACTTAAAGGTTAACACATCTTGCGTAAAAAGTAATTGGTGGTAATATAGGTAGATTAGACCGCTAAACAACCAGCTAACTAAACCTGGGCTGACTCAACCGGCGGGCGGCCTAGCAGATGATTGATAAGGTGCGGTTAGCAAGACGTTTATTGCCTAACCTAGTGCTGCAAACCCCATAATCTCCAATCAGAAGAAACTGACCAAAAAACTAAAAATAAAAAAAATGGGTGATTAGTTTGTTGTTAGGTACGAGTATAAGTATTAGAGAAGTCTTAGCTAGTTCGATAATCCTGGTGCCAGGGTTTGTGAGGTAGGTTTAACCTCGATACCCCACATTATAAGCAAGCATTAAAGCTGTATTAGTAGATTAAGGATTTTTTTTATTAGGTTGATAGCCGAGTCTGTGTCAAAGCAAAAAAATAAAAAAAGCTTAGGTACGTGTTATAGGGAAAGTTGACGAATGCCCTAAAATAGGATAAAAACATTTTATGTGGACAAAAAACTGGTTGCCTGTAAAGTCGGTATACGGGCGAAAGTTTTACGTGACAACGACTTTCTCACTCTCTCTCTCTCGCTCTGTCTCTCTCGCTCTTAGGCGGGCTAACTGTGCTCGAGTGGAAGGGACGCGTGCCTTTCACTTTTTATGTCTGTCTCTCTCGCTCTTAGGCGGGCTGCGTGCCTCTCACTCGCTCTCATTGTGAGCGCATAACGTGAGCGGAGCGTAACGCAGTTTCTTGAAGTGTCACCCGGCAAACCAATTTATAAGACGTTGTCACGTCAAAATGAACGATAGTAAAAGACTTTCTACGGTTCACCCAGGGGACTACTATTTGGTATTCTGTGACCCAGGTGGTCTCGCAAGGCGTACGGTGGGCAAGAATGCTGCAAACCCTCGCAATCTGCTGAATTCTTAGAACTTTGCAACACGTCAAGTAGATAGGGCGGAGGATAACTCCGATCCGTTTGTGCGGTGTTTGCTGTGGATGCGTGTGCGCACCGCTGTGTTTACACTATCTGTGCCCGCTTCACTAACACGCGAACTCCCAAATACAAATACAATTTGCAGTTCATTGCGTTGTGAACTAGTCTCAAAAGTAATCTTGTATTTTTTTGTCATCGTGATCACGCAATGTATATAGAACTCAAATTGCGTTTTGTAAAGTTAACTTCGTGAAATGTAGCCCTGTTCAGCAGAGCTGCCAACTCCAACTAAATAATACAACTAGGTGCAATATGACTAAACTATCTTCCTTAGATATTTATAATGTAGTTAAATGTAGTCTGCGTTTATATAAATAAAATGCCGAATGCACCTTCCGAATCCGGCGAGAAATTACATCGTTAACAGCTCATATACGTCCCCACCGAGGGGCTCGAGCCTACCCTGATACCAGGGTGAATAGGCCTTAGTCGACCACGCTGGCCCAGTGCGGGTTGGTGCGCCGAGAAATTACATACTCAGAAAGAAAAGAAGAACCAGTAACTCGCGTGTGATATTAGGAAAGTACCCTAATGTTCTATGTTCTAATAAACGTTACATTAATATATTTTTAATTATTTACTAATGTGGCATGGATATTAATTGTAAGCTACGTAAATAAATTGTAAGCTTTCACAGACAGACTACAAATAATTCAAATAAGTATTATACATAAATATAGTATAGAAAGATTTAAAAACATTAAATAAATTACTATGCACATTAAATAAATTACTTTCGTAGTGATATTTAGCTCGTACTATTACAGTCTTCATTGTAGGGCTTCATAAAATAAAGGTACCTAGGTTAAGCCTATCACTCAGACTAAAATTTTTCATTATTCAATTGAAATAATTTTGATGTTAATAAAATAATAAAACCAGCAACACCATGGGCCGACGCCGCAATCGCGCGTCCTCATTGAGGGCGCTAAAAATACCGCGCGCAGTTCCCCTCTCCCTCCCCTCTATCTGTCTCCCCCCACCCGCCTCTGACCCTCACCCACTACCCTCCAATGCCGCTAACTGTGTTTAAAACACGCTGTCACTTCCGCACTCTTCCGGAATCTGATGCGGAAGTTGTGTTATTGCTGCGTGGATCCGCCCGCAACAGTTATTATAGGTACTTCGTTTCAAATAAGATTACACAGTTTGTGAAATACGCAGTGCAATAGAAAATAGAACGAAATCCTATCGTCGATCTTCTACAGACGTATAGATTTTCTCCAGAACAAAATTTTGTTTTATTGATATTGTCTTTTCGTTCGCTCCTTAGTACAAGGCCCGATTTTAGGAAAAAATGCGATCCCCATGGAGAGTTGTTGTTAAGAAATTAAATTTATAAAAGGCCTAAAAGACGCGTACTTATAAGAGCTGTATGGTGCAAAAAGAATTATAAGGGATTTTTTTAAAAAAAATTGCGAATTTTTCTTTTGGCGCACGAAATAGTCAGAAAGAAAATTCACACCAGGACGCACAATAATGCAGTGAAAGATAACGTTGCCGAGTAGGAGTAATTATATTGTTTTCTTCCATAAACCTGGAAGAAAATTGTTTATTATGAAAGATATTCCTTCCTAGTTGGGGTTTTCGTAAGTTGGTTCCCCTCACCCTGGCAGGGACCGCAGTCAGACAGCCGCCAAAAATGACGATGTCTTACCTCATCCGATTTCAAGCTGAGCTTTCATAGAATATTAGGAACTAAAACTTTTGTCCACCAATCGCTCTATGTGTGGTTCTTCTAACCTCCCTTCTACAGGCGAATACGTGAATTAATAAATAAACAGATATAGATGCACAAATTAAATAATTATGTAGAGACATCTCACACACGGCCATCTGACCCCAAACTGGGCAGAGACTGTACTATGGGTGTCAGACAGCTGATATTATATTTATATACAACATTCAGACACAAGGCAAACACAAGTGCTCATCACACTCGTGTGTTATGTACTCAAGTAAAGGCTCATATTGGCTTTACATTACATAATTGGCTCTAGTTTCAGTATAGTATAATAAATAAAAAATCTACGTAAATATGCAACTCTACCAAAAATACAGCTGCCTTTATAACTACAAAGATTTAATAAATTACTTATACGTCACAAAGGTTTAAGGTTATCATCCACTAACGCTCTATAAAAGAACTCTTCACGTTATCATTTATTCTTTATTTTTTGGGGTCAAGAGCAGAGATTAGCGATCACACACCAAAGGTTGGGCGCGCGCTCGCATCGGCGACCCAAAACACAAAAATAGTACACCAGACCAAAATAGACGTCGGTAAAACAGACACCATAAGACAAACACGAGATGGAAGTGAATCGTTTACTGTAAATGACTGTTGGTAATTTGGAAAAGTAAGAAAATTTTAAATTTGGAAAATATTTTTTCTTTTTAAGATCTTTAGAATCAGCCAGTTCGGTACGCACCGTGAAACTCAACTGGTTGTTTATCCGCAACATACTCGTAATCTTAGAGAATAAATATACATAGAGCACGCGCATCGCTCCGCTGCCTTTATGTCAAGCGTAAGCAAATTTTGGCAGATTTTGTATGGGCGGTGAAATCAATAACATTTTTCTTTTTTGATTTGTTCCTCAAGTCATATTTGCCACTTATCACTGCACATTTCAAAATTTTCTCCTATTAAATTTCTTATTATCACCGGGAAAAATAATCAGCTCCGATAACCATTTGATACTAAACGAACGCACTGAAGATATTCGGACTGTTCATATCCGTGCTTACGGTTCATACTCGATAGGCGTACTCTATCCCTCCCAGAAAATTTTCTATTTATACTCTAAGCTCGTAATATTCAACTTTATATAAACTTCAGTTACGTGACGGCCACTTTATATTTCAAATTGATTTTTAATTTTGATATTTTAATTTAACCTATGTTCCTTAGGTATAGTCAGCTTCATGAGTACTACCACTTTCTTGCGAATAAACAAGCAGTAAAATTTCACGACGTATTGATAAAGATTTTTAGACATTCTCTTTGTAGACCAGTCCTAAGTAAAGGTATTAAAACATTAAAACTATCATTCATAAGGTAATTAAAATGATATAAATGTTTATTAATATTTCCTCCTAACATCTATACCTAGCTACTCTTCTTCCAATATTTTGAATGAAACTTTGCAGAGGAATACGCGGGCGTACGGCTAGTATCATTTACATGCCGGTTAACAGTTACTGTTTATCCAATCAATTATCACGTGAAAATTGTGAAATCCGTAACACTGGTCACCTTGACGGGTTCGTGTCGCGATGCTAACTCTACTTAACTAACTCATTGTTATATAGTTCCCACCTAGTGTACTCGCCACACCGACCTATGAGTCATTGAACAATCTGGCAAGTGCGCTAGGAAGGACGACGGTTACTTAGAGAATCCTCTCTGTTCTATTGAAAGAAAAGGCTTTTCACGACGTGGAAACTACATTCCTAAAACTAAACAAGACTAACAAAATTTATAAGAACGAATCGGGGGAAATATTGCAGCATTTTTTTGGATTTTATCAATAGTTACGAAATTCTTGTGAGTTACTTTTTAGGGAGTATCTATACCATCTATAATATCTATCTCTCTACAAGTTAAACTCGATGGTGTAAATTTTAGTGCTTTTTTTCACACTTCACTTAGGTATGCTAGCTTTGATACTGCATTCTAAAAATATCGCAGTGAAATTTCCTTTATGGTCACATCACGTTCACCAAACGTCTACCAATTTCGTAGCAAATACCTATATTATGCATGATTTTCTTCACCTCACGCAAGAGCTGCAAATAAGTTGAAGCCCCCGTTGGTAGTGCGTCCTTCTAAGCACAGGGTCGCGGGTTCGAATTCCATCCAGAGCAAACATTCGTGTGATGAGCACTTGTGTTTGCCTTGTGTCTGGATGTTGTATATTTAGATGTATATGTATATCAGCTATCTGACACCCATAATACAGGCTCTGCCTAGTTTAGGGTCAGATGGCCGTGTGTGAGATGTACCACATATTATTATTATTAGTTAGCATACAGTATAAATAACGGTTTAGCTAATACTAAAAAATCATGTTCAGTCAATGATTTTGAACAACTTTCGCAAAGCAACCTTTTTTCGAAAAGAAAAAAAGAAGAATCTTTAGTCTCATAGTAATTTTGTGGCGTATGGAGAAGTTTTTTCTTTCGCTACCGTAATTTTTTTTATTGAGTGAAGTTGATGAAATTCATTGACTAAGCAACCTTTCAGTTTGCCGTAATTTATACTCGTACAACCCGGAATTCTATCAATGCTTGTTTAAAATTCCCTAAACTATTTATTTTTCTCGTTTCAGTAGTTTGAAGATAGGTATCTGTTGCTGTTAAATTTTTTATCATAGTACCTTATTTAAATTATGCTACATTGTAATGTCAATCAGTATAATATTATTACAATCTAATCAGCAGCAAATTAACTCTTGTTCAAAGCCAACAATGGTTATAAAAATTACTGTGTCAACAGTGATTTGATAAGTGGTTTTTAGCATTGAACATTTAACCACGTATTTTATTAAACATTTAACCATACAACTTTTTAGAGCAAAAAAAATAATTCTACGTCGTAATCGGTCTAGTCGTGTGATTTTACGACATTCTTACCAGACGAGTCTCGAACGGTATTGACTTAAAGTATCTAGCACATGCGGTTGGACATTCGCACTACGAAATTCACCCCTACCACGACGGAATACGGGCGCTCTCACGATCAACAGGTCTAGCCGCTTGTGCTGGCTACTGTACATAACAACTTAACAAATACGAGTAAGTCACTTCATTGATTGTTCTTTTTGTTTAAATAGAAAAACACATTATCATATCCGCGTGTTAAGAAACCAGCTTTGTTTGTTCTTGTCTTTTGTTTGAACTGTGGTTAATTGTTTGACAGGCGAATCAAAATAAAGACCGCGATTAGGTAATAGGTTCCTACTATACGTACATTAAGCAGAGCAGATACTTAATTTAATTAATAACACTAGACGTTCGTTGATGTCTTTTGTAAGAACCGTTAATATGTTCCACAACATAATATGCATAAATAACACTAGGTGCGTATAATACGATAACTCTTTAGGTAGGTGGGTGGGTCTCACTCCGTGTATAGTAGAAAGTACAGGACTTTTCGAGATGTTTGTTTTGCAGTAAATTTTCAGGCTTCATAGCTGTGGTGGAAGTTAAAACAATTATGGTCCTAATTAAATAAATTACAGTTAGTGTATTTTGTCTTAAAAATTCAATTTACTTTATTTCACAACAAATTGAATTAAATACATATATTATTAGGTAGGTACATAATTACTTACTATTTAAGTAAAGAGGGATACAATGAAAAGTAAGTTCAATGGGCTGAGAGATTGAAGTATGATGGCACCTAATCCTCGTTAATTGATCCAGAACGATTTCTTGTTTTTTTTTACATAAAATAAACAATATTTGCTTATGGAACTAAAGAGCTGAGGTTGCTGACCCCTATAGGGAACTAAAGGTGTTAGTAGAGTAGAGAGGCGTCAATCGGCTATGCGATAGAAAGAGAGGCAGCTACGTCGTGTTTTTTGTGTTGTCATATATTATTTACTGATGTTGATGATAATGTCACCTTCGTACGGTCCGACCATTGCTAGTGGTAATGATGAAAATAAAATAAAAATAAAAAGACGTTTATTTGCAACTTTCACAATTTACATAATTTTAGGCATAAGTAAAATAAGTGACATGCAAATAGGTCTGAAGCTCAGCACTATAGCTGCTGTCGAAACGAACAGCCGCTGATATCTGCTCCAGCCGTTCTTCTAGATCAGCACTATTTGAGTGCACGTAACAACAACGCATACATACAAAAAATAAAAAAAATGATGAATGGATGGTTGTGTGTTGCAGATGTGCAGTTTGGCTGCGCTGGCGCGCGGCTGCCGGCCCGCCGCCAAGCCGTGCTGCCTCTGCTGGTGCTGCTGCTGCTCCTGCTCCTGGTCAGTATACCGACACCATGCGCCATACGCCACACGCCACACGCCACACGCCACACGCCACAGGCAACACGCCACACGCCACACGCCACACGCCACACGCCACACGCCACACGCCACACGCCACACGCCACACGCCACACGCCACACGCCACACGCCACACGCCACACGCCATGCGCCATACGTCATACGCGATACAACATACACCAAACACCACACGTCACTAGCTAGCTCACTACGCTAGCTAGTAACGCGCGGTAACTCTAGAAGGTACAATACTCGTAGTGCCATAAACCTACGCACACATCCCTTTTTTTCCTGATCCGGGATTTAGATTCGGATTCTGTTAATTTACTATGAAAAAATAATCAAACTTCAGTGTTTCTTTCCGTTCTGAAAAGTAAGAACGTGTACGCCTTGTCCAACATTTATATGTAAGCAGAGCATCCAGTTTTCCGAATCTGAATTCCTGATCAGGAAAAATCAAATGTGTGCGCCCGATCCATTGCTTAACCATTTGGTCTTAGTTAGTTTGTATTTGGTGAGGAATTCGTATCGAATTGTACTTCATAATTTGTATACTGTATTATCGGGCAAAGAAGCCCAGGATCAAATATATTATAGAAATCACAATTTGCCCAGGCTACACAATATTTACATCTTCCGATGTGAAATTGCTAGGGATTCGAGTTCTCAAGCGCTGCTGTAGTCTTTGGATGAAACCTTTGTCTAGCAATGGATATATTTCTGCTGATATGGTGCTTACAATGTATTAATTAATAATAAATAATAGGTATTAAATGAACTTCAATTTATTTGTTACTTGCATACTGTGGCTTCGTAAAATAGGCTTCATTCATGCTCTCCACAATTGTATTCAAAAGTAACGACACAATTAACAACAAGGCTACGATTGTTCCCGCGCAGCTTCTAGATCGTCATTAGATAACTAAACTATCATGTGAGAAAAAAAAATATTTTTAATAAATAACTTGGTTTTCTTGTGGGAACTATGTTTATTTTGATAAAATCATTTCTTGATATGATAAAATTAAAAACACAACATTAACAACACAAATTAAAAACACATTGTGAAATATCTAAAACCATAATTATAGATCTCTTACTTAAACATTATGTAACCAACTGCGCCTATTTAACTACATTTTCCTCCTCTTTTATCGTCGAAAAGCCAACAATACTAAAATGCAAATAGTGTTCATTCAATTTTACGTCTAGTGGCAATGAACTCATAGAATAAACATATAAATTCTTTCAGCTATCTATTCTCATATTTTTCCCATTGTATAAGTGCTTTGACTCTAGCGCAGTGATTATTCAATCTGTCGTGGTCATCTATCACCCATTTCTAACTCTGTTTATCTTATAGCAGTTCTATTGTGATCTTTGGTGGCTTTGTTAAAATAATAATCTAGTGTTAAGTTTGTGTGTGATAGATAGCGCTTTTTAATTTTCTTTCTTATGCACTCTCTCTTTGTAAGCGATTTAGTAATTCTGAATTTAAAGTTAATTTAGCCTGCTTTTTGGCACTAACCCTATTTACAGTTTATAAACATAGACGGTCGGATAAAATAATACCGATCTGATAATAAACCTAATTGTTATGCTTATAACATTTGATGTAAACAACAAATCAAAACAAAATTGGTGTTGAAAATGAGAACCAAATATTTACATATAGAAAATCCTTATGATGACGAAGAACGTTTTCAAAATAAAGATGATAATTACAGAAATAATGAGTAAGTTTCCAACCGATAAGTAATTATAAGCAAGGTATTGTTTGTTGCAGGGCGAAGTGGTAAGTAACGTCGTCGTCCCACCCCCCTCGCTCCCGCGCATGTCTGCATGATGACTCAACCTTGTAGATATTCCTTCAGTTCGCTACTGGAACGTATGAGATCGTAAGCTTTATTAATCTTTTTAATTATTTGAATTAAGAAGCCTGGAATGACGATTTACAGACATTGCAGTTTTTTATTATTTTTTGTGACTTGTATTTACTTTCTATTTATAATAATTGAACTATTTATTATCAAAATGTCATTAACGTAAATAGATAGAAGCGTAGTACCCATTATAGCATCCTTGTAGTACTCATTATTTTTCGTTGATCTGGACGCTAACAAATTGCATATTTAAATTGTGACCATTAAAGTTGTGAATGCAAGCAAACCCAATAAAATAAGGTAAACATTTTTTTTATATTACCCTGTAAGATTGTACGTAAGTAATTTTAGCCTTCGTAAATACAAAAAATACTTAAAAATTGATCAACTGTATGAAATGAATATAATTAAAATTTATTTGCAAATAAACTGGATGCTATGTTCGTTAAATGAGTAAAATTATACTAATTTAATAATTTGAAACATGGGGACTAGAACCTCTAAAGCCTAGTCCAAATCTGGAGAATAATTCCAGCGTGATGACGCGTGGCTTGTTGCAGCCAACGATAAACAATGAAATGGCATATGTATGACATGCTATCGTCGGATAGTTTTGTATAATGCGAGGACTAAGAGTCTCAAAAGCCTATCCCAAATCTGTAGAAAACGCTAGTTTGATATGGCATATATGTATGACATGCTATCGTCAAATAGTTTTGTATAATGCGAGGACTATGGTGTCAAAAGCCTATCCCAAATCAATAGAAAACGCTAGTTTGATATGGCATATGTATGACATGCTATCGTCAAATAGTTTTGTATAATGCGAGGACTAAGAGTGTCAAAAGCCTATCCCAAATCTGTAGAAAACGCTAGTTTGATATGGCATATGTATGACATGCTATCGTCAAATAGTTTTGTATAATGCGAGGACTATGAGTGTCAAAAGCCTATCCCAAATCCGTAGAAAACGCTAGTTTAGCGTAGAGTAATGGCAGCGGGATGCATTGTGGTTTGTTGCAGCCTGGCGGCGCGCGGCTCGGACGGCGAGCCGGGCAAGAAGCCGCGAGACGCCGGACCCCACGACCCCTTGCTATGCGACGGCGACCAGGCGTAAGTGTGCCACACTCCTTATATACTGCCCTCATGTAGTTATAATTATTAACACTACATTAAAAAATGATAATAACCCCCGACACTTCCCCGACACAAAACCGTTACTTGATCCTTTCAACAACTAGAAAAGAGCTGATAATCTTCAAATGGCTGAAGATATTTTCTTGGATCATAGCTAAGAACACTCTCGATTGTGACACCTTGCAAACTTATCATGGGAGGTGCATCCGTTTAGGAGCTACGATGCCACAGACAGACAGACAGACAGACACGTCAAACTTATAACACCCCTCTTTTTCGTCGGGGGTTAAAAAGAACTCAGATCAGAAGGGCTAGGTATTTGACGGCGATTCCGATCCGTCGACATTGAGATCGGGCGTTTAGTACCACACTAGCGCCACCTTGGTTTCATATTGGGCGGATATTGAGTGAACTAAATGAAATCGGACATTTATCAACTCTTGGCGGGTAGATTTTCAAGAATAGCGGTCTAAAATTGACTTTGGTATTGCATTGGGTTGAAATTGGGATCGATATTGATTTGAAGAGTAGAGGCCCAGTTCAAGTTTTACATCATTACGAGTAGAAATGGGCACCAATCACTACCGAGTAAAGTCTGTTAGTGGATATTAAAAATAGGTACTCTTAAGGTAAACAATTACATATTTGAATTTTAGAATCAACCAAAAATGTGACGTCAGGTTCATATTTGTATTGTATTTTAATTTTATGTGATGTCGTAGCAAAAGCGTAGCAACCGTAGCACGTGCTACGACGTAGACTACAAATGATATTGCATCTATCCTCCGAAATAGAATGATGGGTAGTTTTGGAAAAAAGAGAGAAAGTGTTAAAATAATAATACTTCGTTCGAATCACTTGATGGGGTAGTTATATAATAAAAAATACAATAACATAAAATAAATCCATTCTAAACAAATGTGTCGCTGTCATAAATTGTAAAAATCATTAAAGGAGCGCCCTTCGCTACACTATGTCGGAGAAAAATTAACGGGTATCTTTAACAACCCGCAGTTTTGACGTGGAATGCACAAAGCATGATCAAGGGAGACCACAGGTGCTAACACAAAGTTCCACAACTTTCGTCTTATTATCAATCACTGTCAATTCCTGCTGCTTGAAGCCACTTGACAATCATTCCAGCTTATTGTCCCATTCTATGATGAATTGCTGAAACATGTCTCGAGTGCTCGTTAAACCTTTGTGACATGCAAATATATTATTTACTTAAATTTAAATAAAATAAATTGCATTTTATTTTAAATAGAGTCACGAGAAAATAAATATTTGATGAAATAATGGCTTTATATCATGTAGCCAGTACATTGTGTATTTCATATCAATCCGGCACCGAACGTCCAATTCCGCGAACGCTCACTTCCCTCAACGTCTAGATCCTTTATCGACCGTTTCCTCGAAGGGCCACATCCATGTAATCGTGCAAACATTACATAATAAAGTCTAAAAAAAAGAGTATTAAAGTTTTTATGCAGATAGGCAGATTTACCTTAATGTGGTTTTTGCTATTATGCCTAATATTGTTACTATTATATTTTCCAGACCGTCGCTTGAAGAGATACGCAGCTGGGGGCAATCCTTTGATCGACTGATGCGAAGTGCGGGTGCGTAACCACTTTTATGTTACCTTTACTTGAACAACCCTTTTGAGCAAAATCGATTTACGGCCGATTAGCCGTATTGAAGTGTTCGCACTTCGCACGTTAGCCGATAAGTGTAATGAATACTATCGAGAGCGCGCTCAGGTAACTTATCATGAGACGAGCTTTGCTCATTTTGGTGTTAAAGATGCTAAAATAAATTTAGTAAGGAAACGTGAATAGGCTTGGAAGATATTTAGGGTTGTGTGCGTGACGTTGATTTATAATGTCAAATGTTTCGCTTTTTACACTTCTGAGGAGTGAATTTTTAGTTTGAAAATGCCTAAGGAAGGCTTTGTTTATGTGCGTGGTCCATACATTTGGATTGTCCGCGCTTCTCAAACAGTATGGGACGCCGCCGCACTCGCCGCGCTACGACCGTAGACGCGTCTCTGTGAACAAGGCCTAAGCTGGAAAATGACATACTCGTAATCTAGCCAAAATGGAATCTGACCTCCATCATCGAATCTTGATAGGTACTTATCATATTCTATTCATCACACCGTAACGAACTTGTCGACTATCAATATGCGGAGTGATTAATAAAAACCTCCCGACATTCGTGTAATAAGCAATTGACTTTGCTTTGTGTCACGATTTTGTAATTCATAAATACGTATGTATCAAATCAAAATCAAAAAATCAAATCAAATTGGCTGCTGCCTGATACCCACGCCTAGTTTGGCAATTAGTTTGGAGTCAGATAACCGTGTATGACCCCTTCAGGTAACAATGCCTGTACTCGCCGGCGGCAGGGCGCGGCCAAAATCAAAACTAATAATCAGGAGATGCCCCTCAGGCGTCGTCTCCTTCACGATGTTTTTCCGTATTAACGCGCTAGGCCTAGGTTCGAGGCTCCCTTAAGCCGCCCCTAGACGCGTTGGTACATGACTATTCTGGGGTAGAGCCTTCCGATCCCCCGCCAGTCCGGCGAAGCTTGATTGGTCGTACTATTTCGACAAAAAGAGACGGGTCCGGCCGTTAGGGCCCATCCCGTTACGCCCCCGGCCGCGACGCCACTACAATCGTCGGACAAACAGATTTTTGATTGTGGTGGCCTCACGGCCAGGGGCGTACCGGAATGGGGCCCTAACGGCCAGACCCAAAATGACCGTGTATGAGATGGTTTGATGTCTCCTCATATTCATGAATTGCTTGTTGTCGATTCCAGCGGGCCGCAAGGTATTCCGCGACTTCCTTCGGGGCGAGTACTCCGAGGAGAATATCATGTTCTGGCTGGCCTGCGAGGAGCTGAAGCGGGAGACGGACCCTGACGCGGTGGAGGAGAAGGCCCGGTTCATATACGAGGACTACATCTCCATACTGTCTCCCAAAGAGGTAACCCATTTGCTGTTGGAAGTATTCACCAATACAAATATTTTTCTTTGTATTTTTTCTATAAGTAGTACTTACCTGCCAGTACTTGCACGAACAAACAAAGGAACTTCGACATTATGTTATTATTTAAATGTTTTAGTTCTCAAGCAAAGTAATTTATTTCGAAGCATTATGGGAATGAAGTTATTTAAACTGAGATTGGTACTTAGCTCGCGGACACTTCATCCATACAACTAACGCGGTTTGTAACCCGCGCCATAATTACTGCTCTAATATTTCCAACTTTTTATGTAACCAACATGTGTACCACTTGGCACTTATGTGTTTTGGTGTCAATAAATAACATTGTAATAAAACTTTTATGTAATAAAATATTGTTTATATAAAAAGATAGACAAAAAAATAACATGATAAGCTCCGAGCAGTCAAAACTAAAATAAACGGTTAAAAATAAAGTTTAACATTCATGCAAACTACCGGATTAAAAGTTTTTTTTTTGTGTGGAAGTTCTTTTTTATTTCCGATGGTAAAGTTCCTTAACACCATTGACTAAGTAAGCCATAACATACAGCTTGTGTATAAGGAGCACAGAATACATAGGTATAAATGCACGAACAAACAAAATGTACAAGTTAGTTATTTTTATAGGATCCGTATTTGCTTTCTGAACAAACTAGATCTGCTTAAATGATTCCCGGAAACGTCTGAATTATTGCTCTATTGCGCCTGGGGTCGGCTTCTGCCCTGCTGATTGAATTTACTTTGTACAATCAAGAGCACGCTTTGCTAAATATTTTCAACTTGCACCATTCTTATATCTATTGAATAAGCGATAGATTCGCAGTGCTCGGTTCAGCTTACCTTGCCCGTACAAACCGGTCCATCCATCCATTTCCGATGTGTCTACACCCTGACCCCCATCTCGACCCTTGATGTTTGTTTAGGTCCAACAATAAGTTCTGCAGCCTCTTTTCTTATCGTTCGGGGTATAAGGTTAACTACTGACAAAAATCAGCAATTTCGATTGGATACAAATAACCGGATGAAACAATTTAATTATACGAGTTTATCAATGGACTTTGTTTTTATAGTTCCAGTCTTATTAATATTTTCGATACCTTACCAGGGTTGCCAGGGTTCATAATGATGAATAAAAAAATATATAAATAAAATAAAAATAGGTTATTAGACAATCAATAAGTAATGCCCGTAACTGGCGCACTGGCTACATCGCCTCAAAATAAAATCACAAATCGAGCATAAAAACAAAATTAAATTAAATTTTGTTATACTTTACTCATATATTTATTAAGTACCTACTATCGTACAACGATTAGTCCTAATTAAATCCATGACTTTACTCATAGATTAAATAAGCGCTAATTGTACGATTAGTACTTACCTATTAAATAAATGGTTTTACTAATCACGAGTACTAATTACCATCCTCAGTTGATGAAGACTTTTGACTATTTACTTTCTTTTTATTGCGAGATATAGATAAGTACGTCGGGGTAGGTTATCTGTCACCTCATTTTCTTGCAGTACTAGTTATGCAATATAGCACAGGTCTTCAAATACGTCGATTGTAAGACGATTGACGTGTCTATCTAGGGTAAATCTTGTAAGTAGGTGCATCTTTTTAGTCTGATCCCAGGGCCCTTATACGTAGTTTATAATTTTGAGAAACATTTGATTTGAAATAAACACACTGACACACACAAAAAGTTAAACACTTCTTGTATGAAAAATCTCATACTTACAAAATTTGCGTGTGTATATTTTTTGTGTTATATAAAGGTATCCGTTCGAACCGAGCGTCAGTGACACTGACGCTGCGCCGCGAAAAATAATAATGGACTTACGGTAATGGATTTAAGAATGAATTTACTCAAAAGTGAGTAGTCGCGACGACACAGACACCGGGAACGCCGCGTCACTGTCGCATGCCTCCAAAGTCCACCTTAAGTAAATCACTTTATAGTCCATTATCCTTTTTCGTCTCGCAGCGTCAGTGTCGCTGACGCTCGGTTCGAACGGCTACCTTAACACGGTTACTGTTTGTCAGGTATCACTGGACTCGCGCGTGCGTGAAGTAGTGAACCGCAACATGGTGGAGCCAACACCCCACACGTTCGACGAGGCGCAGTTGCAGATCTACACGCTGATGCACCGGGACTCGTACCCGCGCTTCGTGGCCTCGGCACTGTATAAGACGCTGGCGAGGCTCACCAACGGCTCCCCCAGCGCCGCGCCCGCCCTCGACGCCTCGACGCCCGCGCAAGACGTTCCCCCCGCGCCCCCCGCGCCCGCCGCGCCCGCCGCCGCCGCGGCGACACAATGAACTGACAAGGTCTAACCCCTTTTCTAGTTACGTGAATTATATGGACCTCTTATTAAACCCCTCCCCTCGTTGTCTCCCAACCGCTTTGGCAGTTTCGTGTCACAGCGTTTGGCGAAACACTTTTGTGTAAATAGAAAATAATGTTAATTAAACGGGTACTAATTTTGTAAATAAATAGTTTTAAGTGTACGTTTAAATCGGTGCAAAAGCTCAGACCACACTGGACAACTTTCTTAAAATCTAGTCATAGCTCTTAAGATCGAATATGGACTAAGTCATAGATAATTACATTTAGTATTTTTGATTGGATATGTCCGAAATTAAGATCGGTCGAGTTTCGTCGGTCAAACTGCCATCTTCCTCCGGCCCTTGTGCCATAATCATGTTTCTTTCGGATCCATGTGCCTACATCAATCTTCCGTGATAGAGTCATTTAATTTATTTATAAAATCCATTACCAAGTTTTGTGTTGACAGTTATAGAAATGTGATTATGTATTTTAGGTAGTGATTACTGATTATAATGTCTCAAATTAATATTTAGTTGTATTTTACTACATTATAATGCCTGAAGTAAAGCCTTATCAAGATGATAAATGCAGTCTATTGAAGTCAAAAAGCGTCTTTTTTACGTGCAAAGATTTCTGTCATTGCGGTACCGCTGCGCCAGCGTCGTCGGTCCATAGGAGCTTTATTTTCAGGTTAACAATTCTACCCATTGCCCAACTGTATGTTGTTGTTACATTCAATTAATTTGATACATTGAAAGATACCAAAATATAGCATAGTCGAGAAAATTTCTAAAAACTATTGTGTATACTGTTTAAAGTTGTAATAAAGTGTCATATGTCCATATTGATTATATCGGCGATAACAAGAGGCGAGAGGAACAAATGGACCCACCGAGCAGCCATTAACGAGACAAATCACTATGAAAAGCAATAATCTATTCTAAACCTGACCCCGCTGTCTCACTGGTGCCTCGGTTTTGTTTAAGAATAAACAAAATGTATTTAGATTTTTAGGTGCTATCATTTCAGAGAATTACTATTGCGAGTCACGAAGCTATTTGAAGTGTAATCGTCATAAAAAAAATTACATTCTTTTATAAGTTCTGTAAATATTCAACTGAAATTATGAATATAAATTGTTAAAATAAAACTCAAAGCTATATACGAATAATCGCAGTAAATTTTCACCATTGACGAAAAAAATGATATTATGCGTGTCTTCCGACTGACACTGCATTCATATTAAGAAAAAAATCCAAATCAGTTTACTAATAAAAATCACGACTGCTAAAATTAGAATCATTTGGTAGTTATTTATTTATACGTTTGTGTCTGATACCTATCCAAGTATCATACACTAAACGCATCAGTTTTAATACCGTTATTGTAAGATCATAAATTGCTTTTATTGACCTAATCGGTCAGTCTACGTTTATACCAATAATTCAGCACATCTTTATCCTATATCAGGTATACGTCTCTTACATCTTTTTGGTCCTTCGAGCCGGATAGGAATAGCTCTTTGTTTAGCAATTATTTCAGGAGGGATTAATTAATATATAGGCCTAAATGTAACTTAAAAAATATTTATTTATATTCGTAACTGAATATTACTGATTATTTTGTTGTATTTTATTTACAAAGCGCACTTCATAAAGTTTCGTGATGAGCATCGTCTGCACAGTGACCCCGTTTGTTAAATTGTATATTTAAGTTGTAAAATCAACCAAATATTTTGATCTGACCAATTTACCTGAGGCTGACCTTCTCATATTTCATTTAGGCATCTGTCATTTATTATTACATAGAAAATTACGTAGTTTTACAAGTTTTGTACTGAAATCTGAAACCTTTCAGCCCATGTTTGTTATAGTATAACATTGGAAACTATATAAAAATAACTCGTTCAGAAATTGTATTCACTCTGGTATTTACGTTTAAGCATTAAAAAAATTGTATCTTGAATTCTGAAAAATATACTGAATTTTGTAATAATTATGTTTCCTCGATATATCGAAAAATATATAAACAATAGTTTCAGTATAAAACTTGTATAAAACGATTTTCTTATTTTATAGTAGAGTCGAAACTTTGAGTTCTATTTCCCTTTAAATATTTTTTATGCTTGTAAGTGTAAAATCAAATCACTATATTTTTAAGACATTTCCTGAGTAAAACTATCTTAACTATGTTTACCGTCTAGTCTAAATAATTTATCATGGCATTGCATTTGGAGTCCATAGTCATTCTCGTATACAAATTGCGTATTGGTTGGTACATGTTAAGTTTGAGCTTTAAAAGTCCTTCCGGCTAATGCCTGCTGCGGCTGGAATGCCCTTACTGCTCGAACCATGTAGCTGAGTTATATATGACCTTAAGACAAGCAGATACGGTCTACGTCCCGGTGGCTTGCTGATAAGAACAAAAACGGAACGAAAAAAGACTACTTTTATGTGGTATGCACAATGCTTTTGTAAGCTAAAACTCTACTTACCACTATCACTTAGTAAATGTTAGAATAAACAGTAATAAAGAAAAAAACACTACAAAGTTTATGAAGATTACAAACGACCTAATTCTTACTAGTAAGTAGTCCCGAACAAAACAGAGTCATACATTTCTAAAAGGGTTGTTATAATTCAAAATTGTACGAATATGGTTCACACTAATTTTAAATTTGTTCCAGCTCTTAAATTGAAGAAGAAAGTGAGAAATAAATCTTTTTGAAATGTTTACTAAACTTGAGCCCTCTCCGCTTAACATAACTATGCCGTAAATGACCAATACTGACAACTACCTCTACTATGACAGTACGTACCCAAATGTAAATATGGGAAGGTCTAGTATTGCCCATTCGTCCCCAGCACGAGCTAGTCGTATTTGTATTTGTCTGTAGTTAGAAGCTAACGGTGGACCAATTAAGTTTGCCAGAAGTCAACGAATAAATCTGTTGTAACATGTAATACTGTGTTTTACTTTATAATTCTAGTTTTATGATATGCAAGGATTTCAAGAAGGATCGAACAATTTGTATCTACTTACAAGATGTCCCATTGATAGACGTCCAATAGAAAAATTTTGATTCTTTAGGGTATCTGAATCACCCTCATGTATGTTCCGCGATTATTGATAGTTTAGGACTTCCAAGAAATCTTGCATTTAGACCACGTGACTGACACGAGCCTACGTCATTTTGCGCTGTTCATCCTTGTCTATTACACGCATTCGACAAGGATGAACAGGCAAAATGAAGTAGAAATGACGTAGGCTCGTGTCAGTCACGTGGTCTAATTGCAAGATCTTGTTTTCTTGGACCATGGTTTAGGAGCTATGAATTTAATAGACTAACTGCAACAAAATTGGGTTGCCAAACTTGGCAAGCTGCCTGGGGATCGCAGTTGCTGTGTATGTACTATTTACGGGTGAACGCGGCTGATTTACAAACAGGATCATGTGTTTCCAGTTTAAAGCCATCTGAAACCATAAAAATAAATAAAGTTTTTTTTAGCTGTGCGAAACAGAAGGAAGACCAAGTAGCAGTGTTATATTATTAAAGGTGTATAAAATAATAATTTATATTTTGTAAAAATATTTTGAAATTGCAACGCCTGTGGAGTTTCTTCCGGCGAGTTCTTCTCCACAGAAGACAGCCAAAATTCTGAACTCGCCACAAAAGATTATGACATAACTAAGTGATGTAAATAAATATCCTAAAGTTAAAAATAAATATGAAATGAAAAGATGACTCGTATAATATTTTGTTACGCATCAGTACACCGCGCAGCACATCAAGTTACGCATCATTCACATTGCAAAAACGCATCTATTGCAATGGTATAGAATACCGCCGTGGCCGTGTTGAACTTGATGTGCTGGCTAGTGTATATATCTGAATGCTTGTCTATAATAAAGTGCATCATTTATCACCCTTACCACTACATATTCATTGAATGAACTATTAAAGGTCGCCACACATTTTGACCAAAGATCAAAGAGGCTAATAAACAGTGTTCGCTAGTCTATTGGAGCTTTGTCTTGTTCCATTAACTCTTCCATTTATCACAACAAAATGCCAGCTTCTGACCTCATACTTTCAGCAAGTTGGAAGTCGCTTGTGTGTGTGTGGGAACTTGACGGGGTGGCTAGTCAAATGAGCTTTTTATAAAGTCAAAAGCTATATTTTGTAAGGAAAATTAAAGGGAACAGGAAAATGTGACGTCATATTTACCATACACTGTTTTTGTAATTTACGTTTAAATAAATAAATATGAAATTGTTAAAGACCCCAGAACAGACTAGGTTGCACGCGACGATTTATTTTCTCGTAGTGAAGAATATAATTATTATTTCGAATAAAGTCCAGTATCCAACAGAAATTCCAAAACAATATCAATTATTTACCTTCCGCTCGAAACCTTAACATGCTCTTTTTTAGCCCATACGTAGGTTTATTTTTTCTATGGTGTTAATAATAAATACTAAACGCATGCCACGTTGACATCAAGATTTAGCTTAGCATTTCTAATCATACATAAAACTTACATGAATAAGCTGCTATTAAGACTGTTAAACAAAATTTTAACTATAATATTACAAAATTCTCCTCACGAATGGTAGCGTGTACTATTCAGCGCTTGCATCTACTTAGATTTATGGTGGTAATAGAATATAATATAATAAAATAACGGTGCGGTGCCAGTGCAGTGAACTTAAACTTACTGCGGCTATTTCTTATCACGAAGCATTTCCCAACCTCAATGCACGACCATTTGCCTCCACCCGGTCCTATTATACTACCACAATATTACGGCCTTAGAGAATAAACATACATAGAGCACGCGCACCGCTCCGCTGCCTTTATGTCTAGCGTAAGCAGACGTTGTATGGGCGGTGAAATCAATAACAGTTTTCTTTTTGGATTTGTTCCTCGAGTCATATTAACAACTTATCACTGCACATTTCAAAATGTTCTCCTATTAAATTACTTATTTTCACCGGGAAAAACAATCAGCTCCGATAACCATTTGATACAAAACGAACGCGCTGAAGATATTCGGACTGTTCTTACCCGTGCTTACGGTTCATACTCGATTAGGCCTGCTATATATATGCGTCCAACAATTTTTTTTTATACCTACTCTAAGATTCGGACTTACTAAGAAAACAAGAAATGACATATGGTAAGGAATTTATTGGTCTGAGAACTGTCCATAAGCGCAAAAAGAATTTTGATAGCCTTGTTAGAGTACAGGAAAAGTTTATGAAAGTTTCCGAAAACTAAGCGTTTTAAAATACTGCTTCAACATGTTACCTACAGATCTAATAAGACTTGTAATCATTTGCTTATTTTCAGTTCCCGGTAGAATCTTCAGTATTCTTCTACTAGTCGTGTCGATGGCTAATATTCAAATTTTTGGTGCCCAATATTTACATGTATGGTTTCTTTCAATCACCAATGTACGGATCAATCTATGAACAAACATTACTCTACCAACTACAAATCAGTAAGCCCTCGAACTTTACTTGATAAGAACGTTAACAGCTCATATACATGTCCCCACCGAGGGGCTCGAGCCTACCCTGAGAATCAGGGTGAAGCTGCACACAACTGCGAAGTTATTCAAAGGTTGTGTGTGAAGTTGATCAACCCCCACTGGGCCAGCGTGGTCGACTGAGGCCTAGTAAGAACAATCGAGCAAAAAATTTACATGAACTTTAGTTTTGTTTTAATATTCCAACGGGGTTTTTACTAAGATTGCAAAAATACTTACTAGGTACCTAAGAAATAAGACCACTGTTGGCCGCCGCCTTTTGACTCCTAACTTTTTTATTTTTCACTATTGTCTTTCTTTTGGAGCCAAGAATGTTTGTATTGTATTGAAATTATTCTGACTAAAATTCCAACTTGCAAACATAATTATCATAGAGTCTGAGCGACACAGATATATAAACCAGCTGGTAAATTGAGAATCTACTTTTGAGGTTAAGCAAGCCTATTTACTATTGATACGAAAGTGTCAGGAATTGCCCCAGGTGTTTCGCAAGGGACTAGAGCCACACCGACACTCATACAGTTCATAATATATATCTAGTTTTGTATGTGGAGCAACTGTACCATGTCCGCGGTACAAACTCATACGGACCGGTCAGGTACGGTCGCGTAGTGTAACTTTCTACACATCCAGGTAAACAAACAAGTCCAATTTAGCTTGTAACGACGACTTTGTTACATAAATTATTATAAGTCAATTAAAAATAATACAGTTGTAAGAAATTGCTGCCTATGATTGACACCCGGTGCAATTTTTTGCGTATTTACAGTACTTGTAATGAATTAATTACTGTCAGACGTGGTCTTTTAAAAAAAAATTGTCAATTGTAAAAGTTCTCATGTTGTTTGCTTATGTTTCCTTTAGCGCTTATATTTTATGTATATTGCCGTAGAAATGTAGTAATTTTGAATATATCACAAATAATTTTAATGCCTCACGTACGTGTAACAAAATTATATTCAAATTGCGAAATACGTATTTTACACTTTTAATTTGTGAGTCTTGTAACTCTATTTGGTATATAAACCCTACACCAACACCCGTACTACAATGGTACCTAGTTGTCTGGAGTCCGACTGGCCACAGCACTTGTAAGCACACTTATTAACTGTTATTTTCCTGTCTCGTGTGAACGCGGCTGATTTAACATTAATATGTTGGATAAGATGTAAGCCAATTTATATTTCTCAACCCGAAAGAGTAATTAAAACGTTATATGACTCAGTGAATACAATTTTAACGTACTTGGTCTTACATTAGGTCGTTCTTTGGGGTAGAGTCTTCTTGGGGTAGGTAGAGTCTTTCGCTTCCCCACAAGTCCGGTGAAGTTTGATTCGTCGTACTTTGCGACACAAGTAATAGGTTAATCCAAAAAAAAACCGTTCGTTCTATGGATGGTCTTGATTGGTAAATGCAAGTTCAAATCCTGTTCGGCATCAAAGCATTTTTTTATATCAATTAAAAACATTTAAATATTCGCAATACGATGCGATTTGTGTTATGTCGAAAATGCAAGTTCAAAAATTATTATTATAGTTTAGCTTCGATTAAAAACATTAGGTACTTGTAACGCGATGCGAATAACGTTCTTTTTAGGGTTCCGTAGCCAAATGGCAAAAAACGGAACCCTTATAGATTCGTCATGTCTGTCTGTCTGTCTGTCTGTCCGTCCGTCCGTCCGTCCGTATGTCACAGCCACTTTATTCCGAAACTATAATACCTATACTCTTGAAACTTGGTAAGTAGATGTATTTTGTAAACCGCATTAAGATTTTCTTACAAAAATAGAAAAAAAACAATAAATTTAGGGGGTCCCCATACATAGAACTGAAACAAAAAAAAATTTTTTCATCCAACCCATACGTGTGGGGTATCTAACGATAGGTCTTCAAAAATGATATTTAGGTTTATAATAACATTTTTTTATAAACTGAATAGTTTGCGCGAGAGACGCTTCCAAAGTGGAAAAATGTGTGTCCCCCCCCCCTCTAACTTCTAAAATAAGAGAATGATAAAACTAAAAAAAATATATGATGTGCATTACCATGAAAACTTTTAACGAAAATTGGTTTGAACGAGATCTAGTAAGTAGTTTTTTTTAATACGTCATAAATCGTAAACCGCAATTTACCTTTCACTGTTATTAAAACATCGGTCAAAGTCACAACTAACTACGGAAGCTGAAAGCTGCTACGGAACCCTTCATGGGCGATTCCGACTCGCACTTGGCCGCTTTTTTTTTTTCTTCGAGGAATTGAATATAAGTGCAATGAGGTGAGACAATTATGGGAGTGAATACTGACATCAAGAACATAAAAAGTTCGCATTTACATGTATTAACTCCAATAAGGTGGTAGGCCCACATTCTTGCCTACATGGATTAAATACAAGTAGAAATTTATGTCTAAGTAGATAGAGCTATGTGGTAATTATAAGACATTTACTGGTATATGTTTTCGATTTTCGAATATTTAAGCTGTGATTTGTTTGATGAAAATTTGGAGCGAAAACCAGAAATAATTCGATGAAAGACATAATAACAACAGTCATGCATGACTTGTGTTGTGGGTTATCTACACTAATATAATAAAGAGAAAAAAAATATATTTGTTTGTTTGTTAGCATTGAATATGCTCGAAAACTACTTAACCGATTTTAATAAAACTTGGTATTAAAGATAGAATAGACCTAGGGCAGTAACATAGGCTACCTTATGCCGCGGGAAAATTCCTCTTTCCCTTGAGAAAAACTGTTAACAAGGCTGGAGCGCGAGGCGGAAAGCTAGTAATTACATATTTCATAAACACATTTAAAGTAAAAAAAACTACGTGTTTGTAGATGTGTTCAATTAAGGAAGATTCTAAAGTAGTACATGTTGTCAGGAACAATTAGTATATTGTAAAATGTCTTTCCTTGATCTCTTCATTATGAAAAGACACGTATTTTTTTCTAACTCAATAATGCTTTTATTCGTCTCAACACAAATGGTAACTTTGCTAACACACATTTTCACGGGTTTTCTCCACGATTTCGTTTTAAATTGAGCTTACCGATATTTCGACCGAGTTACATCGATCATGGTCACGGCAGAACTGGTGAAGCGGCGGGTACCCACGAAATCGTGGAGAAAACCCGTGAAAATGTGTGTTAGTGCAGTTAACAACCGCGAAAATCTAAGAATGTTCAATGGTAACTTTGTTCTGAAATGTTAAGTGCGCATTTCATAGTCAAACCTTATAATTTACATATAACTTGAGTACCTATTTTACTTATCAGCCTCATATTTACTTTAATAGGCTTAATCATATTTAAGTGGAGAGTAAGTAAGTACATCTAGTGTCAAGTTAATGTTTAGAACATTTAACTTTTCTACGTAATGGCTTTGCCCTACTTCATAGTTTGATACGTAAAGTTTATTTTAGCCATAATACAACTCTAGCTGTGAAACGGAATATATAATTTATTACAGATTATCTAGAAATAACATGTGATTAAAATTGTATGAAGGTGTCTATGGCGTAGCGGCTAGGGTTGCTGCTCCCCATCCGGGAGGTACTGGTTCAATTCCCGCTAAGTAATTATGAGTTTTTTTGACTTGACACTCTTACTATGAAGGACATATCATGAACATGCAAGAAATTAATAAAATATATGTGAAATCGACCAATACTAACTATTATATAAAATGAGGCAATGTAAGTTTTAACCAGAATCTAGGTATTGTAAACAATGTTTTTCATTTAAAAATATTTTAATTGTTCAAACCTCAGCCAGTAATATTCAACAGAATAATAAAATAAATAACAATATGAATATACTGTGTATCTGCAGATAGAAGGCCTCATTATTAATAATAGTGTAAACTTAGTGCTAAGATAACAGTTAGACACTTAGTAAACTGTTTCTTTTTTTTATGAATGAGAACTGAGTATCTGACATGCGTTTCGAAAGAAGTGCTAATAGTTGAGAAACAGCGTAAAATAGTGCGCGTGTTTTTTAACGGTGAAATACTATTATCTTACAATACAATGCATGCAGTAAACACAGTTACAATTTAAGAACGATGAGCGAACAGGCAGCCTTAGCTCTTGAGTAGTAATCTCTTACAGGCAACCAAGAATTTTCTCTTCTTTCTTATCTTCGTTTTTAATCAACTGCTACTGCTTTGACAGTATTTTCTCTAAATTACAAGTTATTATAATATAATTTTAGACTATTACCACATAAGCTATTACTTAAAAGACATAAATAAGTTGGTTTAGCTTTTTTCCAACTTGCATTTTTTTTATTGTCCGTATTGTCTAGTGTCGAAATGGTACGACCAAGCTTCACCGTACTTGGAACTTGCAAAAACATTGTATGCATTTAAATATTATACAGAAAAAATAAAAAATGTAGAGTTTTTCTCAGAATTCTTTTACACATGAAATCGCTCATGAACTTTGTGAAAGTTCATTTTCAAACAAAAGTTTTACAAAAATATTTACGTTTTTGAAATAGTAGGCAATCAAACTAAATAGGAACATCTTAAAAAGTCTAGATACAGAAGCTAGCATATGCGGTTGGACAAACTCTCCAAAGTAAAGTGCTTCTAGGTTCAATTTAGATTGCACAATTATGTTAAAAGGACAACTAAGGACAAATTAGGCATATAGCAAATACCTGCCTAGGTCTATGGCGCAAGTCGACATCCGGACCAGGATTTAAGTTTCCGCTTAAGAAACCGTCTAAAGTTAGCAGTAATCTCATGTATAATTATATACCTAACTCGTTTGAGATTGATTGGCAAATTGGGTTTATCCTCTAGTGACTAAGTGGCTTCCTAAAACGAGCATTGAAAGGAAACGTATTTTAATAGCTTTTATACGCTAATTCTAGGTTAGGCTCGAGCCCCTCTGTGGGAATATACACCGTGAAATTTAACTGGTTGTTTATCCACAATATAATGGTATGAACTCATGATGGTGAACATCTTTCCTTTAGGAACATAGGTTAGGTCGAAATCTTAAAATTAAAATTTTACTTGTCATATTTAATGGCCAGTCATGTAACTGAATGGAAAGTTGTTCAGCACTATTTTGCGGCTAAATCACGAGATTAAATTTCACGGTGTACCTATAATGAGCTCATTACAGAAACATTTCTCATTACAGATGCTGCTAGATTCCTCTTCGATAGATTCATTAGCTTAGGTTAGACAGGTCTGTTAGACAGGTCTGTTGTTCACGTCGAATTGTTTGAAATTAAGTATTGGATAACTTTTACTTAGTTGCTGCATTGCGACAGTGCCCATATTACAAGTGGTCTAAGGTCTAACTCAAGCCTTTATCAAACAATGTTGCTGTCATGTGCTTTATTATTCAGGTTGTAAGTGACGGCCAAGGATCTTATAAGTACTACGTACACCGTATAGTACTTATAAGATCCTTGGTGAAGGCTTACAAAAACTAAAATGACATGCTTTGTCTATGATCTGATCTTATCAACTTTTACAAAAAAAAAGATATTTTATATGTCGATTTTCGTTTATGTTGCCTAGAAAAGTTTTTCATTTTATGTTGCAAGGAAAAGTTGCTAAAAATTGTTGGCTGAGCACATGCTCTTTTACTTTCAGTATCTGCTACTTAATACTAAAACTGTAATACACCAAGTACAGTACACCAAAAATAAAATAAAAAACACAATAATTTTCACAAGTATATTTTCCAGACGGACATTTCCAATCACAAGTACAGAGCAGTTAACCTAGTTTGGCACTTAACAGTATGTTAGCGGGCTCAATGCCACCCGTGACCTAGCCCACCGAGGCCGAGCAGCGGAGCGCCGTAGCCGTGCCCGACCAGGGGCGCAGGCGCCACGTACCCTCCGTGGCCCAGAAGTCCGTGTCCGTAGAGGCCTGGAACAAACAAACAATTCATTTACCCCTCAATACTATAAGCGAATTTCTTTCTTACTTTAAATTATGTCTATGTCTATGTCTATGTCTACTTTTTTTAACCCCCGACGTAAAAGAGGGTTGTTATTTATAAGTTTGGCGTGTGTGTCTGTCTGTCTGTGGCATCGTAGCTCTTAAACGGATACGCCGATTTTGATCTAGTTTTTCTTGTTTGCAAGGTGTAATGTGTTACAATTGAGAGTGTTCTTAGCTATGATCCAAGAAAATATCTTCAGCCATTTCAAGATTATCAGCTCTTTTCTAGTGTTATTTTATATTAACCTAGCTTACTGACAAACTATCTTACCACAGAATTATTATTAACTAGCTTTCGCCTCACGGCTCCGTCTGCGTTAAGAGTTTTTCCAGTGAGAATTAGGAATTTCCCTGCGGTATAAGCCTCTGTATTCTGTGGTATAAGGTAGCCTATATTACCCCGCAAAGTGCCAAGGCTAATCTATCTTTACAGCAAGTTTGAATCGGTTCAGTAGTTACGGAGCCATCTAACGAACAATTAATCAAACCTTCCCTTTTAATTTAATTTAATTGCTAACCATTTTGGGGAGCAGAAAACATCACAGCATCGAGAGGAAACCTAAAACTAAACTTGCGAATAAATTCAAAGGTTGTGTGTAAAGTGTAAAGTTTTAGGCTTACGTAGTATAAGGCCTGTAGACCAAGTCCGGTGAAGCTTGATTGGTCGTACCTTTTCGACACAAGCATAGGTCAATTAAAAAAAGAAAAGAGGCCCGTAGGCTTGACGTCATCAGTGGGGACGACGGTAATTAGTGGGAAGATATATACGTCAAAAGGTGGAACAGGAGCTAGAGGGATAAGGGTGAACATCTTGCCTGACCGCGTAGTATGGCCAGGGAACTTATACTTAAGCGGCAGCGACCTGCTGAGAATATTTATAACTGCGTTTTAGGCCGCACGCTGTGATTGGTCGGTCGCTTGTTCCGTGCATTCAGTGTAACGCTGAGGTCGCCACAAATTGATAGTGTTTATAACAAAGTGTGACCTGAAAGTCCGTAGCCGCCGCTGTAGAGCCCGTGTCCGTAGCCGAGGCCGTGTCCGTAGCCGAGGCCCCCTATGCCGCTGTAGAGGCCCAGCCCGTGGCCGTAGTACCCGCCGTAGCCGTTCCCCAGCAAGGGGGCGTGGCCGTAGCCCAGCCCCACCACTCCGCGCTTCTCCGTCTTCTTCTCCTCAGCGGCGCACGCGCTCGCAACCAGCACTAACAAGCACAGCTGGAAAAATAAAATTTTAATGGCCAGTGTTTCCTTGTTTCATGATATACTTTCAGAATATCACATGGAATAACTTCAAACAATTAACGGATTCTTTCTTGACACCAGGGTTTTAGAAAATGTGTCCAACCTAAGTCATTTAATTTCATTTAATATAACAACTATATGAAAGCACATCCCCGTTTCATAAAATTGAATAGTTAGATTTCTGTATGAAGGTTTTCTTTCTCCCCTCTTTTCACTCAATATTATTTGATTATAAAATCCGAAAATGTATTCGTAATGTAAAAAAAATCTATTTGCTGTTATTTTGTTTTTTATATTTTGTAAACTATGTGTTTCTAAAAGTAAAAAGCTGAGCTTAAAAAGATTCCTTATAATAAAATTATTATTGCCGGTCTTTAAAATTATTCGAAAATTTACAAAAAATATTCTCACTTTTTTACAGATAAAAACTTGAAATGCTCTACACTACGAAATACATTTAAAAAATCGCAAGGATACTTACAACAGCCTTCATGTTGCAGTCCGTAGATCCCGAGTAGCAGTGCCGCGGCGGCGCCCGCGCAGCCTTTATAACGCTCCTGCGCACGATTGCCCAAGCCCTGAGGCACTAAGGCTAGGTATAATACTAGAACGGAGCCTCACGCGGGACCTAGGACGCTGGTCGCTGACTCACAAAACCAAGTTATGGGAATTAATAGCCCGGATGTAGAAATACTCGTAGCAAAAGCTGCTCACGATTTTCATCTATTGAGTATTTAGAAAAAACATAGATTTTGTGTTGATGGCGTAGCTAGCTAAAAAAGACGCGGGTTCGATCCCCGCTAAATTCCAAAGTAAAAATATGTGTTTCCGTTTTTTCAAATTAATTCGACGCTTTTAAATCCGTACACATTCGACAGATCTAATCACATTTTTGCAATTAAAAGTCATAAGTTTCGTTAAATGAGAAAATTTTTGACAAAAAAATGGAAACATACATGCGAGAAAAATCGAATATTGAGAACTATTTTATATACAAAATGTAGTCGACCAAGTCTTCTGTTTAAAAGTATTTTATTCGTCATGATTCTAAGTTATCGAACGAAATGTATGTACATTTTTGATTAATAAATTGGATCGAGTTTGTATTAAATACAGTATATAAAATAATACGGTAAGTATATCATATTTTTGAAATGTTATCATAGGAACCGATTAGACTGAACGTTTGTTAACAGTATGAATCGTCATAAAATACGGTATAAGTATTTATAAATTAAAAATATCTCGAATTCCAACCTTGCATAGGGCAAAACGATCTAGTGAGTGAGAGTGTCAGGAGACCTCTGAAAATGGGTAGCAAAGGAAACAGCGTTAATAAAATCCCTGAAGAAGCTTCTTTGATTACGAGCTTTTTCCAGCAGAGGACATTTAATCCGCGTCTCAGATTACAAATTTGTTTTCGCTCGTTGAACTCTTTTTTAACCCCCGACGAAAAAGAGGGGTGTTATAAGTTTGACGTGTGTGTCTGTCTAGTTTTTTTTGTTCGCAAGGTGTCACAATCGAGAGTGTTCTTGCTATGATCCAAGAAGATACCTCCAGCCTTTTGAAGATTATCAGCTCTTTTCTAGTTGTTGAAAGGATCAAGTAACGGTTTTGCGTCGGGGCTTATATATTTTTTTAATTTAGTGTTATTCTTTTTACATTGTGGTCAACTTTGCAAAACAAAGGTATTTTTGTCGCCTCGAATGTCTAATTTGCTTTCGCACTGTTTAGAGTGGGTGCGCTCTTGGCTGCAAATAAACTTGTAATTCGTGGGCTGAAATGATAAGAGACAATCCTAAATTGAACTCCATAGAACTCAAGTAGCAAGTAGAGTTGTAACTTAGTAAAGGTATTCTTACTACATTAACAGCAATTTTTACGGCGATAAAAAAATCTTTTTTGTTATTTCGGTTCAAAGTTAAACTGAGGAGATAATCCGTAAAAATGTCTGATACGTAGGCCGTAGTTAATAACCGCGAAAACTTTGTAATGTTCATATCATAACTTTGCTGACTTAACAAAGGTCCGGTCCTGTTTAGTCGGTCAGGTGCATCGCAATCGCATCGTAGATCGGCCTTGCACTTACCATGATGCATTCAACGCATAGGCCCATAGTTCACAGCATTCACGGTACGGTCGCCGGTCATAGTCTTCTACGCAATAAATCATACAAAATTCTTGTTTTTTTAATGTAAGTGATACCATCAAAAAATTCCCTACCTTTCTTATCAAATAAAATCTTCTGATAAAATAAAACTAAAAAATCAAATTTCATATAATGTTTATTAGTGCACTTTCTGATTTAATAAGTTCTAATATCATTACAACATAATTGTAATTAATTACGTTCCAATACATTAAAATGAAAATAGTACAAAAGACGTAAAAGTCTATGAGAGCTTGATAAGAATGCAGCCAAATAACAAACAATGTATGTTATTTACCTATGCCTATGATGGATTTACCTAGTCCCACCACTAGTCTATGATTATTAGTACATAGGTACCTATGTCCAGCATTTTATCAAGTTCGTTTGTAAATATTATTTTCAACTTGGGAAATAGGAAAAGGTAATAAAAGTGTCATCTCTACTAAAAGTACTTTACGAACTATATGTGGAAGTGTTTGTGAGTTGAAGTAGACTTATTTATTACATTACTTTTGACTTTATCTGTTAATAATGGTAAATAAAAAAATGCTACTCGCTTCGTTTAATGAAACTGGTTAGGTACGTACAGTAGCCAGCACATGCGGCTGGATACTTGACCTTGAGAGCGCCCGTATTCCGTAGCTGTAGGGGTAAGTTTTCAGTGCGAATGTCCAGCCGCATGTGCTGATTTGTGTACACGCATCTTGAAGAAGCCGAGGTAAATGGAGCTTTTAACATTTGATACAAACCTCCTCAATACGTGGGTTAGAAACACGTGCATTGATAAGTATTTAACTAATGGGCTATAATGAGTAGTTTAAGGAATCGGTTATCAGTGCATTATTAATAATAGCTGTTTGTTTACATTGTTTCAAAGTCTGGGTACTTTGAAACAAGGCAGGCAGGTTTATGTTTCTTAACAACATCCTAATCGAGCAAGCAGTTAACTTTGCTTTACACAAAACATAATTGAAAATGTTGTATGTTATAAGGAAGTTAAGCCACATTAATATTTCAACGTGAAGGGAAGACACTTTCTTAGTTGTATTAAGTGTTTGTAGATAGAGATTCAATAATATTACTATAGATGTAATAATAATAGGGCTGGGCCTGGGGCACATTTGTTTGTTTGTTGGTATAATAATAAGAACTTAAAAGACTAACCATTTTTATCCTATTTTCTAAATATGATACTTTTCTTACAAAGATAGTAGGATAGCTCCGTGTGTAAGATATTTACCTAGCTAGAATCATCACTACGTCATAATATAAAACAAAGTCACTTCCTCTGTACCTATGTCCCTATGTATGCTTAAATCTTTAAAACTAAGCAACGGATTTTGATGCGGTTTTTTTTAATAGATAGAGTGATTCAAGAGGAAGGTTTTGTATAATACATGCATAATATACTTAAGGATAACCCACAATAACCATTTTCCCGTGCGGAGCCGGGGCGGGTCGCTAGTATATGTATAAACTTTATAACACTTCTCACTCATGTCCCGCATGTTCTTCACTGCAAGTTCAGAAATAATCGTCGCGTACAAATCAATATAGGGTCTTAAAAATCACTTCAAGGGTCGGGCACTTCATACACATTGTACAGCGGCCTGCCGCAACACTGACACAGCCAGAACTCCTCACCGAGAAGCTCCCACATCTCGTTAACCCACTCAGGTTTCGGAGTACACGAAGAATGAGGCATATGCTGAGAATAATAATACGTACTCCAGCAGTACGATTCGCTTTCGAATTGCCTCAAAAGCTGCAAAACTCTTCGCAGAAGTGTGGACTTCAGTGCATGCGGGATAGCATGCGAGTCCACGATTTTATCAGAGACTATGTTAAGCGTTGCTCCAATGCTGCGCAAGGGCTGCGATAGGAGAATTTGTTTCGCGATCACTTTTTCGCATTTGGATGACAGGCTCTCCACAACATACGCCCTTTTCTTAGTACTGCACGGTGACGGAACAATACACATTTTTGCAACTTTTTCGTTGGCTTCGTTTAGTTATTCAAAAAAATTCGAACACACTAGCCAGAGCTTTAAATTAAAAATGTATAATGCTGTCAGCATTTTTACTAGCGCCAAAACCCGAAAAAAAAAGAATATATTTAATGCACTGGCCAGCCACGATGAGTGAATGCAGCGGCACGGACTCTTCTTCACTGTTTGAGCATCGTAACGTCGTAACGTCGTAACGTGACTTAACCGCCTAGTGTGGGGCACCTATAGATAAAAATAAACGAGGGGTGGATTGCACCAAACCACACTAATAGATTGCTACTCTCAAAATAAGTATAAGGAAATAATTATTATATAACTGCATTCAAAGAAATTGAGGATGTATGTGGAATTTTTAGAATTCCTGTAAGTTGAGTGGAAAAATATAGAGTAAATATATAGGTATATGACTAAAATTATATAAGGCAATACATACAACAAATTAAATCTAAGCTTTTCTGATAAAAAAATAACATAATAATTTGGCAACATTTTTATGCGGTAAGGAACAAACCATAAGACATGGTCAATTAAGGATATTGCCAATTTATTACAGCAAGGAGATCCTTGAGAGAGTCGCCACCGTATTCGATAAGATGTAAGATCGAGTATGCTTTCTATACCATATTTTATATCATATTTCTTCTATACCAATGTTTTTAGGAAATGAATGGTTACGTTTCTTAATCAAATGACGAATGTAGCTTATGAGTTAAAATTAAACAGATGATGATTTGTTTGCATGGAATAAATCTTGGGATTTAGAAAAAGAATGATTTCTAAAAACATTAGTGTAACCAAGCCGCTACAACTTCATAGAACTAGTTTTGGGATAGGTAAGTCATTTTAACGATTTCTTGTGACTGTTCTAATGTACTACTGACAGTAATTAACTGTAATGACAAATTATTTAATTGTCTTTTGACGACAATAATTTCTTTTTTTTATTAGTAATTTAACGAAAATCGTTTGAATCTATTGGGTTCGACGTGAAGAGCTTTTTATAAACATAGACTATTGTAAGCAAAGTGAAGGTGCAAGTGGTTCAACCACTTGAAAACAAAAAAAAAGTGTTCTGTCTTCCTCGAGGGATAAGAAAAAGAACATCGAAAAATAGAAATGACACTGTAATTTTTTTCGTTTTTTACTTTTGAATATATTTATCGTAAGTGATGTATTTTTATTGACTTATGGCTGCTCGATATTAAAAGGTAGAGTCATATATAAACGTCAAAAAGTTCGTTGCACAGTCCTCACAGAGTGGCTCCAGCCTACCCTGAAATCAGGGTAAGTAGGCCTTAGTCGACCACGCTGGTCAAGTGCAGGTTGGTCATCTTCACGCACACACCTTTGAATCACTTCGCAGGTGTGTGCAGGTTTCCGATGTTTTCCTTCACTGTAAGAATTCGAAAATCGAAAACACGTTGGTACGTGCCGAGGTTTGAACTGGCGAACTTCCTAATGAAACGCAAAGCTCCTGCTAATTGGCCACAGACGCTCTTAAAAATAAGTAGTAAAAGTGCCACGCCGCGGTTTGAAACGGCGACTCTCGAATAGAAGGCGACGCCTTATAGCCACTGAACCGCCGACTCTCAGCATTAGAAGACAACAAATTAAAAACTTGCATGTTAAACAAGAAATAAACGCATTAAAGATGAACTAGATCTACTCACACTGTTATATCATCACTACATAGTATAAAATAAAGTCGCTTTCTCCGTCCCTATGTCCCTATGTCCCTATGTCCCTTTGTACGTACCTATAACCCACAATAACCATTTTCCCGTGTGGAGCCGGGGCGGGTCGCTAATTACTTATACATAACTAGCGACCCGCCCCGGCTCCGCACGGGAAAATGGTTATTGTGGGTTATCCTTCAGTATATTATGCATGTATTATACATATAAACCTTCCTCTTGAATCACTCTATCTATTAAAAAAAACCGCATCAAAATCCGTTGCGTAGTTTTAAAGATTTAAGCATACATAAGGGACAGAGAAAGCGATTTTGTTTTATATACTACGAGTATGTAGTGATATATAAAATACTAGCTGTCTGCCCCCAACTATTTCCCTTATAAAATTAGTTCCATTGAAATTCCGCAATATGGCGAGGTTTCTTATTTCTTTGGTCAGGCATTAACAAATTAAATTATATCGTTACTAGCTCACTCAATAAGTTACCACGTATATGTATATAGGTATTATATTAATAACAATTCTACTAAGCAACAATTTTATTTATGCGAGTAGACCGAGAGAAAGTGCCTTTTGAAACACGGAAATAGTGTACATTTTGATTTTGACAGCAATGTCTTTAATTTGATTATGTATTTACTAGCTGTCTGCCCGCGGCTACGCCCGCGTTGTTTTTCGACTTTTTCATTCACAGTTTCCCGTAGGAATGAGATACTTTCCCGTGGTAAAAAGTATCCAAGAAGTTGACTAGGGATATAAGGTACCACCATGCTAAATTTCATTAAAATTAAGGAGATTAGCCCGTACAAACAGAGAAACAAAAAATTTTAATTAAAACAGGATTTGTTCTATGTCACATCTTACATCCCCTGACTCGGTTTTAAGCATTTTCTTTCTATGTACAGATTTTCGACCTCTACAGTTTTATTATATAGATTATTACTATGTATTGTTTGTGACAATGTAGAATAGAAAGGTGTAGCCAGAAATTTTTCTATTTATACTCTAAGGGTGTAGCCTACCCAATTTTCGGAATGAATTTGATTGGACATATTTTATTTTCTTTTGGTAGTTGATTGACATTATATTTAATTGATCGCAATCTAAATTAATTTATAATTTAATTTTTGACAAGCAATTGCATTAGATTTTTTTTTATATGGGTCTGGTACCTGAAATAAATGAATTTAATTTTGTATTACGCAGAAAGCACAAAGGTGTTTTACCAGAAAGTATCTAAATAAATAGTTGCTTGCTCATCGTGTGATGTGAGTTTCGAGGTTAAGAATAGAATAGAATATACTTTAATTAAGGTAACCTACTTGCCGTTAATAATTAAAAAATAAATATTAAAACAGACTCCTCAAATCAAAATCAAAACAAAAAAAACAATAAATAAATTTGTTCGTTTTGTAGAATAAGGCTCTATGGGCTGTAAACCTAAGCCTAATACTATAGATACTCATAATATATACTGCAGCTGAACGCGTATTATGTGATTTGCAGGGAGCGGTTGGCACGAGTGTGTGGCACGAGTGTGTGGCCTGATTTTGGAACGGAACACGACCACCGGTTTATGCCATTACTTTAGTAGGTACTACCTACTACAGGGTGTTTACAGTACAGTTGAAAAATAATTCATGGAATATCAGTGGCATGATAATTACGACCGTTGTCTTAAACTCTATCAAGAGCCCACAGGCCCACAGGCAGGAGCACACCATACAGGCCCTGAATTACGGTAATCAGTGTTCTTTTTTCTAATTTTAACAAAACGTATTTATTGATTTATTTATTGTTGTTATCAATCCACATAATATAGAGTCAATTACATTATTCTCTAAGTACCTACTCAAAAAAAAAATTTTAATTGCGTGCTATAATATAAAGTATTTGTATTGTATTGTATTAATTTGTATTGTAAAGCGATAGAATTAAAACAATAAAATAAACTTCGCTTTAAAACTTAGAAAAATACTTTCTTCTTCTACTTTCATCTACAGAACTGTTGTTCTATTCTTTAAAATGTTAGACTATTACATATTATAGGACAAGTAGGGTACAGCGATATTAATAACAATTTCATACTTTATTACAAAATTTAATAAATTATTATTTACATAAATTACAATAATAGGTTAGGTACAATTGTTTAAATGCTTAAACACGCAAACATTGAATTCGCTTAGGTACTATTTTATCACGATACTTATCTCGAATATCAGCACTCATAATAAATAATGACTATGTTACTTAATGCCTAGGTACCGCGTACGCTATGGTATTAATAGTCATGTATCCGTGCCAATTCTCCGATTATGGGTTACCTACAGTCACTTATGGAGTACAAGTTAACTTTCATTATCGTTTCACTTTCGTTGTAGTGCTTGACTACGTGTATGACGTCACTTCATCAGCTAGACTATAGACTACCGGAAATTCTCAAGAGGACGGTCTATTGGAGGTTGGAGCCCTAGTGGAATGTGATTGTGGTATTTAAGCTCTTCCCCTTGCTCTTCCTCGTTACTGCTGCGTCCTTCTACGCCAGGAGTCCCATATTCATGACTTGGTTGCTGATAGTGAAAGTCTGGGTGTTGACTGAAATCACCATGTTGCGCATAATCGTGACCGTGTTGGCTAAAATCTTGGGCATGCTGTGCGAAATCTTGAGCATCTTGGTTAAAATTTTGGGCGTGCTGAGCGAAATCCTGACCGTGGTGACCTAAATCTTGCCCTGATTCTTGGTGAGCAAAGTCTCCGTTTGGCTGCCCATACTCTTGACCTAACTGCTGAGGAACCCCATATTCCTGATTTAGGTGGTGCTGGTTGTTCAAATGTTGCTCGTATTGAGCTTGTTCTAGTTGACTCTGTATTTGATGTTGTATATCATGGTATTGTTGCTCATTACCAGTGTGATGTTCAAACACTTGGTTACCTTGCTCTTGTGTAAAATGGGAATGGAGATCCGGTTGTATATGATGGTGATGTTCAGGTAAGGGCACCTCTTGAGGGTGGGAAGGTACCGGCGCCCAACCGTCATGATCTATAGCTACCTGTTGGGTAGGCTGAACATGGAAGTCTGGTTGCGGCGATGCATGCTCGTGTATTACTGCTTGAGTGGGTTGCACTGGTATAGCGGACGTTTGTACTACTGGAGCCTGAGCTATGTGGAAATGCGGAGTTTGTGGCTGTTGTAAAAAGACTGGACCAGGACCTACAGGAGCTGGCGCTAAAGGAACAGGAGCAGGTCCTAAAGGAACAGGAGCGGGTGCGAAATGAGTGTGTGCGAACGCCGGAGCAACGGCAGTTGCACCCACCGGATATAGCGGGCGTGGATAGTTTGCGAAGGGATACCTCGGGAATGTAGCGAATACAGATGTTTGAACCGAGTTGCCAGGTCTAATCACGTACTGAAGCTGAGGAGCATATGGGACAACGGGAGCGGGAAGAACAGGTGCTGGTTGAAGAGGCACAGAAGCCGCTGGTAACAATGGCGTATATTGTGGTGGAGCTGGTCTTAGTACATGCACTGGAGGAGATATTTGAACAGGACGTGCAGGTATAAGTGGAGTAGGTTGTACCAAAACAGGATGTGGCGGTGGAGCGGGTAAGGGATGCACAACACTTGGCTGTGGAATTGGAACGACTGGCGCCGCTGGTACAGGCGCTGGCGCAGGCAATGGTAGGACTGGTGAGACCGGAACAATCGGTCGAGGAGCCACATGGTGATGATGGTGGTGAAAGTGAGTATCTTGTGGCTTGGGCAACACAACCGTTTTGGTATTTGGGTGCCTAAAACCGAAGTGATGATGAGACACTGGCAGTCGATGCCCAGGGAGCGGGTGTCGCGGAATGAAAGGGTGTGATAAAGGGACTTTAACAGTTGTAACTGTAGCTGCTGGTGGGTATGTCACTACTAGGGGCTTTGCTATTGAATGAGTCACGTGGGGAATATCGTAGCCGACCTTGTAAGTAGGTATTCCATGAAGCACACCACGTTTTTGGTGCCTCGTCAACTTTCCTATCAGCCGAGCCTTGGTGCTCAGGAATCCTCCATCTGCTGTTGCCAGACATGCAGCAGCGCACAACACCAAAGAAATCTGAAACACACCACCGGACATTTTATTTTCACTTCACAATTTCACTCGCACTTCCCTATTGACAAATGATTAGATTACTCACTAGTGCAAGTCTCATATTATCGCGGTCGACCGACCTGCGCGACAATTGCTCCCGAACCGAGTGTCATCGCTGACTACTACCCATACTTATAACATAGAGCACGCCGCATTAGTATGGAGCCGGCGCACCGGTTTCACTCGGGGAAGCCGGACACTCCAAGATCTTCGTCCTTGCTAATGCTTTCGACGCCCATCAAGGTATCTAAATTCATTTTTGGAAACTTGTGAGCGCGAATTCCAACTCTATCTATTAAGCACGAAGGTTGTTTGTAGATGTTAGAGGGTGGTTTGGTAGGCAATGCGCGATGTTGCCGTCATTCGCGTAACAAGCATGCGTGCACGCATACCAATCGATCGGGAAACGTAATCGAGAGAAATTGTGCCAGGCATTGGGCAGGGATGAATTTTACAGAGTAAGTATTAGAAAATTTTAATTAAATAGATAAAAGTGTTGTGGATAGATAATATTCAAATTTTCTTCGCTCGCTCATACATATATGTACTTACGGGAAAAGGATAGAGGTAAATGAGAGAAAAATTGACTTCTTGTTAGCGATAATGTGGAGTATGCTTTACAAATCTATTACGAGAGTGTGAATGCGCTTTTTATAAAAAATGTTTTTTATAAAGTTGCAACACTGTTGCTCGTCCCTTTTCGTCTCTAGCCTGCCATGATGTGACACAGCAAATTTTATTTCCAAGATATTGTGAGTAATTAATAATTAATAGACGATACAATGTCGATATTATAATGAAACAATAATACAGTGCCATTGTGAATTTCAACCAGTGTTTGTCTTTGCCACCCCCTACACTCGCACTCTGCTGACGTTACCCGCAATAGGTTATGGGCCCAGCGAGATTTTGGCACGTTGCGTGGTCAACGCATACGTGGACCTTATTGGAAGTCGAGGGGGTTGCTGGAACTATATAATCCACAACATTTCGAAGATCAGACAACACTGGTAATCTAAAACAATGGGCACCGAAAACGGGCAAGGGCCTCATGCCACGTTTTCATTTGACAAATTGGGTGACGTCAGTACTTATCTAAATTGGAAGTACTATATGCAACATTACCTCACTCTGGAAGGTTTGTGGGGATGCATAGAAGGCACAGATAAAGATGCGGCGCATGACAAGCGGGCGCTGGCTAAAATTTGTTTGTCCGTTCGGCCAACCTGCATTCAATATCTTCGCAATGCTGCAACGGCTAAGCAGGCCTGGACTAGTCTTCAGGAAATATACGAGGATAAGGGTCTCTTCCGTCGTGTGCTGCTGCTGAGGAAACTTCACAGAGCTAGCTACACAGACTATGGATCTATGGCTGAATATATTGAGGGTATATCAATGTTGGTGCAACAACTAGCTGATATTGGCAGAACCATTGAAGATAAGGAAGTCGCTGAACTGCTACTGAGTGGTCTTCCACAGGAGTATGACGTGGTTGTATCCAGCCTTGAATCGGCCAACATACCTGAAAATCTCACAAGCGAGACCATTCGAGCCCGATTCCTTCAAGAGGACTACAGAAGGAGTAAGCGGTTTTAATGTCAGCTGCCCTAGCTGCCTACACATCGGATGACATTGTTGTGGACTTAGGATGTACTAACCATAATTATTATGATGAAACGCGAAGACTGGTTTGTACTTTTGGATAATAAACATTCTAGTACTGTAACTGTAGCTAATAATGAGACATTGCAATGTAAAGGTCTCGGGTCTGTTCAAGTTATGTTAAATGATAATAAAAATCATATTATTACTATAGAAAATGTGATGTATGTCCCAAGGTTGTCCACGAATTTGTTATCGGTCAGTAGGTTGGTGCAAAAAGGTTATAAAGTTGTCTTTGATCAAAATGTGTGTCACATTCAAGATGGTAAGGGCTGTAGCATTATTACTGCTACAAATAGGGGTGGTGTTTTTATTTTGGACTGCGTGGCTATTGCTAGACTTGTTCCACAGATTCAAGATGCTGTATCCTGTGCTGCTCAAGGCACACTCTCAATGTCCGCTGCCTCATCGGTTGCTGTATCTGAGGAGCAACAACGTGCACGTGCTGCTACCTCTGTCTCAACGGAGACTTGGCATCGGAGGCTAGGACATCTAAGTGAAAAAGGTATGTGTGAATTATCTAAACTTACTGGCTTAGATATCTGCAGGCAGGGCACCCATTTAGGGGATTGTGAGGCATGTATTAAGGGGAAGCAAGTCGTTGCAAGTTTTCCAAAGGGAGAATCGTATAGGGCGAAGCAGCCACTTGAGTTAGTCCACTCCGACGTTTGCGGGCCTATAGAAGAGAGAACTTGGGGAGGTTCTCGTTATTTTGTGACATTTACGGATGATTTTACTCGTAAGACGTTTGGATTTTTACTTAAAACTAAGAACGAAGTAATGTCACGTTTTATTGAATTTAAAAATTTAATTGAAAAACAGACTGGCCTACCAATTAAGTGCCTCAGAAGTGACGGCGGTGGCGAGTACTGTAGTAATATATTAAAAAATATATATATATATATATTTAACTGATCATGGAATTGCTGAGCGTTTAAACAGGACGTTGGTGGTAAAGGCGCGCTGTATGCTAGCTAATGCTGGCTTGGGCGTGCGTTTTTGGGGAGAAGCTGTAATGACAGCAATATATTTAAAAAATAGGTCCCCTACTATTGCAGTGTCCGGCTAGCTAATGCTGGCTTGGGCGTGCGTTTTTGGGGAGGAGCTGTAATGACAGCAATATATTTAAAAATGGGTCCCCTACTATCGCAGTGTCCGGCGCAACACCTGAGGAAAAATGGACAGGTTTCAAGGTCGACCTAAGCCATTTAAGGGTGTTTGGGTGTAAAGCTTACACATATACCTACCAGACTGTAACCGGCGCAAATTTGATGTAAAATCAAGAGAATTGATATTCATCGGTTACTGTGAGCAGTCCAAAGGGACTTATTGATCCTCAGAATCCAATGAAAGTTATTCATTCTAGATCAGTACATTTTATTGAAAATGAGGAGAATTTTATACAATTTAAATTCAAATATTTTATTGAATGAAAATATACAATTATTAAATAATAATGACCAAGTAATAATTTCTGACAATAATATTTCTAATTTAAGTCCAAGTCCCTGTGATAATAGTAATAATGGTGATAGTCAGAATATTAATCTTATTCCTGATTTTCAGATTTCAGAGGTGGATCCCTGCCATGGGACTGAGGCCCCCAGTAGTCAGGCTGCATCCCCAGTTGCTGAATCTTTTGGAGAGGGCACCAATGTGAGCCCCATATGGGAGTCGCAGGCCAGCAGTCCTGCTGACGATTTCCAGTCGTGTAGCGACAGTAAGGGCGTCGACGCGGTCGCGACCTGTCAGGAGTACAAGAGGTAACATGCCTACAAGGTATGGTGATTATGATTTTGACTTAAACTTCTTTGTGAATGGGGAATATGAGCCCCTGTTATATCGTGAGGCGATGGCATCACAGAGCAGAGAGGACTGGCAGTTAGCCATGGAGAGAGAGTATGCCGCTCTTATTGACAACAAGGTTTGGAAATTAGTAGACCGTCCCAAAGATGTTAATGTCGTTAAGTGTAAATGGGTTTATAAAGTCAAAGATCAGAATTCGGGTAAGGATAGGTACAAGGCTCGTTTAGTTGCACGTGGGTTTTCACAACGAAAAGGTGAGGATTATAGTGACACTTTTTCTCCAGTCGTTAGACATTCCACCATGCGAATATTATTTGCACTGGCGAATGACCTTGACATGGACATAAATCACATTGATGTATCTAATGCTTTTCTTAATGGGAACCTTAATGAGCTAATTTTTATGGAACAACCCGAGGGATTTTGTAGAGATAAGACTAAAGTTTGCCTATTACTTAAAAGTTTGTACGGTCTAAAATAAGCTAGTAGAGTATGGAACCTTAAAGTACATGAATTGTTGACAAATAATGGCTTTATACAGAGTAAAGTGTGAACCGTGTGTTTATTTCGGTAGATCCGATAAAACTCTATCTATAATTGCTATAAATCTTGATGACTTTTACATCTTTAGCAACGATACTACTTGTATAGACAAGCTGATCAGTCTGCTAGAGAAAGATTTTAATGTAGAAAAACTTAGGTATTTTATCTAACTGTTTAAGTATGAATGTAATACGTGATATAGAGCTAAGGGTCTATTGAAATTAAATCAAGCGGAGTACATTAGAAGGCTACTAAAGTGTTTTGGTATGTCGGATTATAAAAGCATAATGTACACCTATGATGTTAAATTGTAAATTAGAAAAAACCGACTCTTGCCTAGATGATGATACTTACCAATATAGAGAACTGTTAGGTAGTTTGATGTATCTTTCAGTGTGCACTAGGCCGGACATTGCTTTTGTTTGCAGTCAGCTGAGTCAGTTTAATCATGCTTATGGTAGAGATCATTGGTTAGCCGCCAAGCGTGTTCTGAGATATTTGGCAGGAACATTAAATTATTCCTTATGTTTTTATAAGAGTAATGATTTAACTTTGTCTGCTTTCTGTGACGCAGATTGGGGTAATGATCTAGTAGACCGTAAATGGTATACAGGTTTTGTTGTTAACTGGGCTTAAATACAATAAATGTTAAAGATTTGATAAGGAATGGTTTTGCTAAAGTTGAATATTTGTCAACAGAAGATATGATAGCGGACGTGCTCACTAAGCCATTGAGTAGAGTCAAGCATAATAAATGTATTGAGTGCATGAATATTATTATGACTAAGTAATTAATACAATCTATAATTATAATATTTTAATTTAATTCTTGGACTGATATTATATTCGAAATGTTGTGATACTTATTGTTTTTTGTGAGATTGAATTTGTTATTCATGACATATTTTGTTCTGTTAATAGAGTCAGAAATTATATTTTGTAGAGCTGTATAAATGTAGAGCTACAAGGTTTGTAAAGCATAAGGGGAAGTGTTAGCGATAATGTGGAGTATGCTTTACAAATCTATTACGAGAGTGTGAATGCGCTTTTTATAAAAAATGTTTTTTATAAAGTTGCAACACTGTTGCTCGTCCCTTTTCGTCTCTAGCCTGCCATGATGTGACACAGCAAATTTTATTTCCAAGATATTGTGAGTAATTAATAATTAATAGACGATACAATGTCGATATTATAATGAAACAATAATACAGTGCCATTGTGAATTTCAACCAGTGTTTGTCTTTGCCACCCCCTACACTCGCACTCTGCTGACGTTACCCGCAATACTTCTGAGGTTGCAAGTGAAACGACTGCTCCTGTAAATGTAGCCGGAAACTTTATGTGCTTTCTAAAGCACCGAATCGTCTTCCTTTATTGACAACCAGTAGATAACCAAACCACACTGGAGAAAGCCTTGTATTGACCGGGAATCGAACCTGGACTATTACTCTGACCACTTAGCTATGAAGCAGGCTGTTTTAAATAATTAAAATGTATTTTAAAGTGTTAAATGCAGAAGTCAGACAAAGTCATAGCTAGCAGCACGCCAGACCTGTCTACCTCTTCCCATCGCGATCGCCACAAGACATCTACGGTTAAGAAAATTATAATAGTTAAGGCTAAACCGACTCCGGCCCTGTTTGCAGGACATCTCAATGCAGTTCATGTCGTGTGTTCGGTAACACGTGTTACTTTCCCGCTCTCACTGCGACGCGAATGCGTGCCCTGCTGTGCCCTGTACGATCAACTAATGTATCTTTGTCGATCAGGGTTTCGCAACTTTATGTAATACCTTGTTGCGTGTAGAACATTTTTTAGAGCCTAATAAGGGCGAATTTAGTACGGTGCTCCATATTACCACAAATTGTGTTATTACCAAAAATCCCATGACGTGAACGAAATACTTTAACGAAATACTTTAACGAAATACTTTGAACATTGGTTTAGGGCTAACAGTCTGAATTTAAATTCGGGTAAAACGAATGCAGTCCTTTTCAAGTCTACCTCTAAAAGAAAGGATGATCTAGCTATTTCCTTAAGTAAAGAAAAAATTTATACTTGTGACAAAGTCAAGTTCTTGGGTGTACATCTAGATAATCTGATGAACTGGAAACCAGAAGTTTCGTCAATAGAAAAATCTGTTAGCTCCGCATGTTTTGCACTTCGAAGTCTACGTGATGTTCTATCACTGCAACAGCTGAAAATAGTGTATCACTCTTTGATTGAATCAAAGTTTAGGTACAGCATTGCCCTTTGGGGTAATAGTTATAAATATAATATGCACCGAGCATTCGTTGTTCAAAAAAGAGCTATACGTACCATGGTAAGAGCACCGCCATGGGAATCTTGCAAAGAACATTTTAAGTCGCTAGGTATCTTAACATTACCGGGATTGTATATTTTAGTGCTTTTGACAGGACTAATGAAACGTAGACATATTTTTGAAAATGTCGAAGAACAGGCACTTAGGAAAAATACTAGACGGAAAGACATGAAAAATATAATAGTTCCTAATTTCACAACCGTCCAACATTGTCCTCATTTCCAAGCAGTTAAGCTTTTCAACAAGATGCCTACGGAACTCAAAATTATTGCTAATATTCATACCTTTAAATACAAACTTAAAGCACTTCTTTTGAAAAAGTGTTTATATAGTGTAGATGAATTTTAACTGTTTATCCCTTTAAGAAAATATAATATTAAGTATGTTGTAGAAATAGTTTAAGTTTTATAGTTATTTAGGTACAAAATATTGTATGATTCAAACACAATTTAATAATTGTTTGTGAATTATTACAAATAAATAAATAAATAAATTACGTATAGCGGCGGCGGCGGCGCATATTACCTTGTGAAGCTTTTTTGATTTAGATCCTAACCAAGTTATTGAGGTTTACTCACGTACGCCTACGCTTACTTATGAGTACCTACGTACGCTTAGTGCGTGCATTTTTAGGAATATTATCTAGTATCGAATTGACATAATATTAATAATAAATGTTCGTTCAACAAGACGCACACGTGAGAACCTGACGTTTGGTTATTGCGCCCAGGCGGCTCCCAACATGGCTCCTTTAACGACTACATCCGTTGATAGTAGCCGAGACCTAAGGCTTTACGTGCCTTCCAAAGCACGGAAGCATCTTTCTTTTCGGATAATCAGAACCAAACTAGGGAAAGTCTCACAAATTGATATTTGTTTAACAAGTGCGCCACCGCCCCATTAGGATTCAAACCCGGAACCTCCGTAACGTCGACCACCGCACGTAGGCTGTATTCTAGGCCAAAAAAACCTAATAAATTACAAATTAAAAATGAAAATACAAAAAAAGGTAAAGCCGGGTCCACAGCTCCGTGTTTTCGTGTTTTGAACACTCTAACATGTTAATTTTAACAAAATAGGGGCGTGGCTTAACAAATTTTGTTCAGCCTAAACATAACATTGTTTGCCGAGACGAATGGATAACATCCCCCGGGTTCGCCTGCGGGGAGGGGAAGCGTCGAATTCTTTTTTATTTGCTCGCTCTCGCGCTCATTGAATGAAGGAAGACGTCAGTGCAAAAGTCAAAGAGAATGTAAATAAAACTAGCGTTGCAAAAGTGTTGGTTTGTTTTGTGTGGAACCTTATAAATATTGATTAATGGAGTGGAATAAAGAGAGTATTTGGTTGTTAATACAACTTATAAGAGAAAGGCCGATAATTTGGGATGTAACTTTGGAAGAGCACAAAGATAGGTACAAAAAAGTAGATGCCCTGTTGGAAATTGCAAAAATTTTTGGAAAGTCAAAGGAAACTAAATTAACGATAGCAATAACAGCTTCCACGTCTTCTTCGTCGGAACTCATTTTTAAAATGAAATGAAACAAAACATTCACATTTAAGGGCGTGGTTTTGTTAGCCAAAACATTAACATTATGCGCAGTGGACGGGCGGTTTTGATAAACAAATTGCACAACATTGTTTTGTTAGAATGTTTTGTTAGAAAATTTGAGCTGTGGACCCGGCTTAATGCGAGCTCGTCTCGTGTGCAAGCTGCACAAGTTCCGAACGAAAATATTATAATGTAATAAGAAAATACTACCATAAATATGGCTGTATAGTACAAAATTTTTGCCTTTCTTCGATAACGTAGTACCACAGTATAAATATAGTATGTACTACGTACATTACAGTAGGATAACTTCGCGGTTTTCTGGGATTGAACGAATGAATGAATGACATGCTGTAGGGTTGAACACTGCTTGTTTTCTTGACCACTTGTTAAGTTTGCAAATATAATTACTTTAAAGTTTATAGTAAAGCCTGGCCAAATAAATAAAAAACCCGCTCTGGGGGCGTCACATTTATATTTTTACGACTATGGCAACAATTTCTCTTATAAAATTAGTTCCATTAAAATTCCGAAATATGGCGAGGTTTTTTATTTCTTAGGTTGGGCTTTATTAAAACGATTTACTATGAAAATAACAGCATTGAAAGAGACTATGTTTCAATCCCCCGTGCTTTATAGAAGAGAAATATATACCTACTGAGTCCGATTACTTTAAATAATAATAGCTCAAACTTCCTGTACTACAAGAGAAGTAGGTAGGAACATTCTTATTTACCAGTTACTACGTTTAAAAAAACCTCAAAACACGAATATAAAAATTGTAAAGAATAATCTTAATAATAATAGATGACACACTTGGTAATTTAAAAAAATATTGATTTCTTGATTAATTTAAACATCCATACACGGAACAATATCTCATGTTATTTGCCATTGCTTTTATTATTTGTTTCTCTAAATCACGCAAAAAAATATTTAAATTTTGATTTTACGTCCGTTCAAGAGAGTGCCACAACCCTGGCTGTTGCAGCCCGAAGTACCCTGAGATTTCGAAGCGCGCCAAAATGACACTTTTGTATGGAGTTACACTACGGTATACGGTGGTAGTACATACTATATTTATACTGTGACCGAATGAAATGCATCAAATCATTTATCCTTGTCGCACTTGTATAATTTTAAATATTCATGTCCTGTTGTCAGATATTGTTTGATGACGAAAAGCAGACGCCGAACAATTATTTTTTCCCAAATTACAAAACACGATTTGCTTTAGAAAATAATTTGTGAATAAATTTTCTAATTGACAATGTAACCTTTTATTTTCTTTTCATTGAGTGTTATTTATTGATAGATAATATACCTACACGTACAAAATGGATACAAAAATCTGCCGAGTTTGTCTCAACGAAAAGGCAAGCATTTCTGTTTTTGACAAAGAAGTCGATAATATTCAATACTGTGCTAAAATTATGCGTTGTGTTAGTGTTATAATCAGTGAAGATGACAGCCTACCAAAGATGATTTGCGAAGAATGTGTCCAAGAGCTGGACACCGCGTTTCGCTTTGTGGAGAGGTGTGAAGCCACCGACAGGGCGCTGAGGAATCTCCCGTTGTCGCACTCTGCTCCCGCCAACAACATTATGTCATGTGAATACATTAAGGACGAATTAGAAGATCACAGCTACGACGAACAATTCTTATTGGAGGATTTCAAAGCAGACACTAAGAATCTCGAATCTGCAATTCAAGATTTCATCGACAACGAAAAAGATCCTCCTCACCCTTTAAAAAAAGAAAAGAGAAAGAAAATTAAGCGTGGTAAAGGGGGCCCCATACGATGCATCATATGCAGCTATATGGCAGCATGCCGCTCAGCTATGGAAACTCACATGAGATCTCACACCGGAGAAAAACCATTTGCTTGCAATGTATGTCACCATAGATTCGCTACAAAAGGAGGAATGAAACGGCATATTGATAATAACCATTCAGAGAGGGAGCGTCGCTTCACCTGTGAAACTTGTGGAAATAGTTTCTTTACTAAAGCTGATATCATTACTCATATGAGGATCCATACTGATGAAAAACCTTATGTTTGTCCTGATTGTTCCAAATCATTCCGGCAATTAGCTTCTCTAATTCGCCATAAAAGAATCCACACAGGAGATAAACCATTTGCTTGTCCCGTATGTGGAAAATGTTTTAGTGACAAAAACCTTGTTAAGAAACACCAGCTTGTACACAGCGATGAGAAAAAGTTTATGTGCCATTTGTGTAGCAAATCAATGAAAACCAGAACCGCTTTGAAAACCCACATGACCTTACATTCTGATGAGAAGAAAAATGTATGCAGTTTTTGCGGTCAAGCATTCTCAATGAAAGGCAACTTAAAAATTCACATGTTAAGAATGCATTCAGAAAAGTCTGGGCTCTGCATTGTCTGTGCAATAACCGTGCCAAATCTGGAAGAGCATATGAGGAAGCATACTGGAGAAAAACCATTTGTTTGCCACGCATGCGGTCAAACTTATTCTACCAAGAGAAGTTTGACGCACCACATTATGTTCAAACATGCCAATGCTGATAAATACAAGTGTTCTGTTGGAGAATGTACTCGATCATTCCCTACAGCGGTCATGTTGGAGTACCATTTACTTAAACAACACAAAAATCATACACCTTTTGTGTGCCCTCAATGTGCTAGAGGTTTTTATAGGAACAGTGACTTATCTAGGCATATGAAAGTTACTCATGTCAAGTAATTTTATATAATATACACTTGAATTTTCTGCTCAATCCTTTGTGAATCGACCAACATTAATAGTAGGTACCTACTATTAGCATATAATTATTAATATTAGTAAGTTAAGATATTATGTATTTTCTATGTTCCTGTTTAGTTAAATCCTACTTATAAACTACCATCTGTATTATATAAGTGATCTATAAATAAAACCTTTTTTTCTAGTCATTTATAAACAACTACCTATTATTTAATAAAATAAGATTATCAGTCTGAATTATTATGTATTATTTTATCTACTGAACTAGTTGTAGTTTTCCTTGTATATTGGTATGTATATTAATAATTAAACACATTTAAAATATACTTTTTATATATCTTGTAAGGTACATAATAAATAATGTAAAATATTTTGTATAGAATGAACTTGAGTTAGAATTAATCTGAGTGAACAAAGACAGTCTTATCGGCTAATCTATAGGGTTTTCTGCCAAACAACACATTACTTGTTGTTATGCAGCCACCACAGCCATTAACTAGCATTGCAAAAAAGTAAATATCCGCTCGGTTCTCCTACTGCTTTATTTAGAAAATACCGTTATTCTTTACCCATTCATTCACAAGGTACTATTAATGTTACTGAAATTACGAAAGTCTAACGTTATAATATCAAAGATAAAATACGTTTCAAGCATAGCAATCAAACTCAAACACGCTTTTACATTCTGTGCTTTTACTAAAATATCAGGCGTTTCAAAGTCCTATGAGAATATGCATAAAATTGGTTTTCGAATAGGCAATTTTTAAATTTATTTTATTCTTTCGACTAAATTACCCAAGCTATAGGTCATGTTGCTTACTTTTGAAATAAATATTGTAAATAACATACCTAACTCAGAACTTTTTGTTATGTTATGAATACAACAGGGAGAAACTTATTGTAAAAAAAATATTATAAAGCTGATGGTGAGAAATCTACTCAAGATATTATGTTGTCATACATATTGAAGAAGTTTTTTCCATTTCAAGGTAAATTTAACCAAAGTTCAATTAGTTATCCACTCGCGCCATATTCAAGTTAATTGCTAAACGAATATTTTAGTATCTTTTACAGTGTTAAACAAGTCATCTTCCTGTGTGGTATAGCCTGTGGAAGTCGAAGGGGAGCCGGCAGACCCCTCGAAACCATCAGTGCGGAAATCCTCCGATCAAGTTCCGCAGCGTCCCTCCGGTGAACAGTTGGTCGTACGACGCCGGCCATCGGTAAAGAAGCACAGGTGTTGTGAGGTGAGGCTACAGAACAGAGAGCCTTTCTCTTTCCCACAGGTGACGTTATCTGGCCCTCTCACTCTCGCGCCAATTAGGCGAGGTGGTCGCAGCGCGCGGCAGCGGCGGCGGCCCGAGGACGTTAGCCCGCGACCGGCACCCGCGACGCACGCGTTACTGAACTGCCTCGTCTCGACGTATCGATAGTTCCGCAGCCGTGGCAGGTCTCGTAGTGCCGTGATGTTCACACCGTGAAACACTTCTCCTTGTTTGTGTGCCTACTTCCTTCCTGTTCGTATTGGATTCTTAGAATTTCACTATGGGTGAAGTAAGTACCGCTTTTATTGTCCACCGTACTGGAATGCGAACGTGCTCCAGTTAGATCGGGCCTAGTCCTGCGATGGTATCTCTTAGTTCGTAGGTCATCGGCATGGTGTGGGTTCACGGTGTTTAGCGAGTGCAGCAGCGGCGGCGGCGCAGTCTCGGGTCGCCGCTCGCGTATTCCTCAGACCAGATTACTGACTTAATTAGCGCTTTCAAACTGGAGAGAATAATGGTCCGCAAGTTTGGGAGTGTGCTAGATCGAGTCGGTAGAAAGCTCCGCCGCGCCGCTCCGCTCCATTCGAGACTAGAGATGTACTGTTATAATCAGATAACACAGTTCCGATAAATTATCTTCGAAATTGTGGGCTGTTTTATATTGCTATAGAACATTCTTTCAATAAATATGAGAGGCTTAGTCTTATCTGCAGAATTATCTTTGCCTTTTAATAACTTTATATCGATTGTGTTCAATAATCACACAATGTTATCTAGGTGTTTGCGCACTTATGAGGGAAGTGACACAATCAGAGTAAAATTTTTGACTCTTGATTATAAAATTCTGTTAATATTATAAGTGAGTTATAAAGAATTTTTGGTAACTAATATAAATTTATTTAAAGCCTTAATATCTTCTCAAGTCTCATTGTTAGTGTCAAGGAACTGTATTCCTTGGGGATCTGTAGGAATCCCATGTCCATAGCAAAACCCGTTTGTCGCCTTTTGTGTTCCAATACTAATAGCTTAGATCCTAAATCAGAATCAGCGCCTATCGGTAGATTATACATAATACTTCATTTAATAATTTCCTATTTAAAATCTAGCTTAGGTACTTATGTAAAAACATAATTATCTTTTAAGTGATCAAGGTTATGTTTGACAAACATACCTACATACATTAAGTAGTATATGCCTTTAGCTATTTACATTTTCCATAGTTGACTTGCTTGACCTTATTACTCATTTAGCAGCAGTAGGCACTTGCCTAGCTAGACTATTACTTACCTACTTTTTGCGTGATAGTAATATTTCTTAATAAATAAATTAAATATCTATTTAATACCCAATTGTTTTCTTTTACAGTCACTACTGAAGGAGGATCCTCTGTCCAGGATCCAACGGGAGATCATCGAAGTAACGGAAAGAGAGCGAGAGTTTAAGGAGGGTCACTTTCGCATCAGCCGACTCCACTCCGAGTCTGCCATCGAAGTCGGCAAACAAAACGGCCATACCAACGGCGACATTGACCACACCCCCCCTAAGACGCTCAACCGAGCCGTCTCCACGTCTCACCTGATGGGCCCCATATCACCGTCTCCGCCCATAGCCCCCACGCTCCTCAGCTCCAATGGCTACACACGTCGTTTCACCCCCCAGACCGGAACTAAAGGTCTTATGCAAAGATTTATCGCCAACAAAGGCAAAATGCCAACCCCTGTGACGAGAACTCCATCCTCACCCATTGCGCTGATACCTCCACCGCTAACCTTCACCTCTACTCCAGTTCTAGCGCCTGTGGTAGCCCCTCCGACCGTCACCCGATCGGCGGACGGCAAACTAGTTCGGAAAGGTTTTGTACCTGTCGAGGAAAAGATCCAAAAGGAACTGAGAGAAATGAAAGACAGAGAACACGAACTTAAACGTATGAGAAAGAAGAAACAAAGGCCGTTCGACATTGACCTTAGTGACAACGAAACCAGTTCTGAGTCCGAGGATGAAGAGATTCCTATGCCGGGCAAATTGAAAGCTACTAAGTCAATAGGCGAGTTATATGAGGCGTTGAATGAAGAATTAAGGTCACCATCGCCTAGAAATAGTTCGGGGCAGGAGTCCTTAGGTAGTCTGAAGCCGGCTAAGTCGCTAGCTGAGCTGTGTGAGTTGCAACCAGGTCAAGAGTTCCTTGCCCCGAGCTCCACGCGCCTGATAGCGAAGTGGGAGTCTTTGATTCAACAGAAGCAAGAAGCTGGAGCAGCTTAAATATCACCACAAAATTAGGGAATTCGGGTAAAATTTTGGGCGCATTATGACGCCGTCGTGTCACGTTGCGTAAATCAAGATTAATCGCGTTAAGAGTATTAGCAACACAGTGAAAATTGGATGAAAAGCCGAACAAGTGACGCAGATTCGTCTAAGTTTGTGCACGTAATGGTTGGTGACGGGTGCAGATGAGGTACCGAGTGCAAGTGCATTTCAAGGGGCAATTTAAAAGTGATTTCATTAGAGCGGTAAAAGAGTGCGACGAGTCTTACGATCGATTTTTTGCAGACTGATCGATCGTGGAGCAATTAATTTTCTCCAGATCGCGAACAATGCAAATGATGGTTATCCGTAACGGCAATTATCTCGAGCATGCGCAGTTGGAAAGCGGCCGATACATGCTGCGAACTCGTCTCCGAGTGTGAGTAAAATAGTTTCTTCCTATTGTTCCAACTTTGCTGGCACTTATGAAAAACTCGATAGATTTTTGTCGTGGCGCCGCCGCTTTCCCGCCAGTATGTCACGATCTACAAGTAAAGACGCTATTGTGGTACTTTTTTCAGCCCTATTGTAATAACATGCCAACATTGTACAGTGCCAAGAAAACACTTCAATAACATAAGTACCTACCTTGAATCGAAATCATGAGGCGAATAGTAAACATGTAATTAATTTAGTGATATGTGTGCTGATACACAAACAACTTCCTCTTTATTAAAATTCTCCTTGAGACTACAATGCATGCCTTATTCTGCTGTGCAGTAATCGTTCGTGTACGACCCGTTCACCTGCTTTCCGCTGGTGGATGTTCCGCCCATCATGGCTCTTTGAATGGTCTACTTTTCTCACGTGCCACAAAGCAGCGCTTGTTCATGTTCGTCAGATCAATCTCAACGGCATTCTGCTGTATGTAATGCAATGATATCAGAAATTCCAGTTACCAAGATCCACTTGTAAAACGGACACTTTCATTTATCGCAAGTTAATAATGCTTCTGGTGAGCGTGACTAGCCGCACATAATATACATGTGGTTATACTTAGTTGCGTTTGTGTTTATCATTCATCAGTAATTCGCAACATGTAAAGCATTTTTACGATAGGTTTTTGATAAAAGATACGCGTAGCAGTTGTCGGTCGATGTTTGGTACTTGTGAAAACGTGGATGTTAATTGGACAGGCTTCGTCCGAGCTTAAATTCGTGGAATAAGAGAAAGTGCTCGCACCCGGGTGACTGTGCATGCCGAATTCGAAGCTGGACTTCGAATTATTGTTTTGTATTATTAATTGTACTTAATGAATTAATTATATTATTACATTTTTGATCTATTATTATACTATACAAAATTTTAATACTTATATAATCTTTCGTAGTGTCAAATAGCGTGTGCCTTAATTGTTAAATAGAAGCTAACTATCACAAGGATTATGTAGCGAAGATTATCACGACGACATACGTAGTGGAAGAAGCCATGTATGACAAAACTCACCCTGGTATCAGGGTAGGCTCGAGCCCCTCGGTGGGGACATATATGAGCTGTTAACGAATGACAAAACTAGGGGTAGAAGCCGTTCACATTAATGCGTTTTTGGAGTGTACAATCTTATCGTAATTTTACACAAGCAATAGGTACCTATGTATTTTTTTGCCAACCTCGTGCGTGCGTCATTGGTGACGTGATTTTGTACGGCTGCATGCCTAAAATACATGCGTAGTATATACCTACATACTCGTATAAAATATTATTTACCATTTAGATTTGCTGGCTGCCAAAAAACTTTCCATAAATTGAACACTCTGGACACGCATTTAATGCTGTAACTGAAATGAGAGTAGCATTAAATACAAAAAGTTGTTAACTAGAGCGTGTAAATAAAATGTATTTATTAAAGATCCAACAAACTATTTTCCTAGCATAATACTAAATTTAGTCAATTTAATTGTAATTGAATAGAGCAAAATAATTATTGAGATTCTTAGATGATAAAATTGTTGCAATAATTTTTTATAGAGGTTAAGTTATTTTGTTGCTAGTGTACCACAAATTCACAATAGCAGATATAGCAAAAAATATATGTAGGTAGTAGATATCCACTTTATCTATCAAAAATATGTAGGTATATGTGAAGACTATTGTTCAAATATGTGGAACAAATTTTAATAAATCGCTGAGGTGGTCAATTAAACATGATCAAGTTTAGTGTTTATGAAATGATTATTTATTTGAAGATACAATATACCTCGCTATTTTGTGGACAACTATTAGTTAGTTTTTAAAATATACGAGTACCTACCTATTGCAAAATATTTAGGGTGAAATATAAACGATTGTTTGGAATTTTGGATAATGATTTTCTATTCCATAAGTAAAAGTTATTCTATTGTATGACCTATTTATTAATGATACTCGAAGACATGTAAGTATTGAAAATAACGTCTTGTTTTAAAATGGTTATATCCTCCTGTCCTGTCTTGTTCTTACATTCCGCTAAATCATGTGATAAAATGTTGCCTTAAAATATTGAATGAAATGTCTATTTACGATTTTGCTAATTAATAAAAAAACATGTGTAGGTATGTCTAATTCAACACAAATAAAATGCATTTTTAAAACGACAAAGGAAATTACATCAGAATCTTTACCTTGTAAGCGATTTTTTCGCGTCTAGAATGTGCATGGTCCGTTAGCAATAAGCCAGTGCCTTGAATGTCGTGCCTAAATGTTTAAATAATATTTAGCAGATGCTGTTGTATTTTCCTTTGCGTATAGGTACTGATGTTTTTAATGTTAATTGATTTATTTAAGTATTCGCAATAAATTCATTATAATTTTTTGATAAACTTCATCTTTCATTTGACTGTCCTCTTTCTGTAGTTCGATTGATAGAATGAAACAAAATCGTCGCTTCTGCAAAGTGATTTTTGCACGCACCGCAATTTTATAACTATTAATTTGATTCTAAAAAAATTGTCAGGCACTAAAAGAAGTAATAATAAATTATGTGAATGTCCGCCCGTAGCAGATCGCGTTTTGTCTCTGGACAACATCTAAGAGTACTATTATTTTCTTCTGTGTCTAACTAAGGCCTAAGGACATCAACTAAATTGCAACACCTCATTAATACCTAATCACGCAAAGCACTTTGTATTCTGAAAGGAAGTCATAAAATAATAGCAATAAAATAATGCAGGTGACAATAAACTTATGATAATGGCAGATAATCATGGTCGAGTATTTATCGTCGGTGTAATTTACTGTCGATTGATCGGTGTTTCATAATGTCATTGTTCTGTTTTACTATTGCTGCAGCGAATTCGTGAATGCATAATAAACACAATGGAATAGAGGATTATGATACAATTTATTAAGTCAGTACTATATTATAAAGCAATACTAAGCCATTGAAGTAGTTTTACAGGGTCAGGTATTATATTATACTTAGTAGCTAAGCATCTAACATTATAAGAAGGAAAGACTTGATTGTTTTTTTAAATGGGATATTCTTCTAAACTACCTAGTACCTACCTTCTGAACCGAGTTTTAATAAACTTGGTACAAAGATAGAATAAACCTTGAGGAATGAGACAGGCTACCATTTACCGCGGAAAAATTCCTTATTCCCACGGGAAAAATAGTTAACGCCTGAAAGATTTTTACAAATTGCAGTTTAAGTCGTAATTATAATTCTTTCAGTGCGTTTCCAAGATGTACATGACTCAGAAAGTCACATCAAGCTATTACATTACATATTGCTTTACGGCGAATAAACGTGATCATTTATAGGTTTATGGTTCCCTTATCAACCAAATCGATTAGCGCGTCCGAATGCCAAACCTATGATTGGATACGTAGTAGGTACTATGCGTGCCAAATAAGAATAGGATCGCGTTTGCAGCTAACGTCACGAGACAGATGTCAAAATACGACAGTAAAGTACGGTCTACAAAAAAATCTAATGAAATGATTAAATAATAATTAATTTGAATTAAATGATAGAGATTAACACAAGCACAATAAACAGCAAAATTGTAATATTATTACTGGTCGCACCGATAGACGCGTCTGTGTTTCCAGATTATGTGGATTTTTGTGATTTAGGTTACCTCGAAGAGAGTTGGCCCCACTGAAAATTCCTAATATGATTCTAATATGATTATTTTGATTATGTTAATTAATAATTTAGGCGCATGCAGGACAATGCAGGTATGCAAAAAAATCACGAAAATTCACATAATCTAGCAACACGGACGCGTCTGTCGGTGTAGTAATAATATTACTATTTTGCTTATTGTTGCGTTATCTTTATGATTTAATTTATTGAAATTAATTATTATATATAAAAATTATTACATTTTCTTGTAGACTGTACAAAGACATTTGGTGACATTTGTCTCGTGACGTTAGCTGCAAACGCGATCCTATTCTTATTTGGCACGCATAGTATGTACGTACTACGCCGAAATGGCATGGCGAAATTTCACGTAATTAAATTAGGTACACCCAGCAAGATAAGAGCACTTATAGATAGGTATAAATTACTGAATCATTTGATTCATATTTATCAATAAGAAAACAAATAAACTATCCAATAAAGGGTTGACCCTACAATCGTGCGTTACACGGTTAAATACTCACCGCACAATACTGAAATTCCGGGTTCAAATCCCGAAGCGGTCCTCGTCGAACTTTTCCCAGTTTGGTTAGGACATAGATTGTCTGAAAAGAAAGATGATTCCGTAAGTGAATCAAGGCATGTAAAGCAGTTAGTCTTGGCTATAGAGCGGTCTATCTAAGGATCCTATCATAGGCGGCTCACTCAATAATTCTGACACCAGGGTCTCTGTAAGGTTTACCTCGAAATCCACGCGATAATTATGTTTGGATGCTCAAAGGAAACGGCAGATTGCATCCGGAATAAAAGCGTATCATCGGTAATAAAGCGATTTGATAATTAAAATTATACGTCGCAAACATAAAAGCTTTCATGTGATTAATGTATAATAATATATTATGTATTGTGTAAGCTGCGCGTTGAAGCTTTTCTGTCGCAATCACGTCACACTTTCACAAATTCGCCACTTGATATTGGATTGGACTAATTGCCAATACAGTGGCTATGTATTCACCGGATATATTATAATTTATGCATAGTATGAAACTGAGCCAAATATTGATGAAATTTAAAAATCAAAATTGGGTAAAATGACTATCATAATTTTAAATATACTTATCTGTTATACATAAAAATATATTAGTTACATGCTTAGAGTATAAATAGAAAAGGTTACATGGTTTGAGCACAGACAAATAGTTTCAGACTAGTTTAGTAACTAGATCATCATTACATCATCAAAACCGATAACTGATATTTAGATATAACGATGATGGTAATTAATTTATCCCTAGTCATACTCTGTTGAATTGACACACTAAACCTTTTTTTCTTTTCTAAAGCTTTTGCGTCTTCACATATAAATTGTTGTTGGACATCTCAGAATATAAATTGGCAATTTACTGTACCTTTTAGTTCCAAAAAGTGTAAAAAAGAAAGGCTACGGTAAATGGCAAAGCTCATGGGTACCATTGAAATGCCTTGATTGACGTAGGTCGCAAGTCAGAAATCCCGTACTAACATAAAGTACGGTGTTACAGGCAGTTATTTAAATGTAATTTATTTTTCCATCAAAAAACAACGAAAGTTTTTCCTTACGCCAAGGTATTTAAGATGCGCAATTTCGCATAAGCATTATAGTAATTATTTCACTGTTTACGCGCCTGCGCGCCGCGCAGTACCTAAGTAAATTATGGAAATATGTATGATGCGTCACGAATATATTACGCTTTTTTAAATACTATTTTTAAATTAGTTATTTGATAATTGCTTAGTGGGTGAAGATTTTATACATTGATGAAATGCGAGGGAATCAACGACAACAACTATTACTAAAAAGTAGTTCTGTGACTGTGTCAAACAATCCTACAGTCTATTTAAAGACAAGCATTGCAAGGCAGATATCATACGTTTTTTTTTTAAATTGACCTATGCTTGTGTCTAAAAGGTACGACCAATCAAGCTTCACCGGACTTGCGGGGGAGCGGAAGACTCTACCCCAAAAAAAGTCATATACCTACCAACGCGTCTAGGGGCTCAAGGGAGTATCATACATACCATCATAACCTCATCCAACGCTTTTAAGGTGGGTTGAGGCTCTCACACAGCTGTAGTTAGAAAAGCTAAATAGGCGAAGCTCATTCTCTGAATGAAATACCTAGTCTTACTTCAAACATATTGAGAATTTGAGAGTTGGGTAAGTCCATTTCTAACCATCCTTGTCGATCTGTAACTGTCTATATTACTGAATCCTAACAGTAACGTAACATAATGAGGTCGCTAAGCACATGTCGGTCGACTAAACTAAATGTCGAGCCCCTGTGCCTCGAATATGCCGGCAGTGTCTACTTCCTTCCAACTAGTCAGAGATCGCAAACTAGTCCAGTCGCGAAGAATACACATAAAACAAAATCGTATATGTTCACATCTTTTATTCTATTGCCAGAACTGACAAAGCTCCATGTATAAAAGTTTGATACCTACCTTAATATAAAACAGTTTTTTTTTTCAGTGTAAATTCATAGTAGCATAGAATGGAATCGAATCTCTAAACGAACGTAAAAAAATATTTATAAAAGTTGCTGAGTAAAATATACCTACATTATTGCAAATCATCAGCCGAAAGACGTCCATTGCAAATAAAACTATGAAAATATTTTATATATTAAGACGAAGAATTGAAAATTATAATAATTATTAATTAAGTTTAAGAAAAAGAAGTAAATTAAAAAATCTAAAAACCCGACTACTTATTTAAAAAGAGACCTAAAAAGATGATACCAGATAATGTAGGAACAAAGTAGCATGTATAATTGAAATCCTCTTTTTCTATAAATTAAAATAGTCAATTGGTGCTATCAGTCTTGAGCCTGCCAATTTAATGGAGATAGATAAAGTCGTGGAATCTGTAAAAAAAACATCCAATCAATATGATACATTATCGGATTCGGAGGTGCCTATAATTTTCTTGCTGAGACTCCTGCAAAATTTATGCCTCAGGACGGCTACATCAGATTGGATACCTAAGTTATTTGTTGTGTTCGTTATTGTCAGGACAAACTACTTTAAAAAAATAATAATAATAATGTGTTATAAAAAAAAAACTCTGTAAACGGTTTGATACCACTACTGCAGTACCTATGTAACGGGACACCGAGTCGAAACGAAATCGAGTAGGTAAGTCGGTATCAAATATAATTCAGATTCGTTGATATGATACAATTGGAGACATACGGCCACTTACACACGACGTGGGTGTAGAATGGAGCTGCGAATTATAGAAAGTAAAATAAGTAACAGTCATTCCATTTGTAACTGGACCTATTTGGTCTATTGGTACAAAAAATGCCTTGCAAAATTGACAAAGCGTCGATTTCTGTAGATGATGTTTCGTCAGCAGTTTAGCGCAGAATTAAGTTTTTCGAATGTGGTCTAGTAACGATAGCACACGATAGTGACTGTGTGTGTACGTACACAAAATATGCACATTGCACACTGATTAATGAACCAGCTTTCCGCCGCGGCTCCGCCCGCGTTAACAGTTTTTCTCGTGGGAATGAGGCATTTTCCCGCGGTAAAAGGTATCCTATATCATTCAGGGTGAATGAAGCTTTCTAATGGTGAAAGAATTTTTGAAATCATCACAGTAGTTTTTGAGTTTACTCATTACAAACACACACACACAAAAATACAATTCTTTTCTCTTTAAAATATTAGTATGAAGTATGATAACCCTGTATACCAGTGCCTTAGTATCAATCAGTTTATTCAGCCATCATTTCTTTGTTTGATTCGAATTGATTATGTCTGAACAATTAGATACACATACACAGTGAGAATATTAAAGAGGTACATTAGAATTCTGACCGATACACTGAGGTAGGTAGGTCAATGACCATTAGTATGGTCAAGGATATTACACTACCGTAGCTGGGGATTTTAAAGAGTTTGATAACGGTCGAGCATGAAGCAGCATAAAAGCCTTTTGTTTCAGACACAACATAATAAATATCGATCGAATTACTTACGTTCTAGGGTGTGATAAAGTATATAACATAATATTTTACTATTTAGGTACTACTATTCTATTCTAAAATTTAAACCCTCCCTTCCATTTTCGGTGTCGTCGTTTTCAGGTGTTTAGCTGTTACTTTAGTGAACTCCTTCATCGTGCACAATATTCTTATGATAAATTAAAGGTGGTAATAGTAGGTATCTTCGCAATAGAAATAGATAAAATTCTAAATAAGGCCATTTAATTAAAAACAAAACAAAAACATAATAAAACACAGCTTGCACAACCAAATGGCTTATTTATAATATGTCACTGTCAAAGTACCAATTACGGGCGACATTTGTAGTTTTTAGGGTTCCGTACCTCAAAAGGAAAAAACGGAACCCTTATAGGATCACTTTGTTGTCCGTCTGTCCGTCTGTCAAGACCCTTTTTCTCAGGAACGCGTGGAGGTATGAAGCTGAAATTTATATCAATTACTCAGGTCTACTGTCCCTTGAAGCTGTGAAAAAATCAAACTTCTAAGCCAACGCAATCAAAAGATACAGCCGTTTATGCCGCAAATTTTCGACACTTGCAAGGGAATCAAAACCTACAGGGTGCTTCCCGTGAACTCAGAATCTTGAAATTTGGTACGAAGCAACGTCTTATAGCATAGATAAAGGAAAAATTACGAAATCCATAAATTTTTAGTTACATCACATAATATATATTTTTTTAATAATTTTAACCTTACTACCCATTTCCTCATGAACGCGTAGAGGTATTAAATTGAAATTCATACCAAATACTCAGGTCTATAATACCTTTAAGCTGTAACAAAATCAAACTTCTATGTCAACGCAATCAAAAGAAACAGCAATTTAAGCTGCATATTTTGAAACTCGCAAGTACTCGCAAGGGAATCAAAACCTAAAGGGTACTTCCAGTCGACCTAGAATCTTGAAATTTGGCATGAAGCAACGTTTTATAGCACACATAAAGGAAAAATTCCGAAAACCTTAAATTTTTAGTTACATTACAAAATATATATTTTTTAATAAATATAAACTTATTACTTTTTTCCTCATGAACGCGTAGAGCTATCAAGTTGAAATACTTACTTAGTACTTAGTTACTTAAACGATAAAGAGATCTTTGTCTTAAATTTATGCTCCTCCATCTTTCCCCATTGTAATGTTATGAATTTCATTTTGCAATAAGATTACCATAGTTATGACTCGATTGTCGTAATGAAAGAACTTTGTAAACCTTGCAGGTTTGTACGGAACCCTCGGTGCGCGAGTCCGACTCGCACTTGGCCGGTTTTTTTTACTACACAGTTCACTTTTCCTTCATGTAAATAGGGAAGGCGATGTAATTACTGCAACTACTGCGTTTGTGTCGTCGTCGTGCGCATGCGATCAAGAGTAGTGATGTCGATAGTCTTATTTGGAATTGATTTAATTTTAGAGCAAAGCATGGTCTAAGAAAATAAGGGCTAACCATTAGACCACGTGACTGACACGAGCCTACGTCATTTCTACGTCATTTTGCCTATTCATCCTTATCGAATGCCGCAAATAAGTTCTATATTACTTGTTTATTATTGTGTCTTTAATGTGCAGTGTAAATAACAGTAAAAACTAAGGTATTAATAAACCATAGCGTGTTCTACCCTAGCTGTATTAATTAAGTGGTTTATACATTCCAGGTGACCATCCGTCTCCCAGTATACAGGACAGGACGCTCCCGTTCTCACGCTCATTACTGCGCATGCCCGAGTTTTCACCCGCACTTAACCCCATTATGCACGAGTTTAATAAATAGCAACAATGACTGCTGTCCCGGATTTGCTTGAACTGCATCTAGGCACAGATTAATAAATAGCTAGTAAATCTAGGACAGAAAATTGCGTCGAGTAGCGTGTAGTGAACGAAACTGCAGTTAAGTGGTAGAACAATTGACAGGCGAAGACTTGAAACCACCAACCAAGATTTCGAGCTTCAATAGACAAAAGAAGTACTAAGATAAAGGTGTCAAATCTTGTACACACAGTAGTCTTTACGAGTACCTATATCAAAGTAGGTATATATTGTACATAAGTACTACCCTCTTAAAAACTTCACCCATCTCAAATTATAAGTAGGTAGGTACTAGAAATTATATTACATTTTTTAAATCACAGTAACTGTATGAAGTAGGTCTGTACATAATACACAACACTATCTATTGCATTTTGTCGGCAAGAAATCAAATGAAGTGAACATTTGCATAGTCGTTAAAGCGAGTAATTAAGCGAAGCGGACAGATATGGCCGGAATCATAATATCAAGATTGTCAGTCAATAGGTAAATTGGATTCGGTTCTTTTGGACCATTTGAAACACGGAAATTATTTCAGATTTTCTGATACCGTAATGGTGTTAATTGCCTCTTTATTGACAGGTTTATTTTTTTGTATAGATATATAATGAGGGATTCTTACTTGTTCATCATTTTCGTATATCCTTTCCGAGTCGATTATTTCCGTGACCGCCAAAATACCATTTCGGGTTTTTACCAGTAGCATTTTTTCTTATAGCCTTCTTCCGCGATTGACGACGTATTCTAAGACAAAGTTTCCTTTGCCCAGAAGATGCCCAGAAATTTTACATCGCGTACTTGAGATCAAACGTACCTTACTTATACAGGAGAACTATGTAAGAAAAAAATCCCCTGGGCACGTCTAGGTGGACTAATGGGGTGAACCACGGGTTTGGAGGGCCACCATATTACCTATCGAAGTATAGGTACATACATACCTAATACCTAAACCCTATATCGGCGTGGACATCGGTTGTGAAGCAGTATTTCACGTAATTCAGTTAGACACTAACTTTCTCTACTTGAATATTGCAAGCTGAATCACCTGATTGTTTGAAAATAAAGATGATTCCGTGCTTCGCAAGGCACGTAAAGCCGTCGATGCTGTTTACTATCCACGGGTGTGTTTGCTATACTTTATTTATTTTTTATTTTCTTATTTGCTCTGTTTGGAATGGGTGCGCCTTTGACTTCAAATAAACTTGGTAATCGCTTGCACTCCTATACTCGAAACGCATTTGGCAAAAACACTTATTTTTGGCCATTTGCATACATCCGATTCATTTTATTAATTTCTATACAGGTTGACTAATTTGATGCAAAAATTAATGAGATAAACTTTAGTACACTTAATAAAACTAGTTTACATTCTAACAGACGCAAGCGACTGGTCCAGTTTTGCATACTTGATGAGAGCAGCAGTTGATCTAATGACTTGTTTGGCTTCGGTCGGACGAGACGAGCCTCTTAGCGGCGAGCTTATGTTTACCGTTACACCCACTTTATACATATCCTGTATGGTGATTAATAAGTGAACGTAAGTATTTATTTGGTTCTTCTTTATGGAATCCGTACCTATTTACATGGACCTTTTGACAATGTTTCTTATTCCAATGATCTTATATATATTATAGTTGTTTATGTCAGCTCACTATACTCTTGAATTATTAAAATTTCTACGAAAGAAAAGTTCGGTTCGGTTCGCTCTTTTGATTGATTGATTGATTAGGTTGAAGATTGATTTGTTTACTCTGAAGATATTATTATAAAAAACTTCCAGTATTCAACTTTAGCTTTTAGGGCATATATTTTTGAATGGCACCGAAGGACGTACCAGGCAGTATTAGGTAGCCCCCCTCCCCAAAAAAAAGGTGGACGGACGGACGACGATGTTTGTCGCGCGAGAAACTCGCCATATTGAAATATCCTCCAATAGGATAAGAGACTACGCACGACAGAATTATGTCTGCCACGCCTGGACCGGGCAGAGGGTCAAGTGAGGGTCGCGAGAATTCGCGCTGGATGCGGATAGCGCAAGACCGATCATTGTGGAGATCTTTGGGGGAGTCCTATGCCCAGCACTCCAAAAACGTACACTTTCGGTTGAAATTATCATGATTTTTAAACTTTTAAATTACATGAGGAAATTGTTTGATAATCTGGGTGATAAACTGGATCGTGATCGTTATAATGATTTCTAGAACATACTGATATTGATTGATAAAAATTACTTTGATCGTTCCGAACAATGATCTAATTTCCTTCTCCCTAATTCAATACGCGTACGAACGAAGTCGCAGGCAAAAGCTAGTGAAGTTATACTTACTAGATAACTAGTATAACTCCGTATCTCGTATAGTTCCGAAAAAGAAAAGTGAAGAAAATACGGTTTTGAATTTGGAATGCATCCCGAAACCGGCGCGTCTGGCCAGTGTTTTCGAAAGTGCGCTCGGCATTCCTTCGAGAGTAAAGCTGGCGTGTGCGTAAGCGCAGCCTGGAGCCTTCATCAGGCCCACTTTCCATATGTGGACGACTCGAACGAGTATGGGTGACACTTATGGCAACCGCTCATATGCTTAGCAGCATTCCTTACAAGACTCGCAAGGTCCACGCAATAGGGCATCGTTTGCATTTTTGATTTGTAAATAAATATCTAAATTGATATGGAATGCACAGTTTTAGATCTTAGGCAACTATTCTCAAAGATTTGTACTTCAGGTAGGATTTATTTGCAGTTTTTTAATTGCATAGCAAGATTTTAGAAAACTCTTCTTAATTTTTGCACGATTATAACTTCTGTTGTTATTGTGAGCAATTTATAATACTTAATGTATTTATTTGGCACATTAAACGATATACTATACTATATACGTTACTTTGTCACTACATGTTATAGATCAGAAGGTTCCATTCCAAGTATGAATTTCCAACACTTCGTAAGTCTTTCTATTGTGATTGTGTTCTTATTAGGTAGCTACGATATCTACTGCTGATTGCTACGCTTGCTACGTCGTAGCTACAGACTACAGAATTCGTAGCGAAAAACATGTGGTAGTAAAAAAACAATTTAAGTGCTTAGTGTTAGTATTTACAACACAGAACAATACAATGAGTTATAAATGTACTAGCGACCCGCCCCGGCTCCGCACGGGAAAATGGTTATTGTGGGTTATCCTTAAGTATATTATGCATGTATTATATATATAAACCTTCCTCTTGAATCACTCTGTCTATTAAAAAAAACCGCATCAAAATCCGTTGCGTAGTTTTAAAGATTTAAGCGTACAAAGGGACATAGGGACATAGGGACATAGGGACATAGGGACATAGGGACGGAGAAAGCGACTTTATTTTATACTATGTAGTGATGAATCATTATTTTCACGAGACAAACAATCCAGCGAATAACGCCACGTCCACTTTAGTTTGTCATTGGTGTTATCACAGGTGCTCGAATCGAAGGTGATAAGGCGACCTCGTTATCACTGCCACATACATATGCAATGATATTGTATCGACAGCTGATCGATAGTCCGTCAATAATGAATCTTGCAATATCATCACTACATAGTATAAAATAAAGTCGCTTTCTCTGTCCCTATGTCCCTATGTCCCTATGTCCCTATGTCCCTTTGTACGCTTAAATCTTAAAAACTACGCAACGGATTTTGATGCGGTTTTTTTTAATAGATAGAGTGATTCAAGAGGAAGGTTTATATGTATAATACATGCATAATATACTGAAGGATAACCCACAATAACCATTTTCCCGTGCGGAGCCGGGGCGGGTCGCTAGTAAATAATAATCCAGAAAGTACATATGAAATACAAAGATAAATAAACTTAAATTGAATATTAGAACCATAAATAGGTAGAACTCAAGGATGTTATAAGTACTGTTTGTTGAAGTACTTATAATAACATCCTTGGTAGAACTACAGAGATAAAAAATTCCTTCGTTCCCGCTATAACAGATTTCCAAAATGACCAGCATACCTGATTCCTAATTTATCAGATTCTCACAATAACAGAATTTGTACAGTTTTTTCAAATTATAATGTCAAGTATATACCAAGAACACTAAAGAATAAATAGTAACTGAAAATATTTGAGTCCTTTCCACTTTTAAAATCTCTCTCTCTTTTTCCCTTCATATCATCTAATATTATAAAGAGGAAAGATCTGTATTTTTGTGTGTGTATGTTTGTAATGAATAAACTCAAAAACTACTGAACCGATTTCAAAAATTCTTTCACCACTAGAAAGCTACATTCACCCTCAGTAACACAGGCTACCTTTTACCACGGGAAAATGCCTCATTTCCACGGGAAAAACTGTTAACGCGGGCGGAGCCGCGGCGGAAAGCTAGTTTACTTATAAAATGATCCAGGAGTTGATGATAATTAAGTCCACAAAGGAAACGGTTTGCGATAAGAGAGTTTGCTCTACAATCCGGATTTAGCTCATCACTACATAGTATAAAATAAAGTCGCTTTCTCCGTCCCTATGTCCCTATGTCCCTTTGTACGCTTAAATCTTTAAAACTACGCAACGGATTTTGATGCGGTTTTTTTTAATAGATAGAGTGATTCAAGAGGAAGGTTTATATGTATAATACATGCATAATATATTGAAGGATAACCCACAATAACCATTTTCCCGTGCGGAGCCGGGGTGGGTCGCTAGTTGTTAATTAATTAAGCCCTTCACACAACACAATCTTACAGCAAATATTTGACTTTATCTTACTTTTCTCACGGTAAAAGTTAAAAAAAATATGATGTTTGTATTACGATTAATTTTATGTAGGTATGGATTTTTTTAGCTATCTAGGAAATTTTAAGTGGAATATATTTTCTATGCAGTAGGGGTAAGTAAACCTATGGATAGTATTAATATTTAATTAAATATAGATCGTAATTAGGTACCTACCTACTTAATTTGGACGCACTCATATATAGTGTCAAGAATTAAAACACGTTTTTTTAAAAAAAAACACAGTAGGTATATCATCATAGTCTGGAAATTAGAGGAAAATCTAAAATCAGATGTTTAATTAGATCTACAACATAATTATATATAGCTAAGCTATAGTACATAATGTAACATTGATGTAGATAGAGTTCAAATGATTAATCAAATCACGTATACTTAGTAAGAGTGCAGATAGCAATCATGTTGGAGTGCACGCCACCGTCGTCGCACGCATTCGATAACGTATTCGAACGCATCAACACTGATTTGGCACATATTTACTGAGAACTCAATCAAAATTAATACAATGTTATTGAAATTAACATTCTCCGTGGTCGAGTTGTCAAAAGCTCGTCTGACGTTACGGAGGTCCCGAGTTCGAATCCCTGATCACTTTGTGAGACTCTTCTCAGTTTGGTTAGGACATTGCAGGCTGAATCACCTGATTGTCCGAAAAGAAAGATGATTCCGCGTGCTTCGGAAGTTCGGAAGGCAACGTAAAGCCTTTGGTCCCGGCTACTGTCTACGGATGTAGTCGTTATTGGAGCCATGTCGGAAGCCTAAGGCGGTTCTATAATTCCGACACCAGGGTTTGTGAGATAGGTTAACCTCGAAACTCACACGCTAAGCAAGCAATATAATGTTTTGGGCCTACCACGTTAAGGCGGCACCTGGAAAATTTTAGTGTTCTTTGACTCGTCAGTACTCGTAATCTATAAGAGTAAGTTAGTTAATTTTTAGATATACATTATTTGATCATATTATCTCAAGACTCTATTCACTGAAAACACGTTTACTGAAAATTTTATCGATAGAACATTAAGCCAAAGTTGCACCTTCTATTATCTTTTTTCGCTTTGTATAGGTAAACGGCAATGAATTGGATGCTGAAACGTGGTCATAAGTATGGGTTTCAACTTTATTAATGTCTCATATCGAAACATTTTTATTATGTGCATTACTTTTTGTATAAATGGACACCAAAGAATTTGGCACTTACGCTGTTTAGTTCTAGCGCGCAACAGCATACCTTTCTCTGTTATACACGTACGGCACTGCTTAGCGTCATCACTTTCCCGCACTGCGATCAGTCGTCCGCTTACCTTTGCCGACGACGGACCTGCGCTAGGCGATCGCAAATTGCACCGGCGAAATCGAAAATAATTTATTACTAAGATGGGAAACAAACGCCGTCCAAAAAATAAAAAAAAGGCAGATTTGGCAAGAAAACGGAGACTTATGCTTGAAATAAGAAAAAAAACTAAGTACATGCTTTTTTTAAATTAACATGGTCATCTGCATAATATTGCACCACTGAAGGGTTAACTTTCTCTATATAGACCTTGAACTTTCCTGAGACATGCGCAAAACAGTACGTTATTATAATGCCATATCACATTACTCATTACTTTCGAAAAGGTGATATCACCCCGTACCATTACACATCACCCAAAACATTACCCGAAATGTTCTATGAAAATCACTTTGTTTATAAGGCAGAGTATTACGATGTGCGTGTTCAGTTTCAATGGCTAGACGGCTCTTGACTGTAGGTAATGAGTCTCGAACCCGCACTTACCTACGAACCACTATGCCACTGACGACGCTCCATCTAATCGATACGTTTGAATAATGTAATTGCGTGAAATAAAATAAACTACAACGAAATAATATACAATACAATACGTAAAGACACGCTCTTTTCCCTAACGGGGTGAGCAGAGTTTTAGTAATCATAGGGAGCCCTAACTAATATAAAATTCTCGTGTCACAGTGTTCGATTCCATACTCCTCCGAAACGGCTGGACCGATTCTCATGAAATTTTGTGAGCGTATTCAGTAGGTCTGAGAATCGGAAAACATCTATTTCTCATACAAGTCAAAGTCGAAGTTAAAGTCAAAGTCGAAGTCAAGAGCGTATTCAGTAGGTCTGAGAATCGGCCAACATCTACTTTTCATACAAGTCGAAGTCAAAGTCGAAGTCGAAGTCGAAGTCGAAGTCGAAGTCGAAGTCGAAGTCGAAGTCGAAGTCCAAAGTCCAAAGTCCAAAGTCCAAAGTCCAAAGTCCAAAGTCCAAAGTCCAAAGTCCAAAGTCCAAAGTCCAAAGTCAAAGTCAAAGTCAAAGTCAAAGTCAAAGTCAAAGTCAAAGTCAAAGTCAAAGTCAAAGTCAAAGTCAAAGTCAAAGTCAAAGTCAAAGTCAGTGTCAGTGTCAGTGTCAGTGTCAGTGTCAGTGTCAGTGTCAGTGTCAGTGTCAGTGTCAGTGTCAGTGTCAGTGTCAGTGTCAGTGTCAGTGTCAGTGTCAATGTCAATGTCAATGTCAATGTCAATGTCAATGTCAATGTCAATGTCAAAGTCAAAGTCAAAGTCAAAGTCAAAGTCAAAGTCAATGTCGAAAGTCGAAAGTCGAAAGTCAAAGTCACAACAACAACAACAAAAATAAACTCAATAGAAATAAACTCAAAATAAAAAGATATACAATCAAATAAAATCTATATTATAATAAAACTGTAGAGGTCAAATGTTTGTACATAGAAAAAATAATTTTGATTCGTATAAGGGTAAATGGAAAGGAATAAACAAATAAGTATAGCAGTTTATCGTACTATCTCTTTATTAGGATACACAGTATACAGTATTTACAATTATAGTATAAATTCTAGCTCTGCTCTGTTCCAACAAAGCGTGGCTAAGTTAAGCGCGCGGTATTTTAAACTGACGGACCCGGCGGCTCCCCGAGCCCCGCGGGGGGTGCGCCCCGCGTCGCACGTCTAGACCACGCCTCCAATGCGCTTTTATTTTTTCGAGGTGCGGCCTTAATGCTCTAACTAAATGTCCTCAAGACGAATAACTTTACTGATTACACTGTGTTAGTGTAAATTTTACAAACCTCATAATTGCCCTACACATGACAGCAATTTATCATTATTTTCCATTTAAGGTTAAGTATATGGATGATATTAATATTTAATAAAATGTCAATCAAGTAATCAATTTAATTAAAAGTCGTATAAAAGTAAAAGCATACATGTATGTAATCTATTAAAATAACACAAATAGCCACATCGAACAAACCACAGAGTAATAACGAGATTACGAGAAGTCATTGAAAGCATCAATCATACATCAAGAAAGAAGAATGATGAGCTACCAATCGTTGTACAATACGTAGCCAATATGACAAAAGTATAAGGATATGTAATTGAGACTAGTTGGCTAGGCAATGTATATAAAATTGTACTAAAAACAAAAATTGCAACTTCATGAAATGGGACCCAGTAATTGCTAATGTTAATATGACGATAGATGACGTTGCAAAAAATATATATTAAAAATATATATTATAGTAGCAGGCGCAAGTATAGCATAATCACGATCGATAATCAACTGTATACTGCACTTTGGAGAATGATTTACCATTTTGAGCAAATTTGACCTGACCTCTTCCTGACTGAATAAGATTAATAAACTGTTTGATGAAGATGATTTCAGACAAGTCTTTGGTTTTTTATAACCATGCACTAAAATTGAGAATTCTGCTTAGTAATTTTACAATATTAATAAGATATTGACCAACAAACGAAGTACAGAGAGTGTTTATAGATAAAAAAATGGTAATGATGAACCTTAATGTCGATAAAATTGCCAGTATAATTTTCGCGTCCACGTTGAAATTGTTCAGTGAACTTGAATATTTAGTACGCAGATAGCCAAAGTCAAAAGTCAAGTCAAAATGTTTTTATTCGAATTAGATTTTACAAATCACTTTTCGACGTCAAATTTTAATGAAGTTAAAAAGTTTTGCTCAAACCAAGACTGGCTCTCGTTTCGCAATAATGAATAATAAACTCTTATTTAAAGAGGCGATGCGATATTAGTAGGGACTACTATTTGGTATTCTGTGATATTAGTTTGAACAGAACTGGCAGCGGTGGCAGATATATTAGACCAGACAGTGGCACACAGTGGACTTAATCTTCTTCTCATCGGAAAATTTACAAAAGAACTTACTTAGGGGTGTAACCGAAGGCATAATATACACCTATATCGTTCGTTAACTGCCCATGTATGTACTTATAATGATACCCTCATTTATTCATTATTATATACATTCATTTATATTCAAAGAAAAGTTTAGTATTGCGCGTTGAGTATGATAAATATGCCCCATTACAAATGGAATAAGTACTTAACATAAATACAGCGTTACGTTATGGTATAAAATGATCAACCTACTTGTGCCATAGTGATACTTATGTGGAGATGGTCTGATTGGCCGGCCGCCCGACCGCTTGCGAAGGTCGTTGGGTGGTGCCCAGCCCTTTTGTGACCCAATTTCTTTTGCCGCTCTTTGTGTGTTGATTTCATTTTTTATCAGACAATAAACTTGGGCAAACGCTTCTTCACATTCAGCCGAAAACGGTATTTGAATGGTTTTTGTTAAAGCATTAGTTTGGGAACTATTTTATTAGGTGCATAACGATCTTCAGATATATTGTAACAAACAAGGGAGATATATCAATTTAAAACAGTATTTTATAACGTTCACTTACATAATGGTAATCATTTGCATAAACCTAATTTAAATAAATTACACAAATCAACATTTACTTTCAAAATATCTTGATACATTAGTTAATACTAAGCACTAATTCCATACTAATTCGGTAACTAATATCGATTAATTGCATCATCTTCGATTACTATTATTTTTTAAGTGGTTTAATTGCATCCTATAGTAGGTATAATAATCCACATTCAAAATTTATTAGTACATTATTAAATCACAATAGTTTTATTTGGTATTTTGTGCCAACCCTTCTGTACTCGTATACCTGTCTGGCATCGTGCGACTTCAAAGGCGTTTGACCACTACCACAGCCACTACTGTATGGACTAATAAGTACCTAACTCTGTGGTATTACTGTCACGAGGCGTGATGATTATGTACACCACCCGCTTGATAATTCTGGTGCAGATTTCGGTGCCGAATTCAGAGAAGTTGCGTAACAGTTTGTCACAGACTTGCATTGACTTGGTAATCAAATTGAAGTCAAGGTGCAACCAGTCTGGGCGACTGCACTTCGCAAGCGATTCGTCTTGCAACTTAGAAAATGAGTAAGTATTGTAATAAGTAATTAAATCTGATGAAAGCAAAGAATCTATTTACCTTCATTGAAACACCAAACAGATGATAAGATTTTTGATGTGAAACATCTACCTATAGCCGAGGATCCATTGGTGTGGTGGCCGGGTCGCCACGCTATATTAACTAAAGAAAACAATTATCTAAGCAAACAAATTCCTGGGATTTGAAAACAAATATAGTTCAGTTCACTTTATTTTAAAAAAACAATCCGCCGTTAGAAAAGTAACGTGGATGATTAAGAAACTGCCTATAGGATACGAAGAATAAAAGAGATGCGAAGAAGTATTGACATATTAAAATTATATGTATAGATACATGGAAAGAAACATCGTGACATTTTGATGCCAAAAATAATGACCAAATTTAATCACTAACCTATCTTTTGCTACGCGCTGACGGAAATGTCATTCAAACAGAGTAGACAATAAAACCATTCCCATCGTACGTAACACCAAATTTAGACGACCTCACATGTTGTAACGTATTGTCATGTAAATCCGTGTCATAGTTTACTTTGTCTGCTCCAAATTGGTATAAAATCACCATTCAAATATCAACTCTCATATCCTCTTTGCTGGTTTTATCGAAAAGGTCAACCTACGATGGTTTGAGATGCATCTACTGATGTAAGTCTCTAAATTATGTTTCAAAATACAATAGTATTAGGAGACAAATTGTCGAATCCGTGAAATTCTGAGCTGCAAGACAGGCTACACACAATGCTACAAAAATATTTGATAAAAACCGGACATTTTGCAAGACGAGTCCGTACGCTAGACGGCAGATGAGCGAAGGCGTTTAATGAATGCAATGGACACAGGACATTGAGCAACATCCTCCTAGAAGACCAGCATCGGTGCAGTACCAATGGAGCAATAAAAGCGACTCATGAGCCACAAGAATTATAATATATTTTTCTATTTTAAAGATCTTTTCGAGGCTCTGCTTAAAACTTATATATTACCATTAGGATTCCGTTTTTTTTACGGCAATGTTTGTTATAATTTTGACTGAAAAATAGTAGTTTTTATGAGGAAGACAATATTTTATTTGTAATTTTATCGTTTAGGTAATTGTTAAAATCATAGAAAGCTACCTCTTTATTTCCGGTCTACTCGTAAATTTATTTTATTACACGACATACACTGAGCCAATTCCATTTCGCACCGGAGGAAGTACGTAAGACAAGCCATTACGATTACCGGCGGACAAAATACAAAAGTGAAATGGAATGGCATAAAAACCGCAATTTGTGCAGGCCACAATGTGTTGTGCAATAATCGCGGTGACAAGAGGTCACGACGCGACGCTAGGGGTTGCGTGCGAAAAGAAATCGTGCAAATCTACTAGAGTGCGGCGCAATTGAATTTCCTGATGAACCTTTTACTCATTTTTATGGCTTTCTTGAAGCACATTGAAGTCTGTTGCTTGCATATCATGTGGGTTTTGAAGATAAGCTATAAGTACCCAATACCCATGGATTTCATAATTGCTATAAAACGTCTCACCAAAAATATAAAAAACCTCACACACACTAGTGGCAGAACGATTGACTTTAATTTGTTATGAAAATTATGTTAAATTAAAAAGCCGTTGCTCTACGTGTCTTTTTACGTGCTTAAGAGTATCAGAATCAGAATCAGAAAAAAATATTTGTAGGACATCTTAACACAGAAAACAACAATAAGACAAAGAAAAACTACATAACACTGTACAACATGAAACAAGAACGATACAACAACGTGCAAATATCCCTCTGTGCTGCGACACCCACACAAAAAGGGCCTCACTCAGCGAAATGCCGCCGCCCGGCTGGGCCACGGCGCTGGTCTTCCCTGAGCCCTAAATGGTCGCGTCAGTAGGCTAGCAAGTAAAAAACTAATCGATTTCCACTACTGCCTATATTAGTCCACAGCTGGACTAAAGCCTCTCCTTAGGTTGGGGATCGCAGTCAGACAGCACTGGTAAATACAGCTGCCCAATCCCTGGGCATATTCCTTTAGTCGCCTCTTACAACACAGGAAGAGTTGGTATGGTTGCCGAATCACACGGCATATAAAATAAAAATCTAGGTATTATAATAAAACTGACCTGTACCTACATAGAAAAAAAATGATAAAATCCGATTCAGGGGGATGTAAGAAGCCATATAGAACATATACAGAATATTTTTTTATATTTGTTTCTCTGTTTGTTTGTACGGGCTAATCTGCGAAACTGTTAGACCGATTTGAATGAAATTTTGCATGGTGGTGTCTTGGATACTTTTAATCGCAGAAAATTAAAGAGTTCCCGTGGGATAGTTAAAAATTACTACGGAAATGTCGTAGCACAAAGCGTGCGTTGCCGCGGGCAGACAGCTAGTACTAAATAATTGTATAAAAAAATGTGTGTAAGATAATAAGTAACGACATTAGCAACCAAAGGTCAAAATGAAACGACCGCGTGCGCAGCAGGAAATCATGCGAAAGTGAAAACAATACATGTGGTGTACGTACACCATGTATGGTACAATATGTACTTAAACATTATGGTACTTAAATTTATATGGCGGGTTGTGTTCATCAGTCCATTGCAGTCTTAAAAAACTGCAATGTTTTATTTTTATACCGATCAAATGTTTTCTGTAATTTCATGTTATTTGCTTCTATAGTTCAAAAACAGTGCTATCTACATATAACTGCATGCTGTAAGTTAAGTTAAACGTTAATAATATTTGAAAATAAACGATACAATGACACATTTCATTTTGAAACATTGTTTACATGCACACATAAATACACGCATAAAAATTTATTGCAACCGATAAATTAGTAAATGTTTATTGGCGAAAGCGCCATTTTATTATTTGAAGGACAGAGGAAAATGAGGTCAACTGTTGACACTTCCGGAAACGCGGACGACCCGAAAATGTGGCATTATTACTGAGCAAAGGCCGTGCGTTACAATTTTTTCTAATATGAATGCAAATATCGACACTTATTTTTTCCTAATGGAAGAACTGCTGAAAGGTTATAGGGCAGATGGTATCCTTTTCTAGGAAGCCATCATTTAATTTCTTGACTAAGTCGATGTACTTTATTCTGACACCAGGGTTTGTGAGACAAGTTATCCTCAAAACCCTCAAGATAAAGGAAGCAATTGATTTTTTATTAGAAATACACAAAATTGTACTTATAAAATTGTAGTAAACAAATGGATAAATAGGTATGTACAGTAGCCAGCACATGCGTCTGGACAGTTGAACTTGAGAGCGGTGGTGTAGTAAATTTCGTATTGCGAATGTCCAACTGCATGTGCTGGCTTCTGTAAGTAGGTACATACTTTTTTATGCGCTTGTCAGGTTTCGAATCCTAGACTTTGTGATTCGAATGCAGATATTACTGTAATACTAACTAATAAGGTTCCGAAGCAGTTTAGCACAGAGGATACCGTTACATATACTTGAAGTTGTAACGTCTCTCGTCGCGTGACTGTAATCCGAAATTCGGTTACGTCGCATTCCCAAAGATCACGAATAATGGGAGACATTAGGGCGATATTTCCGTAAGTGCAACTTACGTGTTCTTATGTAATTCGTAAGTCGTTTGCACTGATTAAGTTTGTTCACGTAGTGGGAACATCGACTTTATTCGTTCGATGCTTGTAATTCGCGACGTCCACGTAATGAGATCGAATTTTAAGTGAAAATGTTTAAAACATTTACGCAAGAAGTGAAACATAAAATGGAATATTCAATCACTCAAGTAACTATCCTGTTAATATTTTAATATAAATGGTTTGTTTGAAGTTTTTGTTTGTTTATTGGTGGGAGGCCTTTGATATACTTAGTTTGTATGTAAGCAAGCGAATAACCAGTGTAATGTAAATAATCAAGAAACAAAGTTTTAGGACTTTTATTTATGTAAAAAAATAAAATAACAATGTACCTACCTATCGGAATTTCTCAGTTCACTAAATAAATTATTGTTTAGAATTATTTTACTATCCAACTCAACACCGGAAACCTTACATAATAATGTTTTTTTTGGTTGAATTATTATTTTAAATGTCAAACGTATGTAAACAATGTAATGTCAAATCTTATATCGTCTTCATCACAGACATAACAGTTTTAACACGCAAACTAAAAAACATAGTACCTAATGGCATAACGGAAGGAAAGTCCGAAAAGTTAATGTTTCTCACTTGACTCTAATTAAGTTAAAGTTAAACGGCTCCCAAATCATCTTCACGCGTGATTGATGATCTGAGATCGCATTTAGAGTATTATACACGCATGTTATATAACATAGATAGATAATATGCAACATATAACAACCTTCATATTAGCATAAGTGGAACTGGGTTACCATTTGGAAAACATGCTACAAATTGTAAGTATAATTTTGTTTATATTTCTTTCTGCCATTGTTGCTATTGTTACGAAGTTTAATAAAAATAATGTGCAATGATCACAGAAATAACAAAGATGGCGCTTAGCTGATCCTCTATTTATTTGTTCTGCCGAAACTAGAAATAATTTTATTCTTCAGAAAAGTGTTTTTTCCCAGTGCTCTCTTTTTAAGGCCCATTGACGCCAACATGCCACAGTGTCGCTTTTTAATTATTTTGAAAATTATAAATATATAAATTTACAAGTACCTAAGATAGAAAAAAAATAGAAGAGTCAAAAGGCGTTATTGCTAAGTGAAAACTGGCCCAGACAACTTTTGCGATTTTCCTAGATTTATTTTTCTTACTCAATCCTGTTGTTATTAGAGTGAACAAAACAAAAACCTTCAAAACGGTACAACCGCCATTTTTAGTGTTTGCAAGGCTAACAAATACAGGATGTTTTAAAAATATTCGGCAGGCGGTTGGCAAGCGTTTCTCTTTGAACATTCAGCAATAGATTTATACAAAAGATTATTCAAACAAACCTGATTTCAAATTAGGTACTTATTTTCCAACTTGCAGCATGTAATAAAGTATAAACGTTGAATCTACTTGCAACTGCGGTGTGAACTGTTCTATTTGAAGTAGATAACCATCATTCAAGTCTAAGATCATTAGGCCACACTGCACTGCGGTGATTAGTTGCACGTCTGCTTGCTCCGAGTTGCGCAATGGCAGCTCAGTTGCACGATCTATTATACTTTCCCATGTAAGATCCAGCCAACTGGTCGATCATTAGTTTTGTTTTCCAGCAACCATCTATCATTCAATCGATCTCGTTATAGATCACTATAGTGAGCAAGGTTAGGTTATTAATTAGTTTGAGATAAAGAAATAACATTACAAGTCTAATAATCTTTAGTAGGTATAATGCTAAATAAAATGTGAAAGTAGTGTTTGATGGTTTGTCCTTCTTTAACGTCGACACGGATAGGATGTGAATAAAAATGATTAGAAGGGCTTGCGGAAAATATTTTTTCCTATGGGTATAATGGAAATCCTACGGGGCCACGGACATCTAACTAATAATAGGTACAGGTGGTATAGGGCGTATCTAGAAATTCGGACACAATCTTATGATGGTATGAACAATTTAATAAATAAGACCATTATCAGAATTTTTTCGTCGTTACAAACTCTTATTTTTTCGTGAAAAATTACGATCATTCATCATTTATCTACAAGACGTGACCTTCGTGATCAGCAATGCCTTAGGGCTTAGATAAATGCCTAATATCACGACTCCCAGGGTTCACAAGTCTCAGGAAGGAATTTAAACGTCAGATTAACAAGTTTAAATTGCCGTTATTATAATACGTATGAAACCGAAACGTGGAGTTAACTAACTAAAAACCCGTTAGCCATTGTCCAGAAGCAAACGCTTACACGCTCACCCAGACACTTCACCATTACCAACAATGGTATCATATCCCGTGCGTTGTACACAAATCTGTAACGGCATACGATAATCCGCTCTACTCTAACCGTGTAATGGTATTTTATACCGTGAAAAACTGATTTAGTTGAGGTACACCCATTCGAACAAGTCCTCTAATGAAACATGGGAGACTGACTACCCCGTCAGTACCGAGAGTAGAGCTATTTTCTCAAAATTCAGCCACATGCAAGACTTTCGATTTCACCGTATTTTCACCGAAAGAAAATGTACTCGTATGTAGTCGGCTTCACATAATAATAGCACCAAGGCTCTAAACAGATGGAATTTTCTCTGATAATTCTTAATTCGTTTACAATATGCTCACATATTAACTGTTGATAAATTTTCCCTAGAGTTTTAGGAAACAAAATGAAAAGAATTCTCCATATTTTTCTGTTTTTGAGAAAAAATATTTACTAAAATAGTTACTCAAAACCGGTGTTTACACCCTGTACAAAGTGGGGAAGACTGTACGAGACGCGGGCAAGCACTAATAACATAATCTTGTAAGTAATAATTAACGATGACTTACTAGTTTTTGTACTTATGCTTTTAAAGATAATATGACAAATCAATCAAACGAGACTACTTATTTCGAGCTTTGAGAGGTTTCTTTGACTAGTTTTTCATAAATGTAATATTTTTTGTTATCTGTTCAAATCAAACCCTTACAAATTTTCTTACGGTTTGTCTGATCTAAGCTTCGATCTTACCGTATTAATTCTAAAAATAGTCGGATATTATTATGCGTATTAACGATGGTTCTAAATATGAATACTTGAGAGACAACTGTCACGGAATTATTTTGCTTTATCTCCATTACTTTTCATTCATAGTGTAAAAAAGCTGTATGTAAGTAGAAATAATATACTTAGGTATGTCGATATTTTATGTTGTTACATTTCTCCTTTCACGACTTAAAAATCAAAATTGTAGTCCAGTTTCCCGCATTTTCAGAAAACGTTGATGGATGAAGATGAAATGAGGACATTTTTTTTTATTGACCTGTGCTTGTGTCGAAAAAGTACGACCAATCAAGCTTCACCGTACTTGCGGGCGAGCGGAAGACTCTACCCCAAAGAAGTGAGGACAGTTACCCACAGACACAATATATTGGTATTGAAAAGTAGATACCAGTTTACTGACTACTAGCTGTTACTTAGCATACTTGTTACGATTTACGTTCTAGTAAAAGATACGCCACTCTGCTCTGCGAAGCGGTACAACCAGTTTGCGACGCGCTAACTGCAGTGTCCGGGACCGTTCGTTTACTGGCAAAAGATGTTAATAAAATTAGTCCGGTTTACCGTGTTTTTGTGTCAATAGCGCAAATTTTAGAAGATGCCTTCGATACACGAATAGCGTTTTGTAGTTTGTCGACTATCTTTGCCATGGACCATGTGGGTGGATCCTGCATATGGCAAGGCGACACTGGCCACTTTTTGGATAGAACTGATTTAGCAGTTACGAAATGATACGAAAATATTAAATTATTATTATACAATACAATTTATTTATTCGGCTTTTTTTCTGAATACGAATACAGCTTTAGAAGGATTCAAATCCTTTCAAATTAACATGTAATGTAAACAATCTGAAACAGGCTTCATTAGCAGGATTTGGAGGGAAATAGACCAGAATACTAACAGGAGGCCTTCGTCTAGCAGTGGACGTCTTTCGGCTGAGATGATGATAATGATGACTAACAGGAGAAGAGGTAGCTCAATTGGTCACTGTCTATTTAATTTAGAAAACTATGGAACGTTAAACCTTTTGACTACAGCAGATAATTCATGCTTGACAATGAACCACGACGCACGATCCTCAAGGTTTCAGCAAAATATAGGCAGACACAAAACGAAAGACCTCTTAGATTATAAAAATTGTTGCTCAAGGATATATTACACCGAACTTGATAATATCAAAACATTCAAACCACAACGCAGCATCACTTAGCTCCTCAGAGGTGTGAATTGAAATAGAAACGCAAACTTCATTGACCCGCACGTCCAAGCTTCGCTTTCACGAAGACATGCCACATAATTTGAGCTTCCCTCTCTGGTCGGCGAAATCAATCTACATGGTAATTTCGAGAATTGGAGCAGTTTGCTTATGTAAGTGAAAATTTAGCGATTTGTAATCATGTAACAATGAAGATAAAATGACGTTATCTTGGGTAGATTAATTGTTTTAAATACTGTATATATATTTTGATGGCGGGTTGGAAAAGCATCGTTTACGAAAGCACATTTAGCAAGGGAGCAACAATTATTAATGACTTGAAGAATAATTAAAACATGATAATGATGAATTAAAAGAGATAAAGTTCATTAGTTTTTCAACAAACATTACACAACACATACATACATTACTGTTACATTACTGTTCTGTTAACGTACCTATTTGAAAATTTTGAAATAAAATCGAAAATGAAAAAGAGTCACCTTAAACTTAAACTTCAAAATTTTAGATAGAGATGGAAGAGAATGTACTAGTATGATACAATATATTTTGAAATAAGACATCTCTCTGTTGCTTGCGTGTTTTAGAAAAACTGGAAATAGATGATTTCCTATAATAATAGATAACATACTTAAGTACATTACATGAAAACGAAGTAAATAAGACACTTATCAATATTTGCACAAATACTTATGACTTTATCGAAAAACTATCAATAGTTCTTATAAAATACAACTAGTCTTATTTGTACAGTTCTCGTAATAATCACCCAACTGTGTTTGTTTGTTGTTGAGTCACTGTAGTTTTATTGCTGACGTCCTTATCTACCTAACATCTATGAGTATGAAGAGTTTCAATTAAATAACAATGTTTTAAAATTGTATAATAATTGTAGAATAAAATGTTGTACAGAGTGATTTATCTCAAATTGATCTTTTTAAGGGTTAAGATTTATGCAAGTCAATCAATTATTATGAAACACAAATCTTTCAAGTATAATAAATAACCAAATACGTATTTACTTTAATACTACTCAGAATTAATTACTATAACAGTTAACTTCACCACAGAATAGTTAATCGTTTTCTCTATTGTATTTACTTGATTTTCAAAAGTTAATAAAAAGATAATTTAAAAAATATATAAAACCGCCTTCAACGTCCTAACCTACACTAAAAAGTTACAAATAAAATATAAATCTAGCTGAAAGCATATCAATTTAATATGGCTATTAATATTCCTTATTTACTTACATAAATTGTAACATCATATAAACATGTGTAGACATTGTTATACAATTTTTCTTGGAGTCGGTGCCAGCTAATCACCATCATTTCGACCAAAAGACTTCTACTGCTAGCAGTCATCTATAGTGGGCTCAGTATCTAGTACTCTGACGGCGTTCTTTAAATTTTTTATATTCAACGATCTGAACTTTTGAGATCAGATGTGGTTCCGATTAAATAGCTAGCCTCAACTGGCACCGACTCCAAGGTGAAGAGTATAACAATGTCTACACATGTTTATATGATGTTACAATTTATGTAAGTAAATAAGGAATATTAAAAGCCATATTAAATTGATATGCTTTCAGCTAGATTTATATTTTATTTGTAACTTTTTAGTGTAGGTTAGGACGTTGAAGGCGGTTTTATATATTTTTTAAATTATCTTTTTTTTTAGTTTTATAATTCTCTTATTTTGTGCCTCCAAACACAGGCCTACTTGGCTTACCTGGAGGCTCCAATCTATGTTATTATTAAGAAAAATATTGTTAAAGCAATAAAACATATTTATTATTTATTTATTATTTTAGAAGTTAGAGGGGGGGGACACACATTTTTCCACTTTGGAAGCGTCTCTCGCGCAAACTATTCAGTTTAGAAAAAAATGATATTAGAAACCTCAATATCATTTTTGAATACCTATCCATAGATACCCCACACGTATGGGTTTGATGAAAAAATGTTTTTTTAGTTTCAGTTCTATGTATGGGGACCCCCTAAATTTATTGTTTATTTTCTATTTTTGTAACAAAATCTTAATGCGGTTCACAGAATACATCTACTTACCAAGTTTCAACAGTATAGGTATTATAGTTTCAGAATAAAGTGGCTGTGACATACGGACGGACGGACGGACAGACAGACAGACAGACATGACGAATCTATAAGGGTTCCGTTTTTTGCCATTTGGCTACGGAACCCTAAAAACATACATGCGAGAAAAATCGAATATTGAGAACTATTTTATATACAAAATGTAGTCGACCAAGTCGTCTGTTTAAAAGTATTTTATTCGTCATGATTCTAAGTTATCGAACGAAATGTATGTACATTTTTGATTAATAAATTGGATCGAGTTTGTATTAAATACAGTATATAAAATAATACGGTATATCATATTTTTGAAATGTTATCATAGGAACCGATTAGACTGAACGTTTGTTAACAGTATGAATCGTTATAAAATACGGTATAAGTATTTATAAATTAAAAATATCTCGAATTCCAACCTTGCATAGGGCAAAACGATCTAGTGAGTGAGAGTGTCAGGAGACCTCTGAAAATGGGTAGCAAAGGAAACAGCGTTAATAAAATCCCTGAAGGAGCTTCTTTGATTACGAGCTTTTTCCAGCAGAGGACATTTAATCCGCGTCTCACGATTACAAATTTGTTTTCGCTCGTTGAACTCTTTTTTAACCCCCGACGAAAAAGAGGGGTGTTATAAGTTTGACGTGTGTGTCTGTCTAGTTTTTTTTGTTCGCAAGGTGTCACAATCGAGAGTGTTCTTGCTATGATCCAAGAAGATACCTCCAGCCTTTTGAAGATTATCAGCTCTTTTCTAGTTGTTGAAAGGATCAAGTAACGGTTTTGCGTCGGGGCTTATATATTTTTTTAATTTAGTGTTATTCTTTTTACATTGTGGTCAACTTTGCAAAACAAAGGTATTTTTGCCGCCTCGAATGTCTAATTTGCTTTCGCACTGTTTAGAGTGGGTGCGCTCTTGGCTGCAAATAAACTTGTAATTCGTGGGCTGAAATGATAAGAGACAATCCTAAATTGAACTCCATAGAACTCAAGTAGCAAGTAGAGTTGTAACTTAGTAAAGGTATTCTTACTACATTAACAGCAATTTTTACGGCGATAAAAAAATCTTTTTTGTTATTTCGGTTCAAAGTTAAACTGAGGAGATAATCCGTAAAAATGTCTGATACGTAGGCCGTAGTTAATAACCGCGAAAACTTTGTAATGTTCATATCATAACTTTGCTGACTTAACAAAGGTCCGGTCCTGTTTAGTCGGTCAGGTGCATCGCAATCGCATCGTAGATCGGCCTTGCACTTACCATGATGCATTCAACGCATAGGCCCATAGTTCACAGCATTCACGGTACGGTCGCCGGTCATAGTCTTCTACGCAATAAATCATACAAAATTCTTGTTTTTTTAATGTAAGTGATACCATCAAAAAAATCCCTACCTTTCTTTAGTGACATGTTTTTGAGTAATTTGTGATTTATTCAACGATAAAATAAAACTAAAAAATCAAATTTCATATAATGTTTATTAGTGCACTTTCTGATTTAATAAGTTCTAATATCATTACAACATAATTGTAATTAATTACGTTCCAATACATTAAAATGAAAATAGTACAAAAGACGTAAAAGTCTATGAGAGCTTGATAAGAATGCAGCCAAATAACAATGTATGTTATTTACCTATGCCTATGATGGATTTACCTAGTCCCACCACTAGTCTATGATTATTAGTACATAGGTATGTCCAGCATTTTATCAAGTTCGTTTGTAGATATTATTTTCAACTTGGGAAATAGGAAAAGGTAATAAAAGTGTCATCTCTACTAAAAGTACTTTACGAACTATATATGGAAGTGTTTGTGAGTTGAAGTAGACTTATTTATTACATTACTTTTGACTTTATCTGTTAATAATGGTAAATAAAAGAAAGATAATTTAAAAAATATATAAAACCGCCTTCAACGTCCTAACCTACACTAAAAAGTTACAAATAAAATATAAATCTAGCTGAAAGCATATCAATTTAATATGGCTATTAATATTCCTTATTTACTTACATAAATTGTAACATCATATAAACATGTGTAGACATTGTTATACTCTTCACCTTGGAGTCGGTGCCAGTTGAGGCTAGCTATTTAATCGGAACCACATCTGATCTCAAAAGTTCAGATCGTTGAATATAAAAAATTTAAAGAACGCCGTCAGAGTACTAGATACTGAGCCCACTATAGATGACTGCTAGCAGTAGAAGTCTTTTGGTCGAAATGATGGTGATTAGCTGGCACCGACTCCAAGAAAAATTGTATAACAATGTCTACACATGTTTATATGATGTTACAATTTATGTAAGTAAATAAGGAATATTAATAGCCATATTAAATTGATATGCTTTCAGCTAGATTTATATTTTATTTGTAACTTTTTAGTGTAGGTTAGGACGTTGAAGGCGGTTTTATATATTTTTTAAATTATCTTTTTATTTTACCCTTTTTAGTGGAAATTTACCATGACAAGTTAGGTACTCACAAAACTTTAATTTGTTTTGTTTAGTACATAATTAAATGCAGATTTTCTCACTATGTTTCCTTTACAGTCTTACGTTTGATTATTAAATTCTAAAACATTGCTATACTTGATTAGACTTTAACCTAATAGGCCGGGAGATGATGACAGAAATTTTTAGGTCATTTGTTACAGTATGGCGGTTTTACAGGGGTCTTAGTACGCAATGACAAAAAGAAAAATGATGGTCATAGCGCTGGTACTGGCGGCCCAATTGAGAAAAAAAAATTTGCAGATTTTCGGCAGTATGGCGACCATTTGGAGCCGTCCGAAAAGTATGGCATGGTGATTTTCGTAAATGGCTGCACGAAGATGATCAAACTGTGCAAAAATTACCCTGGTACAAATGGTTGAATTTTTATTTTTCGCGTCGGTATGGCGGGCTGTAAGTCACACCGGAGAAGTATGGCATGACACTGTAGTCTAGTTATTTTTTACGGGCTATCGGAAAATACTAAAATTTTTGTGGTAGGTACAAATCGTTTGACTTTCGTAATTTATCCGACTAGTTCACTAACGCCCACGCGATTGGGCCGCCAGTACCAGCGCTATGACTATCATTTTTCTTTTTGTCATTGTGTACTAAGACTCCTGTAAAACCGCCATACTGTAACAAATGACCTAAAAATTTCTGTCATCATCTCCCGGCCTATAAGTTTTCCGAATGGCGAACAACTGACCAAACCACTACGATACCGACGACGCTCGCCGGTTTAGTCCACGGAAAAATTCTTAAGTTGTTATCTTGGGGTTTTCAAATCTTTAATCTATGACTAGTTTACAGAATATATGAACCAAAACCGCATATTTCTTGTTATTTCAATTATAACAAAAGCAACGCAATGAGTGTGCTGTTGTTTATTGAAGAGTTTTCGTTTTAGTCATGAAGGAAGAAAAAATTTTACGCAGGTATTAAGCAACACTTCTGATAGTATACTGCTTAGTTGACGGATCAGGGATCGCAGTTGTTGCTATTGACTACCCCGGTAATAAGGTATGAAGGACGCCGCCTTGTGGTTCCCGGCGACTTACTAAAAACAATTGCGCCTCGCTAGCGTAAGGGTTGTGGGTTGTGATAATAAACAACCTAACATCCATCCATCCGTCCACTGCGCGTTTGCTTGCTTGCTTATATTTAAATAAAATAGACGAATGTATAGTTCCCGGCGCGTAACCTACAACCACTGTGAACCCCATCTCAATTGCCAAGCAGTGATGGAAACAAACAGCCTGAAACAGTCCCGCTGCTGGACTAAGGTTCCTTCAGGAGGCTTTTTGAAAAATCTTTACGGTTGGCAGGCGGGTTGTTGTTAGGTGTCCATTCTCACAGTAAGACACCCACTAGAAGAGTTTGGTTGATGCTTATTTAAGCGGCTATAAATAATAACTAATTAAATAAACAATTCAATACAAATATACGCAATAAATAATACTAAAGGTAAACTGGTAGAAGCTTTCAGGTTTCCCACCAAATTATGAAAAAAAAGAACTCTACATTACTGGCACGGTTTTGACTGTATTTTTATTTGTCTGTCCCCATGCCTCTCTAGGTAGTTCGCTGCTCTCTAGGAAATAAAAGATATACATAATATATGCATGGAAAAGCAAAAAGACAAAATACTAAATGCCCAAAGAAGTAAGCAATTCCCAATATTATTGCAAGTTGCAAGTTGATCACCATTGTATATGAGAAGTTCGATAAATAAGTCCAGTAGCCATGTAAAATAATCGATAAATATACTTTACGCTTCATACCACATCACATCACTATTTTCAAATTCAGTAACCATTAAGTTTCTTGTTTTTTACATGCCAAATAAAGACAAATAAATGTCATACTTTATTGATATTTTGTTTTTAGTTGGGCATGTCATAACATGAATGTCTCTATCTTTTTCTAACGTACCGTATTCAAAGATGTGTGATAGAGACTGATAGAGTTAAAGACAAACACCGTCTCCCGCTTCCCCCTACCCTCCCACCCCTCTGTGCGGCCGCATTGGTTTCGATACAAAATAGGCATGATACTCCATCTGAGCGCGTAATATTTGTCTTCCTTCATGGTTTTAGTCTTCTACTCCGCCATGAGATATAATCCAAATTTATATGAAAGCATTTTGAGTACAACTTCTATCTATAAAACGAAAAATTATTGAAATCGATTGATAAGAAGCCGAGATATTGCCAAAATAATTTACCGATCGGGTATAACGGCATCGTCAATTGAGGAGTTATTTCCTCATATCTTCAAATTTAATCATCCGATCTTAGTGAAATTTTTATGGGACTACCCTGCAAGTAAACCTGGTCGATTAAAAAAAGAATTTTGAAAATCGGTTCACAATTGGCGGAGATATCTTATAACAAACACACAAAAAAAAAAAAAAAAAAAAAAAAAACATACGCGTCGAATTGAGAACCTCCTCCTTTTTTGAAGTCGGTTAAAAAAAGGTAGCGTTACTGTAACAACAATTAACATGGCCACAGAATTAATCATTTTCTTTAAGGATTTTTTATTTCCAATCTAGAGCCAAAAGTTGCACAAAACTAGCGTACAACATAACACGTATTTGATTGATTAACGGGACGGATACAGTTGCAAGAGTTAAGGAATTAGTGACGGCGATTTAATCCACTCCATCATGGCTTACTTCAATCACGGGAAAGTAAAACTGACGGCTATGGCCCCCATATTGGCAAGTGTGTTGACGCCCTTATGTTGTATTGTAATAACATTTTTATGTACTGGCCTGGAGAAGGTTGCGGTAAGCCGCTAGATGCGGGATGCGGTAAACCACTGGAGGTGGGATGCGGGCAGCGCAGGACCGCTGCTGAGGAGATCTTTCTGAAAGACCTTTGTCCAGCATTGCATGTAAAGTTTGACCGGAGAAATAAAAAACCCACTTTGGGTATATTTTTGTTTACGGCAACTATTTCCATATTAAAACTCCGCAAATGCCGAGGTTTTTTTATTTATTTTTGTGGTCCGGCTTTACCTATTCTGGCTGAATAATGATGATGAATAAATTGATAACATAAGGAAGGATCAATTGGACTACCATTTGTCCGGATAATAAAGATTTAGCAAAAGATACGCGGGCAATGGAAGTTTAGTTTTCCCATTTTTCTTTGGAGAAATAGTACCTACACTTAAGACGACTGGACAAAGTAGAAATACTAGTAATTATGTTTACGATCGTGGTTAGAAATTAAGTGGTTTTTTTTCTTGTTAAGGCAGAGCTATCGTAGTAAAATCAGAAAATTGGAACAAAAAAAAATTTTACTTTATCTATAAAGTCAAATTTTTGATCGTGGACCAAAGGAGCTTTATTAATCAAAACCATTGCCTATTTAGCCAAGGTTATCTTTGGCTAAGCATGTTTATGTAAAAAGGTAAAATTATTTTATAGCTGTAACTCTAACTAGGTTTATCTTTCAAGTCCGGTGAAGCTTGATTGGTCGTACTTTTTCGACACAAGCATAGGTCAATTTAAAAAAAAAAATGGTTTACCTATACAAAAAAGCTTCTCAACAAAATTTTAAAGACAATTAGTCAACAGCGTTTTGTTCTACTTTCTTCTGCGATGCGTTATCCGAAATAACAGGATATGATATACTAGTCGAGCCTTCATCGAACAGCTGAGTCCACAGTTCGGAGGAATGTTACGACGACGACGACACGGTATGTTTTGTGACTCAGAAAACGAATCATCGATTTTTTAGATCCTTTGTGGTAATGGTGCAAGAGTATTTATTAATTTTCTTTTCGGAAGAACTAATTCTGAAAATGAAATATTAGTGATAGGAAAAACATCTATAGTATCTGTTTTTGGTGTTAGGGGGAAAACTTTATATACTACCTACTCATGAAACTAATCAAATATCCCAAGGAACGTAGGTAGAAATTTTAAAAATAATATTCATTTTTCCAATATTCATTTACCAACCCGCACTGGGCCAGCGTGGTCGACTAAGGCCTATTCACCCTGGTATCAGGGTAGGCTCGAGCCCCTCGGTGGGGACATATATGAGCTGTTAACGATTCATTTTTCATACAAGCTTCAGTCATGTGACCGGCCACTTTGTACGGAAATTGTGAGATTTCTATGTTCCTTGGAAAGTGGTTCCATTTCATGAGTACTACCTACCACCATGTTGCGGATATAATAAACAACCAGTTAAATTTCACCGTGCAGGTATATTAAGATTTATGTATAGAAAAATGCATAAACGGAACGGAACCTTTAGCATATCGTTGATTTGAATACTGCAACATAGTAAATTGTACCCGTTATTATTATTATTTTTTATTTAATTCGCAAACGCACGCTAAATTAGGTTAAATATTTCTAACAATCGAACAATAACTTTGACGGCGATCTCATAACAGTGACGTAACCGCGTCAGAATCCAATTAGGATTATAATTAGCGTCGGAATGTGTTTATTAGCAATTGTCTCAGTTTACGTAAACAGAACTACCCAATCCGTGGGAATCTGCGCTACATTCCTTTTCACCTATTATACGCACACAAGGCATAAACTTTTACTCAACAAGACAAAGGACAGGACTATAATTGGTTATAGTCCTGTCCTTTGCCTAACCAAAGAAATAAGAAACCTACTCTGGGGGCGCCACGTATAATTTTTTACGACAAGGGCAACAATTTCCCTTGTAAAATTAGTTCCATTGAAAATCCGCAATATGGCGAGGTTTCTTATTTCCTTGGTCGGGCTTTACCTGTCTTATTTGCAGCCAAAAGCGCACCCATTCTAAACAGTTCTAAAGCAAATTAGACAATCGAAGCGACAAAAATACCTGTTTCGAAAAATACAACTGTAAAGGCATTAAAAGAATTGACTTTTCGCCATCACATACTTATAATCATCATCATCTCATAATCTCAGCCGAAAGACGTCCACTGCTGGACAAAGGCCAAGGATCCCCCAAGGATCTCCACAATGATCGGTCCTGCGCTGCATCCAGCGGTTTCCCACGACCCTCACCAGATCGTCGGTCCACCTCGTGGGGGGCCTGCCCACACTACGTCTTCCGGCGCGCGGTCGCCATTCAAGAACCTTTCTGCCCCAACGGCCGTCGGTTCTACGTGCAATGTGCCCAGCCCATTGCCACTTAAGTTTAGCGATTCTTCGGGCTATGTCGGTGACTCTGGTTCGCCTGCGGATCTCATCATTCCTGATTCGATCACGCAAGGAAACTCCAAGCATAGCCCTCTCCATCGCTCTTTGGGTGACTTTGAGCTTTCTTATGAGGCCCATCGTTAGCGACCACGTCTCAGATCCGTAAGTCATCACTGGCAACACACATTGGTCAAAGACTTTAGACTTAAGACATACTTATAAAGCAGACCTAAATATAATTTTTCTTACAAGCCAACAGCAATCTACAGCAAAATATAAGTCAACGGAAACTACTAATCAAGAACAGAGGGGACAGCCAACTTACCCAGTTTGAACTTACCCATTGCTGGGACGACGACAGTGTTTACAGGTAATAAGGTAAGTATAGACACGATAAGAGCCGTCTGAGCAGTCACTGCTATGAAAATTACAAGTCTTACACCCATTCTCTGCTTTCCTAGTACAAGACGATTGTAGGCATCAGGAATAAAATCAGCTGTTTTGTTCTTATAAAATTAAATGTACGTTTATATACCTACTGTCCCAAAGAGTAAATTTACCATTAGAAAATGTGCTAGCGGACGGTTTAAACTAGACGTTCGGAATTCGGATGTAAAGAAATAAATTCAAATAACAGAGAATCCTACTCGTAGTAAGAGATCGGGCTTTTTATTTTTAAAAAATGCAATATAATATCGGTGAATTTTTTTTATATTATAATGTATCTATGTAAATTATTTAACTACATACTTTATGAACAGAAATTGGTTTAAGTTAACTTGGCAGTCAGCGAAAAGTTATCACTCGCTTAGAACCAATACAAATACGGTGTTAAATTTTTTCTGTTTACCAAACTCTGTCTGCTAGGTCAAGGAACAAAGATTCCTCTAGGGCTTACATTTATTTATTTTTGTTGCCACATTGTTGCAATGCAATCGATTTTTGTTTCTAAACAAGAATTTCTAAATATTAAAACGCCTGATACTAAATGAATTGACATTATAATGATGGCATAGTTCCAAATTGAACCTCTCTAGCATTTCAGGCGTTAATTTTATCTATTTGCTGTTTTTTTAGCATTGTATGACATTGCATTTTGGAAGTTTGCAGTTTTAAGCCTCGGCACCGATTTTCGAATTCACATGTACGTTTATTCGACGCTCTTAAGGTGAAGGAAACCTGCACACACCTGTAAAATAATTCAAAGTTTGTGTGTGAATGAAGTTGACTAACCGTTACTGGGCCAGCGCGATCGCTAAGGTCTTTCCACCCTGATTCCAGGGTAGGCTCGAGCCCTTCGGTGGGGACATAATATATGAGCTGTTAGTTAACGATGACATGACATGGATCCCTTTATTACGTTCTTCTTACGTTAAATAAATTAGATAGCTGAAACAGGTGCTAAGTATTTTTAAAATGCTCTACTTCCAACAAAGAAATACTTTTCCCTAATCGGACAGTTTGGTTGATTCAAACGAAAAGTTCTGTATTACGTAATATTTTAGACTTTAATTTGGATTCCGGCATTTTACTACGAACGCCTTGTCGTTTAATAACAGCAAGTAAAGGCTTATTCGGTAAATGTCGACAGACAACTCAACTTGTCATTAGAGGTAGAGGCGTAGAGGCGACAAACCATGGCATAAGGTTGTGAATTAGTTTACGATAATTTACGTATCACCTTGACCTAGCGACTCTCATCTTGCACAATACTGACATTGACGCAATTTTACCATTGCCTTTTACATTAGTCACATGGGTAAAAAGATTCAAAGGTCAAAATGGACTGATTTCTGAACTATCATCACCCTGGTTTAGCCGTAGCTTAGCTTGTCTTGTCGAAATTATGTTCTGTCCGTTAGTATCCAGCGTCGAAATACTGTAATTTTATTTCGAACATAATTCAATCTAGTATTCTATTGTTTGCTCTAAAGTATCATTATTAAAATTAGACAAATATTAAAATTAGACAACACATTTATTTGCCAACTAACTAACAGTAGGTACACATATCAAATTTACACATACAGAAGAATTCTTAACGTAATTAAAGAAGCACGTAATTAAATCAATGGGAAAGTAAAGAGACCGCCGTGTTACAATTTCGTGTACCTTGCTAGCAAAATCCTGACTCAAGTGCGTATCACACATCCCGAAATATCGGGCACTATGATTATGACCTGTCTCAAGTTTGCGAACGATTACAAATTTATTTCGAACGATTACAAATTTATTTCGAACGATTACAAATTTATTTGCGCTTAATGTACTCCTTTTATAATACATTGTGGTCGTAGAAATGCAGCAATAACAACTTTGCAATCCAAAGGCATTTATGCTGCTTCGATTATCTAATTTGCTTTCACACTGTATTAGTCCGGTTCGCTCCAGTACTGAATGAAAAAATTCTATCTGTCATTCCTGTAAATGGCAACGACTCATACCGTTGGATTCGTCTTGGTGTCCTGTACGTGGAACTGTCGGTCGTCAAGTTCTAAAGTGGTGGAGGGAGGAGGGGAGGGGTAATCAAAGTTGGCGAATTTGTACTTTTGTTTTTACGCTGTAATTTGAAAACTAGGGGACCGATTTCTTTGTTACTGGTATTATTTGAAAGTGTATAATATTACCTAAAAGACGTTCTTATACATCGAATACGCCAATTCAGCGGTTACCGCGCAATAATACGAAACATTGAAAAAAGAAATTGTGTATAAATAATATCACAGATTACGCTAAATCTATAACGTTTTCGTGGAAACAATGTTTACTACTTTAATTCTAAAACAAATTACCTAATCAAAAAGGTAACAATAATTACTATATGATTTATGGTGCCTGAGCTAGAGCTAATTTACGAAATGTAGTCGTAGGATCACTATACTACGAGTACGCAAATATAAGTAAATGAATGAGAAGAGATGGGTAAGTAATCACCATATTACTTTAATTATATATTTCAAGCTTACATTTTTCAAATAATACCTTGAAAAAAGACTTTACGTCGAAATAAAGAGGATATTTTTTTTTTGTTTTTCACTATTAGTAGTTTTGAATTTGCCTGTAGCATCTGACCCAAGGTACGTGACAAGATAAAACTTTTGTCAGGGGTAGATATTAGTAATACCTACCCATGATAAAAAAATAAAAGAAATCTACGGCAAAATAACCCGAGAAACATTTTTTTAGGTTTTCACTATAGTATTTTTGACTTTCCCTGTAGCATCTGACCCAAGGTACCTGACGAGATTAAACTTATGTCAGGTGATAGATTTTAGTAATCCCTTTCCATGATAAAAAAGTAAATGAAATTTACGTCGAAATGACACGGAAAACAATGTTTTAGTTTTCACTATAGTTGTTTTAACTTTGCCTGTAGCACCTGACTCAAGGTACCTGACGGGATAAAACCTACATCAGAAGATAGATATCTGTAACACCTACCTATGATAAAGAAATAAAATAAATTTACGTCGAAATAACGCGGAAAATAATCTTTTAGCTTTTCACTATAGTAGTTTTGACTTTGCCTGTAGCACCTGACCCGAGGTACCTGACAGAATAAAAACTATGGCAGAGGATAGATATTGGTAATATCCAACCATGATAAAAAAATAAAAGAAATTTACGTCGAAATAACGCAGAAAACATTTTTTTAGTTTTCACTATAGTAGTTTTTAATTTGCCTGTAGCCCCTGGCCTAAAGTTCCTGACAGGATAAAAACTATGCCAGGGGATATTATATTGGTAATATCTACCCATGATATAAAAATAAAAGAAATTTAGGTCGAAAAAAAATAAAAAAAAATAAAAAAATAATTATGTTTATTTTAGACAATTCAGTACATACAATTACATGTTAGTACAGTTTAATTTGTAACAATTAACGCGGAAAACAATTTTTTATTGCGTACTCGTAGTATATTGACCTGCGACTACGTTTAGTTAATTAACTCTAGCTCAGGCACCATAAATCCTATAGTAATTATTGTTACCTTATTGATTAGGTAATTTGTTGTAGAATTAAAGTAAGCAACATTTTTATCACAAAAACTTTATAGATTTAGCGTAATCTGTGATATTATTTAAACACAATTATTTTTTATTATGTTTCGTATTATTACGCGGTAACCACTGCATTGACGTATTCGATGTATATGAACGTGTTGTAGATAATGTTATACCCGTTCAAATAATACTAATAATAAAGAAATCGGTCCACTAGTTTTCAAATTACAACGTAAAATCCAGCGATCTTTGATTACCCCCCCCTCATCCCTCCACCACTTTAGCACTTGACGACCGACAGTTTCACGTTCAGGACATCAAGACGAATCCAACGGTAGGAGTCGTTGCCATTTACAGGAGTGACAGATGAAACTCAAGTTCTAGAGCACTTTTGGTCTAAAATGAACCGGACTATATGGAATGGGTGCGCTCTTGCCTGCAAATAAACTTGGTAATCGTGCGCAAGATAACTTGAAACAGATATAAGATAATAATACCGGTCATGCATTTTCAGTGCTAACATACCGTCGTAAATGCAAAACTAAGAAAGCAATGTAATTCAAATTGTGGCAAAAACGAAGGGAAGTATAATATTGCTTCAGCATAATGACTCCCCTGTGTTGTCGCTTATTCCGGTTATTCCCATTGTCCCCCACGGCGTCGTCCCCCGCGGGGGACGACGCCGTGGGGGACAATGGGAATAACCGGCTTATTCTGTCAGAATTCTAAACTACAGTAAATGCGAAACTTTGTACCTTATAATAATAACAGTCATTAAATATTTAATACATCCAATATCACCAACTTAATCAAAACTGTAAAATAATAATTATTCTATACCTGTGTGTTTCCATATTTCTAATTAATTATATACTTCGAAAATGGAAAGAACAATTTTTGTCTTTTTAATTCTTAGATATAACACATTTCAACTCGATAACTTTTTAAATTATTTTTCGTATTAGATGAAATTGGTTAAAATAACAGATCATTTACGTATGTGCTTACTTAGAGTTAGGGGGCAAGTCGTCCAACCAAAAACTGGGACCAGGGACCAGTTCCACCTTTTTAATTTGATAATAGGCAACTGGGCCCACGTTAGTATGCAATTAGGACGATTGTACTACCAAATATTTTTCTAGGGGTTTATTCGGTCCCTGGCTTAGCAAAGGGAAATAAAACGAGAGTTCAAGTGAGAGTTAGTCAAAAATCTTATATATGTCGCAGGGAAATATGGAAATCGGGGATTTCACGAAATCCCTAGGGATATCACGAACTCGCGGAAGATGCCGAATTCTCTTGTTTATTAAGTCTTCTTACTTAAAAATAATCTAGTGATATGACAAAATACCAATTCATCGTCAGTGATAAATGTCGTTTCACTAAACAAAATCTAGTAAAATGTTAGAAAAGCGAAAATGCCGAATACAAATGGAGCCATGCAGCTCTATCGCTCGCTCTAGTACCTATACACGGGCACTAGTGGGTAAAACCAATTTTAACAATGTCAATAAATAGTCACCAAATTAAGATAAATAGAGAGAGATAAAATTTATCAAAAATCCGATTCTACATCTTTATATGTAGATTATTTTGAAATAAATCATAAAAAATAAATTTTTAGTTTAATTTTTGTTCGTATTTGAATTTTTGAAATATTTCACGTATTGAAATATAAATAAGACTTACCAAATCGAGCTCACAACGTCGCCGTCTCACTTATGTTTTGACTGATTGATATAGATTTTGTTTTTATGGCTGGCGGTGGGAGCAAGTTCTTAGAAAATATGCTTGGCGGTTAAAAGGTTAAAATATTTCGAGCCACATTTGAGATTTCATTTAGCGTGACGACTATTCCCAGGCAGCACACAAGTCATATAACTGGCCAACAATTTAACCTTATGCAGGGTTAAGCTTTATTATATATGTATAGAAGCTGTGTGTATTGCCAAGTTCTGTATTAAAGTTGTTTTTTGTTATGATAATGCTATTAGCTGAGTTAGTTCTGTAATTTGCCGATTTTATTTCTTAAAGCTGAATAGTCATCATAAATAGACCTGTTACTCAAGAGTTTGTGTAACCTTTTGTATAACACTGGTATAAGATTCTATTATCCAGCAAAGTACTGAATAATTGAGGTTCTGTTCTCTTTTAGCTGTATTACACACCACATCTTGACAGTTACACAGCTACTGTATAAAGTAGGGTGTGGTTCCTGTTATGAAGCATGTAGTTAGTTAACAGAATTTAAGGTAGCTGTTATAACTACTTTATGCCGCTTTAAGTACGAAATTACTGTCATGTGCAGCTAACTGGGGTAAAAGCAAAAGTAACAGATTCTTATGCAGAAGTTGGCTGAGTATTCACGAAAAGTAGACATATTTTAAGCTAGCAGAACTATTTTGTAATATTTGTCAGCATTTAAGCGGCTAGTAGTTTGACATTTCGATTTCGTGCGCGTTAAGTGTGTTGGGTTTTCATTTATTTTATGACTGAATCCTAATTGTTTGATTTATATTACGAGTGTGTATGATTATAGAACAGTTATCGAAAATATGTTGTGGGCAGAACACTTTTAACCAGAGAACATCTGAATAAGTGGACACATAAGGTCTGTTATGCAGACATTAGACGAGGAGCCGCTGTGCAAGCAGACTTTATTCAGAATGAGCGTCGCCATAATGAATAACATAACCTATTAAATGATGAGAAATTTTATACTCGAAAACTCAATTATGATGTGATTATGATAACAAAATCGGTATAATATTCTTGTAAAAAGTATTAATGTTACTTTTGAACCCTCAAATGGTATAAGAACATAAAAAATATTTCACTCGTAAAAACAAACCAACGACGAAATGTTGTTTATTTCTCAAAAACCTGGCTAATCAGGTAGCGCGTAAAAATTTTGCACGAAATGTATATATGAATACACGGTAAAGTTGCATGCGCACCTAGAATTTATTATTTCAAGCACAAATAGCGTATAAAATTATTTACTTATACCGCTAGGACATTAAAATTTGGCCATATTTATTTTCTGCTGCTAGCTGTCACTCACCAAACAACGCGTGCACTTTTAATTTATTTTTGTGTTCGATCTTGATAAATGTTCTGAAATAAGCTTAAAGCTGTGTATCATCTGAATATCTGAGCTTTGAAGAACTAAGCATATAGTTCATTCATCATTCATTCATCTTCTGGATAACAGAGCTGTAATACTTGCATAAAAGAACAAAATGCTTTTATGCAGAAGATATTCAGCTTGTCGTACAATTATTCAAAACTTATCCATGTGTTATATTGCTATTACTCAGCTATTAGCGGTATAATTTTGTGCCCAAATTGCTTGAGTAACGTCTGAGTAAGCGCCAAATCAGCTAATTACGGTAGTCTTATTCAGCAATTCGTTTCTGTGACTGCTATTATAAAAAACTTACTCAGAAGGTTTGTGCTGGCTGGGTTACGACAATTTTTACCCGACTGCAAAGGAAGGGTTATTTGGAATTGAAATCAAGCAGGTGCTCTGAGCGACGCATTTGTTTCGCTCCCACTAGTGCCCGTGTATACTGGAGCGAACGAGAGAGCTACATGACGTGAAATACATATTTCAAAAATTCAAATACAAACAAAAATTAAATTAAAAGTTTATTTTTTATGCATTATTTCAAAACAATTTCGGATTTTTGATAAATTTTATCTCTCTCCATTTATCTCAATTTGGTGAATATTTATTGACATTGTTAAAATTGGTTTTACCCACTAGTGCCCGTGTATAGGTACTAGAGCGAGCGAAAGAGCTGTATGGCTCGATTTGTATTCGGTATTTACGCTTTTCTGACATTTTACTAGATTTTGTGTAATGAAACGACATATTATCACTGACGACGAATTTGTATTTTGTCATATCACTAGATTATTTTTCAGTAAGAAGACTTAATAAACAAGGGAATTCGGCATCTTCCGCGATTTCCATATTTCCCTGCGACATATATAAGATTTTTGACCAACTGTCACTTGAACTCTCGTTTTATTTCCCTTTGCTAAGCCAGGGACCGAATAAACCCCTAGAAAAATATTTGGTAGTAGGTACAATCGTCCCATTGCATACTAACGTGGGCCCAGTTGCCTATTATCAAATTAAAAAGGTGGAACTGGTCCCTGGTCCCAGTTTTTGGTTGGACGACTTGCCCCCTAACTCCTTACTTACTTATACCATATTATTACTGTAATTGCTCGTTATAATTATAAATATGTCGGAAATGGACACAAAAACGATGAAGGGTAGGTGGGGGCAAAGCGAATAAATAAAGGAAACCCGCAAGGGGCTACACGCGGAAACACACTAAGCGTGGGCGTTTGCTACAATACCTTTTAGAGAACCATCGTACACTATCTTTGTCAGGACCACCCCAATTTGTCATCACTATTGAAACAGACTTTACCAACTATATCGAATGTCGTTACAATTGAAACACACTATACCACCATAGACTCGATTGTTTGTTATCATGAACGATCGGGACCTAATCAATCCCTAAAAGGGGTTTAGGTAGATCCGAGCACCATCAAAATGCCATAAGGGGAAACTGGCATGGAAACTCTGAACAATTACAAACTGGCCAACCAAGGGGCCTCCCCGCCCGGACCTTATGTAACTCGACCAATTACAGTTACTCTACCCGCGGTCATGATAACAATGCCATAGCTAACACCATACGAATACAAAACCTAGCCAACCTTGCTAGCGACACGATAATTAGATCACTTTACTCACGGTTTACAGACACCACTGGACTGTGGTACAAACAATATTCCAACAACCATTATTTCAACATACATCCAGATCACACATCGAATCACACATCACAAAACACACCGGACCAGTACGTCCACCAGAATCACACTTTCAGACACACAAAGTTATCAACGCGGCTGCAGATCTACCCAGAGAGCTCGCCCGCTCTGAGCAGCGCTATTTATGTGAGTGAACCACCCATTCCCACTCCCGGTAGTAGGGCCTTCTGTCAAACGTTACCGCGCCAACTTCACACCGGTCAACTATATCGATTCTACCCTCTGATACTTCGGAAAGTAAAATAAAAACTGTCATCGATGTTTACAATCGATTTAAACTATCAATCTAGCTTCAATCTCCGACACGGCCATCCTGCGCTGACACACGTCCTCGTGTGTACGATTTGGAACTAATTAAAAGCAACACTTAATACCGCTCGGCTATTCCTGACCAAAACATTACCAGGTCAAACAGTTTTTAATCCCTGCCAGAAAAATTCAATTACAGTAAAAGCGATCAAGTACCATTACAGTCACAATCACCGTGATATCACTAGTCGAAAACAGTAAACAATTTAAAAGTCAAACATGAGGTATCTTATTCGCGGTCTACGGCTATCACATAGCCACACC
>OX419596.1:10094118-10367932 GCA_948473455.1 Teleiodes luculella
CACCTTTTACAGAAAAACCAGTACGCAGGCGTCGGAAGAAGGTAAGAAGAACGCGATCCACTGAAAAAAAGGTAAACCCCGAAGATGACCCATTTGCCGTCGTGGACTATGATTACTATGGAAAAAAATTACCTGTCTCTGACGAAGAAAAGTTCTACAGGGAACTGCGAGTACCCGACCCAACGAAAGACCCTGATTTGGCTCGTATCGAAGAGGGAGAGGGTAGCCACTTTTTAGACGATCACGAGCGATTAGTCGAAGATCCTGAGAGAGAAAACGAGGACGAAAGAATCGACGAATCGGGTAAAATAGAAAATGATTCCGAACAAACTGATGACAGCGGGCGGTCGGACGAGAGAGAGCGATTAGTTGAGGACCCAGAACGCACTGACGAAGGACAGCGAGCGGACTCCAGTGAACGAACGGATAGGTTGAGTCCACTAGCTAAAGTTCATGAGACCGGCTTCTCCAGAAACTACTTGCGCGCAACGGCAAATGTTCACGAAGACAGACCGCGAAAAGGTGCGCGCCGTGCATAGTTTACTTCACCCGCCATACGGTATCACACAGAAACCCTAGCCACAGAATTTCAATGCCCACACTTTTTACTTTCATCAAAGCATTAAATTTGATCTAACATTATTTACAAGAGTTTCTGAGTGATACCGGTTCACTTATTTATTCCTAAAATTCGATTTTATCGTTTTGGCTTAAACATATTGTATAGTCTTTTATATTATGTATAGTTATCTAAATAAAGACTCCAAGAATGCCTGTGATGTTAGTTAGGTTCGTGCGTTTGTTAATGTTAGTCTTGTTTTTATATCGGGTGAGATGTGAAGGGTTAATTTTATCAAAAAAGTAATATGTAATGCTAATGAGGAAAACCATGTATTGCACTATCTTCTACGCAAACGGAATGGATCATAAGCTACAATAATTGATTGATTGATTAATAATTCTACATCCATTTCTAAATTGTTTAAGATATCAACTTGCACATCACAAGTCAATTACTTTTCAATCTCACCCCACTTAGTTATTATAATAAGTTTAAAAACTGTTTGTACATTATACTTTTTAAGTTTCTTAATAAACTAATTTCGTAAATATCGATAATTTCATTTCGTGGTGTCCGGTGAGGCGTGAAATGTGATTTGTCGGCATTCGGGTGAAGGTTGGGAGATCTAGAAAATAGACACGGTCGCTGGCCATTGGTCATCGGCCGTTTCGCAGATAAAGTGCATTGACCCACTTGGGATGCAAGGTCTCTTGCAAAGATAGAATAAAACATATTTTCAAACCTTTTTAAACCCTGAATACCCCTAGCCTAAACATTATGAAAATTTTACTAATCATTTTCTTAAAATACTTTGAGCATAAGAATTAGCAACCTTTCTCCTTTAATTTGATTAAAAACAAATACCTTTAAAAATTAGTTTTAGCTATTATAATATAAAATTAAGCACCTCTTAAATCAAATAATTCGCACTATCAGCCTATTCTTTCACAATATACATACAGTTACAATATAACACAAGATAACAAAACTATTATAAAAACAATTGTATAAACAAACTACTTAGCAAATGCGCGAAAACGCAACAGTTTCACTTTCAATGCCATAATAAAAAAATGTCTGGCGTTGGTAAGCCTTGTTCGTGGCCTTTGTCCTCACGTAGAAGATTTCACTTAGAATAGTAATCTACCTACTTACTTACCGTAAAAAGTACAAATAACATTTCTGACCTACATATTTTATTTTCTTTGGTATATGAGATCACATGAGATCACAATAGTTTTGTAACACACTTGTAAATAAAATTATTTAGAAAAGAATTAAAGCCTGACTAGAAAAAAAACCATCTTAATATTATAAAGAGGAAAGATTTGATTGTTTATTTGTTTGTTTGCATTGAATAGGCTCTGAAACTACATATCCGATTTCAAAAATTCTTTCACTGAAGCTACATAAAACATATTAGGCTACATTATCCCCGGGTAACATACTAAGCTCTAATATTTTTAGAGTTTCATAATAAAACGTAACTATTTATTAATCTGTGGTAAAACTGAAATAGTGTAACCCAAGGTGTAGAAAAATTACCTAAAATATTCCTAATAATTGAATAAGCTCCGAAACTACTGAACCAATTTTGATGAAACTTGGGACAAAGATAAAATAGACCTTGGGAAAGAGAAAAACAGTTAACGCGGGTGGAGCTGCAGCGGAAAGTTGTATAAAATAAATTTAATTTAATTTTGCAATATGTCGAGGTGTTAATTTTTTTCTGGATAGGCTTTACATAACAATGGCTGAACCTTACCTTAGAAAATAAATGATGTATAGAATGTTTATACTAGACTTTCACTGTTAATAATGTTGATATCCAAAATTTCATCATTGGCCTCATCTGTTTCTGTAACAATTATTAATATTTTCATTAAAAAATATGATTGTGCAAACTTAAGAAAAGGTTGTAATAAATCTTCTAACCATCTGCCCCCGTAACATGCAGTGCTATAATAAAAGTTTGTCGCGCGAGAAACCCGCCATATTGAAATATCCTCCAATAGGATAAGAGAATACGCACGACAAAATTATGTCTGTCACGCGTGGACCACGCATGTTAGAGGGGCTGCAAAGCGTGGGGATTGTGATATCACTTCTCTTTCAAATATGAGGTCTAAGGGTGAGTATATACAGAAACAGGTTCCCGGTACAGATAAACCGGTACGGATATGTACCTACCGATGCGTACAGTAAAAATATCCCAATGTTATTATATGCGCTCACGCATAAAAAAACAGGTTGAGTGTTGAGACTTATCGGTACAGACAACCGGGACTAGCTCATACGGGCTTGAACGTCCGGAAAAATCGAAGCAATGATTGACAATAAAGACAATTTTACCTGTTTCTTTATGTTGGATATCCTTCACCGATCAGACCCGATCCGCACCGACTAGTCCGTGCAGGAAAACACGCCTCTTTATATTCTCACCCTAAATCCAGTAGATGCCTGCTCTGGGGGCGCCACGTGTATATTTTTACGACTATGGCAACAATTTCCCTTATAAAATTAGTTCCATTGAAATTCCGCAATATGGCGAGGTTTTTTATTTCTCTACTCGGGCTTTACAATAGTTTTTAGTTATGTACTTAAAGAAATACTAAATCAATTACCTCAAAAAAGTTACATACACTTTAAACACTTGTCTTAAAAACCATATTTTATTTTTATGCAAGATCTTACAAGTTTTTTTAGATACGCCGCGTTAAACACGTGTGTGCGCCTGTGCGTCCGGCTTTTTTAAGCCAGAAGCTTGTTTAAATCTTTGGTATTTCAGGATTTTTTAAACACAGAACAAACATTTTCAGGTATATATATTTTCTTTTAATCTATATCGATTTTGGGGGTAGTGAGTGGGCACCGGGATTTATCGGGAATCCTCAACCATTCAATAGGAAGTTTTCCAGTAGCAAATAAAAAAAATTAAAAACTTACAAAACTGCTCAACAGATGGCACTAGTAAATAGTGAGGTAATAAACACAGAAGTATTGTATTATAAAAAAAATATTCAAACTATCCTAAAATAAATCTCAGTCAGAACCAAGTACAATCCGACAAAAAAAGTCAGATAGTCTTCAATCTCACAGTTCTCATTATTCTACTAGCGACATCTATGGAAATCTTAAAGAACGCTCGTTATTTATTTTTTAATTTCTAGCTGCATGTGGATTTTTACCTCATTTTTTATACGCTTTATATTAGGACCACTTGTATGTAACTAAGTATGTAATGGAATCTAAGGTAACTAATTTAACCATCTTCCAAGGATCGTAGCGTAATGAAATTTGGAATGTATACGTAATTCCGATGACTACACAATAATTTGACACAAACAAGCTGATCTGATGCTGGAGCCTGAAGGTGGATAGTGGAACTCTTCAACGGCTACTAGTAAACCCCCCGAATTTGGACTCATTTGATTTGTCTAAATAAGACCTTTAAATTGGCGAGGTGAGGTGACCACCCAGCATTATAAAAGCGTGTTTTTCTAGTGTTTTTAAACTATTAATTATATTTTAAAACGTTCCTTGTGTAGTCGTGTATGGATTCACTCACCGGCCAGATAGTCGGCGTGTTGTTTCCTGACGTGCCTGTTGAGTGATTGCTTGTGCGAGTAGCGCGTCGAGCAGTAAGTGCAGATAAACCCATTCTGGTCGACCCTGCCCAACAATTATATGTTTGAGTATCACTAAATCGCTGCATAGTATAAAACAAAGTCGCTTTCTCTGTCCCTATGTCCCTATGTATGCTTAAATCTTTAAAACTACGCAACGGATTTTGATGCGGTTTTTAATACATAGAGTGATTCAAGAGGAAGGTTTATATGCATAAAACATGTATAATAATATACTTAAGGATAACCTACAATAATTATTTTCCTGTGCGAAGCCGGGGCGGGTCGCTAGTAATCATAATAAAGCGATGGAGAGGGCTATGCTTGGAGTTTCCTTGCGTGATCGAATAAGAAATGATGAGATCCGCAGACGAACCAGAGTCACCGACATAGCCCGAAGAATCGCTAAACTTAAGTGGCAATGGGCTGGGCACATTGCGCGTAGAACCGACGATCGTTAGGGCAAAAAGGTTCTTGAATGGCGACCGCGCGCCGGATGACTTAGCGTGGGCAGGCCCCACACAAGGTGGACCGACGACCTGGTGAGGGTCGCGGGAAACCGCTGGATTCGGGCAGCGCAGGACCAATCGTGGAGATTTTTGGGGGAGGCCTTTGTCCAGCAGTGGACGTCTTTCGGCTGAAATGATGATGATGATGTTAATCATAATTTAAAACATTTAATAATTTATTTTTTTTACTCACTTTTAAAAACATTTAAAACCTACTTGTTTCACAACTAAGAGTAAATTAAAACTTAAAACTATGAGTAAAATGGAGTTTCACCAAGCGCCAACAATCGCAGGTATTAATTATTTTTTATATTTTAACCTGCGTTCGGCACTTCCTTTGCTTTTTATGTTGTTAATTTGCACTCTTTTTTTATAGTGCCAAAAATTCGCATTTTATTAATTATTTTGTCATGGCGGCGCCATTAAGAATACATGTTTCTTTCTTTCTATTTGAGACCGTGTCCATATTAAATTATTATATTATTAGAACAGTAATGGGAGTAACGAATCCTAATAATTAATGTTTGATTATGGGGCTATTCAAAAGCACAAAAAATATAGAAAGAGCTTTAACTATTGACAGGTTTATATTTTAATAATAGGTTGGACATTTGCATTACGAAATTCACCCCTACCGCTACGGAATACGGGCGCTCTCAACGTCAACATGTCCAGCCGCATGTGCTGGCTACTGTAATGCTACTGGATAAAGCTACATTACTTTTTTATTTATTTTTGTCGATGTGTTCATTTCAATTTCAATAAATATGCACGATACAACAGCTGGTATTACTGCTTACAGTATCAGAAGTGGGTTTCGAACCCACGCCCATAAGTTACGGCAAAGAATTTGAATAAGATGACATGTAAAGCTTGACCAGAGAAATAAAAAACCTCGCCATATTGCGGAATTTCAATGGAACTAATTTTACTATTGAAATTGTTGCCATACTCATAAAATATACACGTGGCGCCCCCAAACAAGGATTTTTTTTCTCTGATCAGACTTTACAAATGCGCACACACGAAAAGTTCATAGTAAAATTTTCCCTCCGCGCTCATAATTTGCTCGCTTGCCCAAGTTGTTTGCCGATAGTTAATTTTAATCTTGAATCTTTGGCTATTATACTGTAATACAGTCAAAAATGGCGTATGAGATAAATTTTCTCAAAATTAGCTAAAAACAGACTGCAGCCGTCGACGCATCGAACAGCAACAGGGTCAAGTAGTTTAACCTTGATTCAATAGATGGCGCTGTTCTGATTGTATATAAAGAATGTCACAGCTGAAAAAACCCTCTTTCAAATCAAATGTACCTATCGATAACAAATCTACGTTAATTTGCTTGCCCACTTCCAAATTCCATATCGAGAAATACACATGTTTTATCTGTGGTGTGTTATAAATCAATGAGTGTGCATTACTTAGTGATCTTAGTATAGTTGGGTCGGGTCGGGTCGCGCGGCTTCTGCGCGTGCGTGCGCAGGTGAGCGACCAGCTTGTTGGTGGCGAAGCGAGCGCCGCATATCGAACACATGTACGGCTTCACACCTGAAAAAGAGTAAATTTTCAAATAGTTCGTCTATACGACAAGAGATGGCGCCACTTGCTTTTATCATTTGATATACAAAAGCTAATTTAAAAACTGGTTTGTAAGCAATACCGTAGTTGCAGGGTTATCAAATTATTGGCGGTCATGTCTGTCTGACCATTTAACCTTTATGAGGCAAAACAATTTTGTAAAATGCATTGGTTTTCGACTTTACGTTGAGGGTATAAGTTTAAAATTAAGATGGCAATATAGTGGCCACCGCCTTGTAAAGGTTTAAGCCACGTGTCTACCCCATAGAAAGCGGGCGCGCTATCATGTTACATGCTGTATATAAACTCGTGTATATAAACTTTTCGGACCGCGCTTTCCCGCATCTGTGGGTTCGCTCCTTTAACATGAAGAGCAAGCGCTAGTATGGAACAAATTTGCCTGCTTGCTTTTAATTAGTTTTTCTATTCGACAACAGATGGCGTCTGGATGTTTATTCAAGCATACGCAAAGCATTTAATTGTTATGTTGCTTTCGTAATTTAAAATCTAGGTTACTTTTTACCGCAGGAAAATACTAAAAAATAATTTTAGTTTGAAAATTGATTAGATTGTAAGATATTTGATGAAATATACTACCCGGCGGCTCTGAAGTAACGCGAGTTACCGTGAACAGTTACCTGTGTGTGTTCTAGCATGGCTGTTCAGTGATGATCTTGATGTGAATCCTTGTCCACAATGACACTTATACGGTTTTTCTCCTGAAAATTACAAAAAAATTACACATTATGGACTATCTATTTATTATTCTGTGCTATTAGAGCAGGGTTTGAAAATAAAGACTGACCAAAGAAAAAAGAAACCTGCTCCAGGGGCGCCACGTGTATATTTTTACGAATATGACAACAATTTCCCTTATAAAATTAGTAACATTGAAATTCCGCAATATGGCTAGGTTATAATAATAATAATAATAATAATTTTTATTTGCAAAAAGACAGTACAGTGCAGATCTTAAAGTGCTAGAAAAATTACAATTGTCTTTAGCTTACATGTAAGCATGCAAATTCATAATAATGATTTTTAAAGTTTACATTAAGGATTACAATAAAATGTCAACTAGTTAGGTTAATAATACACCGTGCTTTTTTAACCGTCTTACAAACGAAGCCCAATGTATATGCCCGTGATATAGAATATCTTGGCAATGTTTTTTTTTTTTTAAGAAAAAAAATCTAAGATTTGTTTAATAAAATAATCGATCGAGAGATCGAAAAATGTGTTTATCTCATATTTTTCTTTTGTTTTCCCATTATTTACGATTCTCACGCATGCGCAAATTGTTACTAAATTGTAAATATTATGTACAGGTTGATTCAAAATTATTTTGCATTATTTTATTTTACTTCACGGTTTTATTATTTTATTGATAAAAAAAAAATAACATTGCCAATATATTCCATATCACGGGCATATACATTGGGCTTCGTTTGTAAGACGGTTAAAAAAGCACGGTGTATTAATACATCGGAAATTTATAATGTCTAGTAAAATTAAAATTAGTCAATAATAATAATGTCAACTAGGTTAATAATATTAATACAATTAAAAATTATTTAAATTCAAGATATTCCTTAATACTATAAAAACAGTGTTCCAAAAGCCATTTAGTCAAATTAGATTTAAGTGAGGTCTTAGTCAATGATTTAAAACTGTCAGGAAGCTTATTAAATATTAATGGTTTCTCATTTCTTTGGTCAGGCTTTAAATACTCTGTAAGGTCAGATCTGAAAAATTAAAAAACTGTTCTGGGAGCGCCACGTGTGTATTTTTACGTTAATGGTAACAATTAACTTTATAAAATAAGTTCCATTGAAATTCCGCAAAATGGCGGGTATTTTTTTCTGGTCGGACTTTATTTACCTTCTAAATTATTTATTCAAATAAAAAGAGTTTAAGAGTTTATAAGTTTAGGATACCAACATCACTTCGTTAAGTCCTTACATGAATTTGGTTGTTTTCTGTGGATAAGAAATCGCCGGGAAAAACTCCACAGTTCACACAGTTACATAATTACCTGTGTGATTGCGAATGTGGACAGTAAGATTATGGGCAGAGGTGTATGATTTAAAGCAGTTGGGTGCGGGGCAGGGGTAGTTGGGCCCTGTTTCACAATGACGCTTGGCTAGCCAGCTCGACACTTGGGCAGTCCCACATGTAGGGCAAGGAAATTCGCGAATGCCTAAATGCCTTTTTCTGAAACAAAATATTACAATTAAACCAAAATAGATTTTTAAAGGTCAATAAATAAAATTCATTTTCATTCATCACCTCAAAATGCACTGATATGTATCATTCAAGTTTTCAATTACATACAGGTAGACAGTAGATGGTATGTATGTACAGTTATGTTAAATTAAATTGTATTCTTAGATTATATTACTTACATATGTATGTGATAATTAAATTTTTTAGTGAAGATTTTTTGGCAAATCTCACAAGTATACTCAGTAGAAGCTTTATGTGTACAGTTGCACTCTACATCACATTTTATACATGGTTCGCTGCTTAAATCATCCTGCACTACAAAATATAATAACATATTAACTTAACATTATTTTGTTCACCTTGGTTTATATAATAATTATTATAAATAAGTAATTTGTCTGAATGAGGGAATGTTTATTCTGTTTAATTCTATGATAATAAAAACAAAATTAAATAACAACCCTAATGGTTTGTAACCAAAGTGATCTAATTCTACAAGATCTTACAAAAGTTTAACCATTTAGACTTATATTTAGTATTATAATACTCAGAAAAATATTTTATTTTAGATCTTCAGTCTCTTTTCATGGCATTATAGATGAGTACTTAATTTAAAAAATACCAATTTCTTCAGGATCCGAAAGTTCTTCACAATCTTTTATAATGTCAGAATCATCTGGAAACTTATTATCTGATTGATCATCTAAATATGCTATCTGGTTGCCTGAGGATATCAATATATTTTGATCCTGAGTAGGGTACATTGAGCTAAGAATCTTATTTGATTGTTCACATTTCTGAAAGAACTTCACACAATTATCTAGTTCAACAAGACAGAGGCGACATATTGAAGATAAGCTGGTAACAGAAATTTCTATCAGCTTTAGTTGTTGAAGCTTTTCATAAGGAGAGAGTAATGAATCTTTGTTCTTTTCAAATATTTGATGTAGTTGGTTCTTGTCTTGTAAACATATCCTGCATATTTTTCCATCCATTTCTTCTATTAGTTTTGTGAATTATTTTGAACAATGTAAAACTATATTTTATTGAGCAGTTTAATCTAATTAATACCACTGAAACCCATTACAATACAAAAGCACAGCACAGCAAAAACCAATTATAACTTCTCAAAACAATCAAAAATCCAAAACCAAACCAATCCCCACCCAAGAGAAAAGGGGAGGAGGGAGCCCCACCCAATAGGAGGGAAGGGGCAAGGCTTTTTTTTTTTTTTCTCCCTTATGGGAAAGGCAAAGGGTTCAAGGCCCATACAGCCTAGTCTATAGTAATAATATGATATCTTCAGTTTCATTTAATCGTCTTTAGTCATCATATTTTCTTGTATCTTTCGTCTTCTTTCAGTAGTCTTGTCTTGTTGAACGTCTTCAGGAGTGTTGTCTTTTCATGGGATCATTGAAATGCAAAGGTGGTCCAAAATTCCAATGACATCGAATTTTAACACGGGGTATTGTCAACGGGGAGGTAACACTGATAAAAAAAGTTAAGAATGAAAGGAAGAAAGGCACCTATTTCACTGGCGACAGCGACAAAAGACGAAAGGGACGCAGTTATGCGTTAGAATGAGATACAAATACACCGCGCTCCCTCTTGCACATAACTGCGTCCCTTTCGTTTTTTGTCGCTGTCGCCAGCCAGTGAAATAATGTCAGTTCGAAAAAAGAAAAAAGAAAGAATGTCATGTCAATTCAATAAATAAACGTTTTACGCGGGAATCGAGAGGAAATGGCGGGTTCATTGTTTCGTCCTTTTTAAAATTATTTTTTCATGGTAATTGTGGTGTTAATATGGTGGAATTAGTGCGATAATGTGCCGTTAAAGAAGAACTATTCAATGAAAGTGAGAAATAATGAGTGGTTAGCTGTTTCTGGTTTGATACCCCGCGTTAAACTTCAGTATCATTGGAATGTAAGAACCACCCTTGCATTTCAATGATCCAGTAACAAGAAATGAAACTACTGAAGACGGATGCAAGAAATGACTAAAGACGACGAAATGAAACTGAAGAAATAATGACTGAACATGAAGACATTAAACTTGGATAATGCGAGAAACTACTAAAGACTAGGCTGTATGGGCTTAGATCCCTTTGCCTTTCCCATAAGGGAGAAAGAAACTAAAAAAAAAAAAAAAAACAATAAAAGTAGGTAACCACTAACCTACCAAATAATAATTATTTTGCAAAAAATAAATGAATATGAGTTACAAAATGTGTCGGACCTGCGGCATTAATGAAGGTAGTTCTTATATATTCGACAAAAATCAAAATGATCAATTTTGTGTTAAGATAGCGTACTGCTGTCCTAATATTACTATTTCCAAAGATGACAATTTGCCGGCGTATATTTGTTGCAAATGTGAGGAAGAACTTAACATAACGTACCAGTTTATATTAAAATGTGAAGCTACTGATCAGCGGATACGTTCTGCTTTTATGAACGACCAAGAATACAAGCCTAAAGTTGAGGTAAAACACGAAGAACCTAACAGTGACAATGAAATTCACAACGAAGATATTTTAGATCAATACGCTACGGGAGATCGTGAAGAAGAGAAAGAAATAAAAGTTGAAAGTTTAGAAGTTAAGAAGAGATCAAAAAAACCAAGGAATACAACAAAACTTACAAAAACGATAATAAATAAGTGTCCAATATGTGAACATAAAAGTGCAAGTCCTTCTGCTCTAAATTTACACATGCGAAAGCATACTGGCATAAGGCCTTTCAAATGCTCAATCTGCAATAAAGATTACAAAGACAAAGGAAATTTGAGACGTCATATAAAAACCCATAATACAGAACAAAGATCACGTGACTTCATATGCGAACATTGTGGAAAAGGATTTTTTTCAAAGAGTGATGTCACAATTCATATGAGAACTCATACTGGAGAGACCCCTTATGCATGTACAGAATGTCCTGCAAAATTCACTCAGATAGGAGCTTTGATTCGGCACAAAAAAAGACATTCAGGGAATAAACCCCATGTTTGCCCTACTTGTGGAAAAAGTTTCTGCACTAAGGAAGAAATTAAATATCATTCAGTAGTGCATACAGATGAAAAGAAATATTCTTGTCCAATCTGCAAGTTACCTTTTAAATATAAAAATAACTTGAGGAAGCACATGATGCTCCATTCTGCTCCAAATAGCTTTGTTTGTAATTACTGTGGACGAACATTCAATCAAAAAGGAAATTTGAAAATTCATATAAACAGGCAACATTCAGCCAAGTCTGGAAACTGTAATATTTGTTTAAAAAATGTGCCTGATATTGAAGTTCACATGTGGAAACACACTGGACATAGGCCTCTTAAATGTGAACACTGCAATAGCTCCTTCTTTGAAATGAAAGCTTTAGCTCGGCATGTTAATTACAGACACAAAAATCCAAATAAGTTCAAATGTGTATTTGAAGGGTGTGAAATGAAATTTCCTGCAAAAACAATGTTGGCATTCCACACAGCCAAATTGCATGAGAAAGGAATACCATTTCCTTGTGACAGATGCACAAGAGGCTTCTACAGGAAGAATGATCTTGCTAGACATAAGATTGGCACTCATAAGGAGAGACTTGTTTAGAAAGTAGGTAATCAATCAGTAAATAAGATAAAATAAGAAGTAAAAAACTTTTTAAAATTAATTTAGTCATGAATCTAAAAAAAATGCTGTGATAGTAAAAAGTTTTTAGATGATTGCGTTTTTATTAAAAATACAATCATCTTTTCTGTAGAAGTAAGTTTTCTTTAGTAATAATATTGTTTTAAATTTAAGGGGTTCACACACAGCAGCTATAATGTACATCTTTACATTATAGCATGATACATCTCATTACATCTTTCCATAGAAATCCCCAGGAGACAACACACAGCAGCTATAATGTATATTTTTACATCTTTGTATCTTAAGATACAGAGCGATACAGAAATATACATTAAATAGTTCAATATATCTTGATACATCTTAATACATCTCTAGTTATTTATGATACTAGTGCGGAAAGTATGTGATTTCCGATGAGTGTCATTTTATTCACGAGCGAGCAAAGCGAGCGAGTGTATAAGCCGACACGAGTCGGAAATCATCTTTCGCACGTGTATCATACAAGATTTTACAATGCATTGTGCAAGAAAAAAAAACAGTTATATTAAAAAGGCGTATAAATGACGGGCTTCATAAACAAAACACATTCGCGCTGAAAAAAACATCTACTGCGCATGTGCAAAGCTGTCGAATCGCAATAAGGCAATGAGTAAAATTTATTCAGCCACGCAAATTTTTAATTAATATTTGAACGTAATTTATCAATAAAAATCAATTTCTAAAGTAATTATACTAATTATAAACGCGTTTATTGAATTGTTATTTTTATTGTTCCCTTTATATTAGTAACAATTGGTTATAAAAATATCTCAAATACTGAAATGTTAGGTTGACTGGCTGAATGACAGACTGAGCAAAAATTAAAAAAAAACTGAAAAGTAAAAAGCACTAGTGCGGAAAAGTGCTACTTTCCGCACTGTTTGGCTGCTTAGAAAAACGCTCTTTTCGAGCACATGCATTGTAAAATATATTTCCGTATATCTCTCATTATAGAGGGTGTTCAACAAGTTGCTAGTTATTAAACACACAGTACAGTCTGTCTCAGTCTCAATCGCTCAATTAAAATCAGGATATTATGATTTCCTCGGATTTAACCCTTAACGGATTGACTATTTATTTTGAAGACTTGGCTTCGGCCTTTTATATACATTGAAGCATTATTGACCATAGCTTCCCGGCGCGGCTCCGCCCGCGTTAATAGCTTTTTCCGTGGGAATGAGACATTTTCCCGCGGTAAAAGTTAACCTATGTTCTTCCGCAATGTCTATTCTATCTTTGTGCTAACTCCGCCCGCTTTAACAATTTTTCTCGTGGGAATGAGAAATTTTCCCGTGGTAAATTGTTATACTTGTAGCCTATGTTCTTTCCCAAGGTCTATTCCGTCTTTGTGCCAAGTTTACCAATATCGGTTTAGTGGTTTCGGAGCCTATTCAATTATTAGGAATAATAATATATTTTAGGTATTTTTTTTACACCTTAGGGTTACATTATTGAATTTTGGTAAGGATTTTTTAAACTCTCCGGAAATTTCCTTACGCTGTATGTGATCTTCAATCCACAATTTTCTGTTTTTGGCGCATGTTGCAATACGCCCATCAAAATCACAATCAGAATCAACTTCTGATGAACTATCTAGTAAATCTAACAGTAAACTAGTCGACGGGTCCATATTATTATAATAATCAAAATAGAACATCCCGTATAACACTTTAGCAGCTGGGAAGTGCGTCAATGGGTACGTGTACCTATGGAATGAAGGAAAATATACCTTACATTACCTGTTGTGTGTGTGATACGTTAAGATAAGGTATAGCTATACATCCCAGGATGTAATATTATTATACATTATAGCTGCTGTGTGTGAAGCCCTTTATTTAGCATCTATTATTGTGTAATTAATGTAATAATAATAAAATAAATAAATAATTGTAAATAAATTTTGATCTAGATCTCAAGTTATCTTTTCTTGTATGTGCTAACCAAAATAACTTAAATCCAATCAATTTTCCAGTTAGATTTTATTGTTGTGAAAACATGGTAAATGATATGGTAAAAATTCCATACGGAGGCGGCGGCGGCGGCGGCGGCGTTCATTTGAGTAACCAACAAAACACAAACACTGCACGTGTATACCGGGTGTGAGGAAAAATCTAATGGGAGATTTCGTGACAGTTTGAACTAACCAGTATTGTGATTTGTGTTAGATTGTTGACACCTTGCAAACAAAATGTGAATGAAGCAATAGAAGTGTGTGGATGGAAGGATGTTTGGATCGTAGCAAGTGGAAGGAAGTGGTCTCTGCCTACCCCTCCGGGAAAGAGGCGTGACTTTATGTATGTATGCAAACGAAACCCGCCGACACCAGAGAAAATATAAACCGCGCCATACAGAGAGATGGGAGCCGCTTTCTCTGAAGCGAAGCGGCTCTCCAATCTCTTTGGCGCCATATTACGGAATTTCAAGGAACTAATTTTATTTAATTTTGAATGAATGATATTTAAAATAAGCAACGCAGCTGGCAAATTCAGCTTTATTTAGTCGGGATGTTTTTAAATTCCTGGCTAAATTACGCGTAAAATCGATGTTTGACGTGTCTAAATGTAGGTTGGCAATCACCTGTTCCTTTTCGTTCTTAAGAACGTGAAAGAGACAACTACTTATTATGACAGACGTCAGACAGACGCGTTCGCGCGCCAATCGCGCCGCGCCGCCGATAAGATTAAATGGTAGCCAGTTAGCAGCAACAGTTGGCAACACTTTAGTCAGCTCAGCAGCAGCCATTTTGGATTTAATAATCTTGAAAAGAAAGAGACTTGTGAAAATAAAATGTTTTTGATCTACCTGTTAATTTCAATCAGAAAATTCTAGTTCTACTTGTAATATATCAGACTGTTGCGAGGGTACACTGCGGAACCGTTACCAATAATTATAAAAGTAAACTGGCAAATCGATTAGGGAGTGATCAGCTGTCTTACTCTGAGGTGATCATAAATTGGATTTTTGTGTCTGATATGGTGTTAAAACGATGAGCGGCTCGTTTTATGAACAGTTGGGGGGCGTGGCGGGGCTGTTTGAGCAATGGGGGCCGTGCGAGAGGACGGTTGTGGCGTGCGCGCTGGCTCGGCGTGTACCGTGGCCTGGGCTGCGGCTCGTGCATCGGGCTATTGAAGCGGCGCTGAAGCTTCATGTGGAAGACGAGCGGCTGGAGCGCGACGCCAATGACGAGACGTTGTTGGCCGGCATGCTCGCTGCAAGCCCCAATGAGGATGACGATGAGGGTAAGACAGCCTACCTCATTTCAATTTCGATCTCAAATGTAGAAGGTAAAACTAGATTTTGTTACGTGCAATAGTACTCAATAGAATCAGTCTTTAATCGCGTCTTATTAGATATTGAAAGGCTTTGTAAAGATCTAATAATTATAGCAACCACAGCTTTCTTGATATAATATCTACTCAGCACTAACTTATTTATCTCAAGTACCTACCTTTATAAACTTCAATGTGTATGACTACTCTGGCCATCAACTAAGGCCCATCAGGGTTCAATTAATTTGGTACTTGAAATAACATAGTGCATTCATCTACAAGAAGGATACCAAGGCAATACATACATACCCCCTACATACATACCCCCTATTTTCAATTTAAGTAACTATATTATTTTTTAAGCCAATTTTTTTATCTTGTTGTGATTATTAAAACAGATAGGAAACATAAATGGATACCACTCTCTCTTAACTTAAGGTAAGAGATCTTCAAATTATGTTCGGTTCACACATCAACAGTGGTTTGTTAGTATCACTTGTTTAATATTTTATAATCTTATTTAATTTGGAATTAAATGTTTAAATCATGTAGATTTTAATCATTTATTATTTTGTATGATTGTCTCTGAGATTATTGCAAAGTTGTTTTTGCTGCTGCTCTACAACCTCAATCTGTGTGTGTGTGTGTATGTTTGTAATGAATAAACTCAAAAACTACTGAACTGATCTTAATTGAACTTAGTACAAGGATAGAAAAGACCTTAAAGAGTAAAATAGGCTATGTTTTACCTTAGGGAAAATCTTCATTCCTATTGGAAAGTATGTTAATGCAGGCGGAGCAGCAACCGAAAGCTAGTTTATTATAAAAAGAGTACAAGACACATAAGTAAATTTGTAATCATGTTCACTCTTAATTGAGACAGGTCCTAGATATTATATTAATTTGGTTACTCAAGTTACTTATCATTTTATTTTGCTTGGTATGTGAATATCTGTGATTGTAGATAAACATAACTCTTTAGACCAAAATTACCTGACTTCAATAAATAAACCTTTTTTGTGAAATACATTAATCAACTCATATTATGCTAGATTTACACTCTCGTCTTGTGTAAATGAGCTGGTAAATGTACTATTTACAGTCTCGCGTAAACAGAAAGTGTTTGTTGGAGCATACCACTGAAATATCTACTTTTGTCGAGCATGTGATGCATAATTTTTTGCCCAAAAACCTTTCCGGGGGCAAGTCAAAGGGCAAGCGCCACGAGACAAGGCGCCATACGAGCTTTGAGCCGTCCATTCACACTCCTTTTCTGTTTGTTTCTCCTGTCTCGTCGTTATTCAAATCATACGCTAGTCGTAAAAGAGCTGTGAAAAGTTGCATTTAATTTTGTGTACTTTTTTTACTCCAATAAAGCATACTTCTAAAATCTGAATTATGTATTGTTTTAGGTAGCCTCAGACAGTTATTGACCCTGCTACCTATGATGAGGACAGAGAATGAACGTGCGAAGGATGTGTACGTCAGTGCGGTACCAGGGTTGGTGCAGCGCTGCGTCGACGCCCCGCGGCGCTCCTCCGTCTCCCCAGACCTGTGCCGGCAGCTGCTTTCATACTTGCTTGTACACCCTGCCTTGTCACATCATGACCAAAGGTGAGTTTATTTGTCATGCAGCTTTTGAGTAATCATATAAATGGCACTTATTGTTTTACATGTAAGGCTGCCACACCAAAAGGTGTCGCAGACGCATTGCGTTGCATCTGCGTGCGACACGATCTGTAATCTATTAACCTGAAATACGAAGTTCACAAGAAGACAGACAGTTTTAAAATCCAGAAATGGTCTCCTTTAGAACTGGGTGGAACAATAAGTGGTTGAATCCAGAACTGGTAATATTTAAAAGAAGTCATATAGAGAAAAGATCACCACGATTTTACTAGTTAACAGTATAATAAAGTACATACCATAAGTATGAATTACTTTTTAATATTTCCTTTTCAATCACCTGAACTATGCCTTTATTTTGGTTTTCTTTCCAGAACACTAACACAATGGCTGAGGTATCTCGAAAATCACATTTCTGGCAATAGAAATGCAGAATCAGTTTGGCAACTAAGGATAGACCCAGGACTAGTGTGTGATAATATATGGAGCTCTAGCAGCAATACATTTAGAAGAACAATTGGCAAGAATGTTGAATTCAGAGGGTTGTTAGACCCTGTAGAAACCACATTTTCCACAGACTGTTTACAAGAATCATTCTCTAAAAATGGTAGAGATGTAGAAATAAGTTTAGAAGGAGAGAAATTAAATTTTGACGCAGCGATAGCACAGCCTAAATCCCAAAGATCGAATAGTCTGACGCCTCCTTCAACAAATTTCATGCAGATGTCATCTTCTGCAGAAAATCTTAGTGACGAAGCATTTGTTCAAAAGCCTAGGAGTTTTTCACTATCAAGTGAACACAGTCTAAGTCAAATAAGGCCAATTAGTATAATGTATGGGACGACGGGTAGTGAAACTAGATTAGATGACTTAAGGACAAATAACGTTGGGGAGTACCCTGGCATGTCGACGGTGGCTCAGTGGCTGAAGAGTTTGCGCCTGCACAAATATGTGTGGCTGTTTACCAATATTAGTTATGATCAAATGATGGCAATTGATGAAAAGTACCTTGAGAAGTTAGGTAAGTAAAAAGTACATCTTGATTATATGTAAGTTAAAAAGATCATTATAATAAATGTCACGATGACCCAAACAACTGACTAGAACAGTAAGAAAAAGTGAGTTTATTTATGTGACCAAGAATGAATGAATAATTGATTTTTGCATAGAAAATAGTCAAATGTTACAATCACTGGTTGCATTGCAATCTTGTAATCAGCCTAAGATAGATAGATAGATAAAACATTTATTGCATAAACTTGCACACACTTAAGTACAAACAAGCACACAACATAATCAACAGGGAGAACAAACGCAATCAAAGTTACTAAAATTAAGAAGAACTCTAATAACTATGTGTGGTGCAGTATGCAAAGGGCCCGGAGCCTGGGCTCAGTGCAATTCACCCAAGAGGGCAGCACTGGTTTTCAGCCTTCGCCCAAAGAGGGAGTTACGCAGCAAATGGGGGGATTAATTTTAGAATAGAATATACTTTACTTAAATTTTATCTACGACTGGACTATTGTAATGTTCTAGCAGTCAAATAACAGAACCCATTTCTTTCCAGGCGTAACAAAAGGCGCGCGGCACAAGATCCTAGTGTCAATAAAGAAGCTACAGGAGCGCGAGTCGGTGGTGGCGGGGGTGGAGGCGGAGCTGGCGGCGGGCGGCGGGGGGGTGCGCGCGCTGGAGAGGCTGCGGGCGGTGCTGCTGAGCCCCATGCCGCCCGCCTCGCCGCTGCCCGCCGCCGTCGTCAGGGCGCTGGATACAGGTCACTACACTATACCAGGGGGGGTATACTGAGAGGGGGGCGGGGGGGTGCGCGCGCTGGAGAGGCTGCGGGCGGTGCTGCTGAGCCCCATGCCGCCCGCCTCGCCGCTGCCCGCCGCCGTCGTCAGGGCGCTGGATACAGGTCACTACACTATACCAGGGGGGGTATACTGAGAGGGGGGCGGGGGGGTGCGCGCGCTGGAGAGGCTGCGGGCGGTGCTGCTGAGCCCCATGCCGCCCGCCTCGCCGCTGCCCGCCGCCGTCGTCAGGGCGCTGGATACAGGTCACTACACTATACCAGGGGGGGTATACTGAGAGCGGGAAAGAGCAGACAAACCCACGGAACTCTAAATCCCACTAAAACCGTCAGCTTTCAAAACTGTAGGTTTGGTTGTGGCCATGGTCTAAAAAAACAAGGTCTAGCCATTAGATCACTTGACTGACACGAGCCTATGTCATTTCTACGTCATTTTACCTATTCATTGTCAAATGCGTGTAATATGAACAGAGCAAAATGACGAAAGCTTGTATTAGTCACGTGGTCTAACGGTTAGACCTTGTTTTCTTAGACCATGGTTGTGGCTATTTAGCCAATGAGGACTGACTACAATAGATCCACTTGGGTCTGGGCGTCTTTGGTGTCTTTGGGTATTTAAAGCCCGCCAAATTATTAATTAAATTATCGTCATTTCAGTCAAAAAACGTCCGCTGCTAGGCCAAGGTCTCCTCCTGTGATCAGCACAAATATAATACAGACAGACACATAAAACAAACCACTCTTGTTACAGGAAATGATGTCACTTTACTCGCTTGTTTACAATCATTTCCTTTGATAAAAAGCCAGTTTTAGTAGAGTTTGAATCTAATTTAAGCTAGTAAATGCTTATAATAATACAACTATAATAGTATCATCTTCGATATTGTAATAATTACAATATCGAAGATGATATCAAATATTAGATCATCGTCATCTTTTACGTATTATTGCGATTCTAAAAAGTCAATGCTTTTGTTAATGTTCCTTATCATTAGTTTAGTTAGATTTCAAGAATATCATTGATTTAATATTCGATCCGTTCATCTCTTACTTTACGTTATTCATATGAACGAAGAAGATGGGCGATCTTTTTATAGTTTTAAGTCGCCTATCTTGAATAGTCTAGCTCCACCCTAGCCTCGTAAGACCCAAGCGTCCTATTTTTAGAAAAAAGAAAACACTTAGCTATTCAGGCCCAAGATAGTTTCCGAAAACATTATTTCGCATCGGTTTAATTGTGAGCGTGCCCTCACGCACGCGCTTGCATTTAGCCCATACTACCGCCCCCTTATTCCCCCTTATTTTATCCTAGTGTGTACGTGACAGCGCGTGCCTACACGGCGCGCGACGCGGACGCACACATTCAAACGGACAGCGGGACGCTTGTATGAAGATAACTTACTGGTTTTACTGTGGTTATAGCTTGCGTGTTGTGGTTACAGCGTCAAAGACGATAACCCAGGCGTGCAGCAACGGGCCGCGCCTGCCCGCGCCGCCGCTGGGCGAGGACGAACACGCGCCGCCCGTCGACCCGCTCTCGCTGCACTGCTGGCTCGTAGAGAGGGTAACCACTTCACTACACTACATTATACCATGGACCAATATATTCGAGAGGACTGTCAATTCTCCTACTACAATGCGTGTTCCTGTAATCACTACATAGTATAAAACAAAGTCGCTTTCTCTGTCCCTATATCCCTATGTATGCTTAAATCTTTAAAACTACGCAACGGATTTAGATACGGTTTTTTTTTATTAAATTAAGGTAAAATTTAATGACATGATCACAAATTACATATAGCGGCGGCGCGCGGCGCGTCTAGACAGATGTTCCACTCGGAACTAAGCGTCATATTCTTACGCACACATTGATCATTGCGTTTACAGGCCTGCTCGGACCATGTGCAGTCGTCGCTCGCGAGTATTAACGACGTATTGATGTTCGATGTGCTAAAAAAATGGATAAGCGTTCTTTTTACTGTTCTGGTGTATTTGGCTGTTTAAACACAACACTAATTTAAAAAAAAATTACTAGAATTGATCCTGTCAACAACTAGAAAAGAGCTGATAATCTTCTAATGGCTGAAGATATTTTCTTGGATCATAGCTAAGAACACTCTCGATTGTGACACCTTGGAAACAAAAAAACTAGATCAAAATCGGCGCATCCGTTTAAGAGCTAAAGCCCGACCAAAGAAATAAGAAACCTCGCCATATTGCGGAATTTCAATGGAACTAATTTTATAAGGGAAATTGTTGCCATAGTCGTAAAAATATACACGTTTCTTATTTCTTTGGTCAGGCTTTACTACGATGCCACAGACAGACAGACAGACAGACACACCCCTCTTTTTTGGCCGGGGTTAAAAATTACACGTTTTTCAAGGAGTCAACCAAGTTTAGGTAGTTAATTTCAAGGACGGCAGGCGTGGACTTTCTGGAAACTTTTTATTGAATGGCATGATGATCTTCTGTCGAGTCGATTGTAATTAGTTAGTCATTCATATTTTCCCCGCCCAAAACTCTGCTACCTGGACCGCATGATGAGGTGATGTGTTGTTCCTAGGCGCTGCACCACGAGTCGTTCTCGCGGCCGGAGCTGCAGGCGGCGCTGCGCCGGCTGCGACACCGGCTGCCGCCCAGACAGTTCTTCCACCACGTGTGCGACCTGCCGCTCGCGCGACGCAACCTCAAGCCCAAGTCAGTACCAGACCACAGAACAAAATAATAGTACTAACCCTTACAGAAAGGACACTCACCCCCCCGCGCTAAAATTAGTTCCCCGCCCGCCCGAGCTCCCCATGCCCCGCACCCCGCAGGCGACGCAGGACTCTGACAGGGGTATTCAGGGGTGTTTTATATAGCGTTTCAGTGTTTGACTTGTAATTGATATTCAGTTGTTTTTCAAAAAGCAATAGGTTGTCAAAACGCGTTTGCTGTATAAAGTGTCCGACCTGCGACCAGGAGCTCTATTTCTCAAACGTTCGTATGACTTGTCGTTGGCGTATGCGACATAAGTCATAGTCGACTTCCAAGTCGAAGGACGCTGTTTTTCCGCATTTTTGAGTCACTCGTCAACGATATGGTGTTTTGTTCATTTTACGCAGAAAAATAAAAACCGGTAGTTTCCGAAACTAAAACGGAACGTAAATCTACGGTCGCTCACTCTTTGCAGATTGTCGCTCTCGTTCACACTTCCGTGTCGATCGTATAGGCATTTCTTCTGTCGTCCCTCATGTCGGGAGTATCTTACCGGTAATGTGGAACGTGTATCCGAATGTCAATCGAACGAGAACATCATTGTTGGATTATAGACGTTTAATCTATCACTCGCTTGCTATGAACGAACGAAAAATGGAGACGAGCGTAAATCAGTAGAAATCGAGCAATCTTAACGACACGAACGTTTGAAAAATAGAGCTCCAGAGCACCAACTGTAACGACACGATAACTGCACGATATCTGTCACACACTACGGGAATCTCCTTGCCAACATTAGCGTTGCCGAGCGGCTTTATTCCTTCTCCGAGCAAAATGCTAGATGGCGCTAGTATGCCTGTTCAGTTTATCGTAGGAAATTCCGATTCCAATTCTCCTACTTACCAATCATGATTATACTTCTGGCCGGGTCTATATTAAAACCCATAATTGAAAATGTATATATTGAAAATCCATAATAGTTAAATGTCATAACGATTAAAATCCATAATTTTGAAATACCTATATTTTAAAGGCCCTAACTTTAATATGAATACTGTTAGTAAGTATAATAATAAAAAAATATTAATTTGACAAATATAGCAAACATAATATTAAATTACTATTTTTTATCACCAAAAATGCTGTTTCTCTTATGTTCTTTTTTACCAAAATATCTTAAATTTATGATTTTGAAAGATTATAGAATTATGGATTTTAATAATTATGGTAAATAATGGTATGTATTTTGAAATTATGGATTCTAATTGTTATAATATTTAAAGTTATGGCAAGTCTGTTATGGATTTTCATAATAGGGATATTTATGTTATGCAATTTAAGGGGCACCCCTTCTGGCCACTATGACTTCACTAGCGTCATTCGGGCGTCGTCGCCGTGCCAGCGTCCGCGTTCGTCTTTTGTTTCACTCGCCTTGCTATCTATGGTTGTATGCGCGACGGCCAGCGCTGGCACGACGCCGACGACACTCGAAAGACGTGGTGTGGCGACTGGTGGCTCTTGTATGTTGTAGTCTTAACAAATCTTCACGTAAACTTTTATCATACTAATATTATAAAGAGGAGAAATTTGTATGTTTGTGTGTGTGTGTATGTTTGTAATGAATAAACTCAAAAAATACTGAACCGATTTCAAAAATTCTTTCACCATTAGAAAGCTACGTTCACCCTGAGTAACATAGGCTTCCCTTTACGGCGGGAAAATGCTTCATTCCCATGGGAAAAACTGTTAACGCGAAATGCTAGTTTTACCTATATACCACTGGCACAAAGCAGACTAGTGTCAAATGACTTCTATTTGACTTAACTAAGTGATAAAAAGTGTCCAAAAGTTAAAAATAAATGATTTCATTTCATTTCATCAAAACGAAATCCCCTATTGTTTCCAGATGGCGCGCGGGTCCCCCGAACGGCTACCCCAAGCCGCTGCGGGGCCGCGTGTGGGCGCCCCCCCCCGCGCCGCGCCCCAAGAGCAACAGCTACCCCCCCTTCCCGCCCCCCGCCAACACCCCCGACGAGTACTCCAGCCTCGACGCGCTCTGCCTGCAGATGACCGAGCAGGCCATCAACTGAGGGCACTCAACTTGCTAAGGACATGTTACAAACGGCCAGTAAGCGTTCTCAATTCAAATATGCGTCTGCGAAAGAACACGTTACGGCCAGTTGATGTTCTCAATTCAAATATGCGTCCGAGAAGAACGTGTTATTGGCTTACATTGTTTGGGAAATGTTCCATACGGCCAGTAAGCGTTCTCAATTCAAATGTGCGTCTGAGAAAGAACACGTTATTGGCCAACACTGTTTAGGGCATGTTACAAACGGCCAGTTGACGTTCTCAATTCAAATGTGCGTCCGAAAAGAACATGTTATTGGCCGAAACTGTTTAGGATGTGCAGCCAGTGTTATCAATTTAAATTTGCATCCGCTAAAGAATAACGTGTAGTGGCAGAACGATGTTACTATCAGCCAATAAGTGTTCTCAATTTAAAAAATGCTATAGAACAATAAGGATGTTACATTAATTTTATCTAATACTGCACATTTGATTACGAGGGGAAAGATTTAAAAGTCCTTATTTATGGCCTAATTTGTAAGACGGGTATACTCAATGCGTACAGCAAAATAAGTAACACAAAATACAACTTAAACCGCCTTGGATTATGTTGTGAAATCGATTGTAGACAAATATCAATACACTGGTGTATTGTGTGCGTTATTGCACAACGTAGTAAAATGTAGTTAAAAGCACCAATGTTATTATTGATGGAGAAATACTTTGGGGAGGATTTTACGTCTTAGGATCCTATTTAAAGAATTATCAAAATAATTGGAATTGTCAATGCGAAGTTGTAGAAAAATGTATTTGGTAGTTTTTGAATGGATTTGGGTAAAATATGGTTTGACTAGTCCGCCCATTTCAAATATTAATTAAGTTCGGGCATAAGCTTCTTTATGCTGTTTGGCGAATGTTCAGTGAATTGAAGAAATTATACTCTAATTTTAGGATTAAGATGGTTTCGCGAAGAAATCTTTACATTTTACATTATGTGACTGGGTTTGCGTCGGGCAGTGCCCTTGTATTTATTTCAGCTTTTAAGATACTACTTGCAACACGACAGATTCACATTATTAATTTATTTCTGTAAAAATGAATCAAATTTATCAATAATGTAAATAAACGAAAAGTTAGAATTTTGACTGTAGTTAGTCATGGGCCAAAATGTATGTTGATTTTAAGTTTATATGTAATGAAGTTACACTAGATAATATTGTTTATTTAATAATGTTTTTGTCTCAAATTCGCTGGTTTCACAATATTCTATGACATGTTATTATTGTTGCAGAACTGCATCTGTATATTGTTTTATTTAAATGTGTGTGTGGTCTCATTTCTCTGGTGCTTACTTTCTGTAACTTTTCCACTAGTACTTATGTCTCGTTCTGTTTTTTTTTTTAATGAAACACGGCCTAAGCGCTCTCGGTATTAGGTAAATTATGTCTATTTATTGTATATAGACACTGTTGTCACGTGGTTTATTGTTATATTGTTACGTTTAACGCACCGTCAGTGATTCTAAAGTTATAAATGTTAATGTAATTTAGATATAATGTTTGACTGATAACTGCATAATTTATATAAAGTTTGCAAGCTTTTTATTTAATTTTTATATTAATTTATATTCTGCAATCGTTTTAAAAGTAATATATTGACTGGATCAGTAAGATGATTGTAACTGTGCAATTTATTTTTATTTATGTTGTATTATAATTTGTCGAAGAACAAATATAAGGTGTCACTGTAAATACATAATGACTTCGTTTCAATATATTGAAGGTGAATAAACTGCTCTCGTGCAAATGAAAATTATGTTAGTTTGATTTCTCGTGATTAATGTACTTATCTTTTATGTGTCAATTGCTTCTGATCTTGAAATGATAGACCACAGCCATTGAACTACAAGCTGTACATGACAACAGCAAATATCTTTGTATTTGAATTTTTGTGGTACACTGTTAGGCTGGTTTCAGAGCGACGCGTCTCGGCAGCGCTGCCCAGCCGCGCGCGCCTCGCATTACACTAGATTGTATGTAGCGTTTCATAGTGACGCGTCTTGGGCCGCGTCTCGGCCGCTTATGTTTAGGCGCGCCCGAGCCGCGCGCGCCTGGGCAGCGCTGCCGAGACGCGTCGCTCTGAAACCAGCCTTAGGTTAATTCTACAAATTCGCACCATTAACACTGGGCGGTCACTCCATACCATCTCCATACAGAAAAAGCATTTTGACAACCTGCTTCTTTTTGAATATCAACTGCAAGTTAATGGCGCTAGGCGCCATAATATAAAACACCCCCCAACACCACCGGCGGAGTCCCGCGGTGCCTGCGGGGTGCGGGGCGTGGGGCGCTATATCGGGCGGGGAACTCATTTTGGCGCGGGGGGGTGAGTGTCCTTTCTGTACGGGTTAGTAGGTACTATTGTTTTCTTCTGTGCCATTAACCACATATGTGTTGTCTAAAACAAAAGACGAAAATGATTTAAACTTTAATAATATTTATTGTCAATAAATATTAGCCATTTTCCTCAAGCCATGATGCGATCAAAGCGCAACTGTCACAGATTGTTCACTTTATCAGACAAATTGATCACTCTCTTCGGTAACGTCCACTTCTTATAGATTTTGTCGCACAGTTACACCCATATCCGTTCTTTGTTGGCACTCTTTCCTTATACCTACTTTTGAATTAAGATGTCACTGTCACGGCGGATCTGCCTATTGTCACAGAATACCAAATAGTAGTCCCTACTATTGTGATATCAACCTCAATACAAATCACCATTGTATAGTATTACCAAATAACCATTACTTGAGAGAGATGGACTTGATGTTATCGTTAAGGTCGAATCGAATGTGATGAGACTGGACATTCATTCGCATGGGATTGTGCACTATTGAATAAAGAGATCGTTTAGCAAATTCTATCTGCATTTTTAATTTGTAATGTGGTTTTTATGTGATATTAATTATACCAATTACTATTCTGAAATTTTGGATTGGTTGTCATGCTAAACGCTTAGGAAGACTAATGTCCTTACTCGCCGTTAGCGATCGAAACCAATAAATAAATATACGTATTACTGTATTACGTACACCATGCGTACTCCTATTTAATCTTATATATAAAAATGAATTGCTGTTCGTTAGTCTCGCTAAAACTCGAGAACGGCTGAACCGATTTGGCAAATTTTGGTCTTGAAATATTCGTGGAAGTCCAGGGAAGGTTTAAAAGGTAAAAAAAAAATGGAAAAAAAAGAAAACTACGCGGGCGTATAGCCGCGGGCGGACAGCTAAATAAAAATGAGGGTAAAAAATATTTGTTTTGTAAAATTTTGGTGAGTAGTTACCTCATATTTATTTTAACGTAAAGGTACAGTTACACATGCTCATTAGTAGCACGAAAGCATGCCACTATTGAGCAGTTGCTACCTAGTAGCATGTGTATCGAAGCATTGCTAATTATGAGCATGCTAATTTCGAGTTTGCTCAAAAATCGACAGTCGTGCGATTTTTGGGCATGCTACCTGCAGCGCGGGTGGAAGGGGGGGTGCTTTTAGCACGTGTGAACAGGTTTGCTTATTGAGCATGCTAGTATCGATCAATCGTTTGCATCAAGCTTTTGGACACACTGTATTGCAATCAAAATGGTTATACTATTAAATTTTCTGGAGAGGCCCACTTGGATTTCCATTTTTCACGCACTGACACTGACATAGAACTTGCTACAATGTCGATACCGAAGCCTAGTCCGTGCTCAATTAGCATGTGTGTTCAATCGTTTGCTTTGAGCATGCTTATTTAAAAGTTTGCTTAAAAGAAGCATGCTAAACATAAGCAAATGTGTCAGTTCAAAGCGCATGCTCGCTTTAAGCATGCTAATAAGCATGACGTTTTATTAGCATGTGTAACTGTACCTTAACTCCGTTATAAGTGTCGTCGGCGCGGCGAGTCAGATCACTTTAAAGTTTGCTTAAAGAACAACCTTATTTATGTACATTTGACGTTCGTGTCAAAAAAAGGGGTCGACTTAAGCCTCCATTGGAGACTACTCGGAATTCGCATTGCGTTTTCAAAAGACACTAATCTGCAAGTCATTCCTGGGTCCCGTTAGCATTTATAACTCTGAAAGCATTTAATATGGACCCTTTCCTGCCCTTGGGGTTCCCAACTACGCGCCGCCCACAGAACCGGAGAGAACTTGAGCAATCCAACAGCGTCATCTTTTGCATGGATCTGTCCGCAAGATGGCATAGTAACTACCAAAGAAATGAACTGTGGAGACTTCAAGAAGAACAACAAAAAGAACGCGGTGAGCCTCTTAAAATACCTCCCAATAATCTTTCTCAAACAGAACCTTTAGACTTGACTAAGAGAGGATCAATATTTTCAGTTACAAATATTTTATCCAGCAGCTCGGTGGCTTCACAAACGTCAAACGTTTATAATGATTATTTCTCCATGGCTTTATCATCGCATCCGCCATTACTATTACCTCAATTTGAACTTCGCGATGATGTAGATCCACTTTCTAATGATGACGATGACATTGAGTATCAGAACTACGAAAGCGAGGCTTCAAGAAGGATAGCTATTGCAAACGTTGGGTCTCTTGTGCAGGACGAGCCGTCGATGATGACTCGATCACTTCGATCAGAATTCTGCAGAACACCGACCCCGAACGATGATTATTATGAAGAGATTTGTAGACGCAATGATACTGCAGCGAAGGAAAATCGGGATCGTAGAAAGTTTAGGGAGATCATGGAATGGCTTTGAAAGAGATGTTTCTAATAATTATGAGCCTTCGGCGTTACTGTGGTAAACACATTAAAATATTTTTATTTAATTAAAAGTTTGCAGTAGTACAGTACCTACCTACCTACCTAACGCTTAATTAAAAAATTGCGCTATTCATCTTACAAAACGGATACAGATAAACATAAAATATTATTGTACTTACTTAAGGCAGAATAACTACTCAACTTTCCAGTTATACATTCACAAAATATATTTTTTACTCTAATTCTTTTCTCTTAAAAACAAATGAAACTACTCGTAGAAGCCTGTTTTACGTTTTTGGTTCGAGCACTATGAGAATATTATAGGTATTATATTATACTTCTGTGACTGTGGCAGTACCTACCTAGACTGTACAGTAGCCAACACAAGCAGCTGAACACTTTGTCCTTGAGAAGCACCTCATCCAGTAGTAGTCAGTTTGTTATACAAATGTCTAGTTTAATGTGTTGACTAACTACCGTACTAAATTAGCGACATATCTTCGTCTCATCCCGTTAGGTAGGATCTGAGCCTAAATCAGGTTTTTATAAAGTAATGTAAACATTAATAAGTAGGAAGTATGTACATATAGGAGGAATCATAGATATAAGTAGTTTTGGATTTATAGATATGCGATCAGTTTGAAATATCTCCTATAAAAATGATGAATAACAATACTAGACCACAAAATACTTACCGTAACTAAACCACCTATACGTTATATAAGTATTTGTTAACGACAGTTATTCCAATAAAGGTTTTGTAACTTTAAACCTATAGTTTTATTTATTTATCGAGTAGCCAACTTGATTAAAATCGAAATAGAGTTTAATCTACGGAAGTTATTGCTGCTGTTGTTGTTGTTGCTTTTATATTTGTATTGTATCTGGTTCGTTTATACCGTTAAAAAAAAGTCTGAGTAAAGCAGCCATTTCTATTTGTATAAGCATTTTTATAGCTCTTTTATGGGGTCAGAATGCACGCTGGTCTCCTATTGGTTGTTTAGTTTGCGCAAACCGCCTCCCCTTTGCCGGTAGATCTTATTGTTCGGTTGTCCATAAGGGGCCTTTTTATGGCAGAGTACCTTTACACTTATGTGCCATTGTACCTATATATTGTTATACTTATAAATCTATAACCATAACTAAAGCAGTTGTAGGTACATAATTGACAGTAACATACATACCTACAACAGATGTTATTTACTAATGGACTAGCTTCTTTTTATTAAAAGAACAATATTAGTATTAGCATTAGGTACTACAGACTGTTGGCAGAGACAGAGGATAAAAAAACTTATTTATACATCAGACTCTGCCACAGCTTTTTTATTATAAAGTTTCATTAAAATCCATTCAGTAGTTTTACGTGAAAGAGTATCGTATCAAACGTCCATCCATTCATACATATCTACATCCATCCGCACAAACTTTCGCGTTTATATGATAACTAGCGACCCGCCCCGGCTCCGCACGGGAAAATGGTTATTGTGGGTTATCCTTCAGTATATTATGCATGTATATACATATAAACCTTCCTCTTGAATCACTCTATCTATTAAAAAAAACCGCATCAAAATCCGTTGCGTAGTTTTAAAGATTTAAGCGTACAAAGGGACATAGGGACATAGGGACGGAGAAAGCGACTTTATTTTATACTATGTAGTGATATTAGCAGGATAAGTACTTAATTCAGAACTGGCCACTACTCTTAAAAAAAAGCTTTATATTGCTCATTCTTTTCTAAGAATCATTGTTGAACAATACAATTTTAAGCCAAAAATTCTGTTCCATATCAAAATCATAGTAAGATTAATAACGTTTAACCATAGTCTAAGAAAACAAGGTCTAACCGTTAGACCACGTGACTGACACAAGCCTACGTCATTTTGCTCTGTTCATCCTTGTCTATTACACGCATTCGACGACAAGGATGAATAGGCAAAATTACGTAGGCTCGTGTCAGTCACGTGGTCTAATGGTTAGACCTTGTTTTCTTAGACCATGCGTTTAACATAAAATCGTTAGGATTCTAATCCTCCCAGTGTTGCTTCTCAAAATATTCCCTAAAGCTGTGAAAACATAGTCGCGTGACGTGTCCGTGCAATAACAGTTCTCCAATCATGGGGTGTCAAAAGGGTTTTGTTGTTTTGTTATGTAATGGTAGCGCGCGCAGCAAGTTCGGTCCGCAAAAAAATTTGGAGACTACCTACTAGCTTTCTGCACAACGAATGAATGAAATAACGAAATAAACTTTATTGCACACCAACACAAACATAGTAGATAATAAAAACAAAGACAATATTGTACGATTGGCGGCCTAATTGCTTGGGTAGCAATTTCTTCCAGGCAACCAGAAAAATATCTAACATGAACAGAATTGAATTGAATTTATCCGTCGCGTCGTGCTAATATTGGTTTCCCGCGGGAATAAGTGTTTTTGTTTCGGTAAAAAGTAAATAACAATCCACGTTTACTTAACATTGCGTAAGCTACAAAAGTATCTTTTTATTAGTAACTAGGTAACTATTACAATACTTCTGTGGTAATTCAATTCCAAAACCCATCTAAGCTTTTTAGTGTGGACGAAAAGAACTTTGAAACAGAAAATATGTATTAAAAAAATTATCTGGACCATAATTAAATTATGAACAATTTTAGTTTCAATCTACACTCCAACACCTAGATAAATAACGGCTTAATGTTTTATTTTTATACTCACACTTGAATTTTATATACATAGATTTGGACATAGTGGACATACCTTACAGATCAACAAAGTCCAACGATACCTTTTAGTCAGGCAGGCAAGAACAAGCTATAAAATATAAGCATGCGATTTGCTTAATATTTGGGAACTTAATACAAAAAAACGAATAAGCAGACACCAACACTAAGTTTACGTTTCTCACATTAATTACCACGTAGCAAGCTTTACGCGTAACTGAGAATAATCTTTAATAATAAAAATAATGTACGTAACTACTCGTATAGGAAATAACTAGGTGTGCAAGTTGCACCCTCCTAAACTGACAGCAGAAGGGTTGCGCAGCAATATAATTGAGTCAAAGGGCGCTCCCCTATTTACCAATTGTTCCTGGGATCCACTCCGTATATAGGAAGTATTGATTGAGATGGAGCCATCCGGTTACTGAACCTCGTATTTGCTTCAAATGTTAACACTGATAGATAAATAATTTGAACCGTAAAAGAACTAGAAATGAGATATTAATTATCTTGTAGCAGCTGCTACGAAATATCGTAGCAATTGCTACGAAATTATTGCTACGACGTACTCGTATGAACTTTATAGTAATTTTAAACTGTAGACCATTCATTAATATATTAAACGTGAAAATATAATTAATTTGTCATCCTCTTTTGTTATATTTGACACAATCTGCCTATAACTTGCCTGTCTGCAAATGATCAATATAAATTTTCATTTTTTCGCTGACTGATGTTCCGAGTGCTCTTATCACGCTGTAATCTCATGCGAATTTGTAAAAGGACACGGAAATAATTATTTCATAAAATAGCATTTGGTACAAAGCTAAACGCAGGCAGATAATCGATCTTCATTCAATAGTTCACAAACCAAATCCGTAATGGTGCTGTCATGCGAATGTCCACCTCTGGCGTTGTAAATGATCCACACTCGAGCGGTAACGCTTATTGTCGCTTATTATACTGATAGCACAATCGGCGGACCACCGTGACATTATCATTCAGACAGATTTAAATAATACATACGAAAGGAAAGAGTTGTCAAAGAACGGAAATGGACGTTACCGATCCGAGCGGTCACAAAAGTGGACAATATGGCGCGACAGTTGCGCTCAGAACGCCTCGCTGCCCGCAATGCAAACGCAATGGACATGCAATCATCGACTTTGGCAGCTTAGTTACCTTTTTTCTTTTCAGTGGCCAGTACTTACTGATTCTTCCTTTCTTCTAAGTTTTTGTATGACAGCGGCGGCGGTAGGTTCCTGAGACTAAGAACGACTTTTTGTAGAGATTACGCAATGTTAAGTTAGGCCCAATTCACGTGTCTTTAAAAACTGTGGGATTATAATTTTCCTTTAAAATACAAGGTGAATCACACTATGAAACTAAACAATTTTTTTGATGTAATATAAGTTCAGGTACCCAAGTGTGACTCTTCGGGAAATTAAATTTAGGTTTTTAAATACCTATCTCTTTTCCTTGAAGATCTGACCTTTTTTCTAGTCGTAAGTACACTTATCTATATGTTTTTCCTTTTGGACATTAGTACTGTGTAAAATCCATCCATTTAATTAATTCATTCTGTTAGTTACTCGTATTTTACTCAATACTCAATATTTAATTCTCTATTGCATTTATTTCGGTGGATGTATTTTAGTACAAATACATAACGTCTACGCAAATTACATAACACACATCGGGCTTCTATCAATACTTTTAACATCTGGACCGAATTAAAGCATCTGCCGCTTCAAATCTGCAAAAGAAGTCTTTATTGCTATACTAGTAACGGTTATAGTAGTATGTTTAGTGTATGGTCAGCAATGTCAACAATGGGTTGACGCGCCTGTCATTTGAGATGTGAGCAAACCCTTCCGCGTTTGCGTGGGCCCGCTTAAATAGGAAAAAAAAACTGTCAAATATTGCCAGGAATTATTAAAGAGAAAATAAATAAACGTGATCAGAAGTGGTCACCGTTGCGATTGTTTAGAATGTTTATGAAAGACGCGAGGCAGTGTAGAATAATTATAGCTAGTAGTTGCGTTGCGCTCATCCGATTTTTCACTTTTACAGTTGCAAAGAATATTATACCACATTAATGCATTATACTAGGATATAGTAACAATGCATCTATTGTGACCATCTTCAAAAACGAAATTCTGTAGTAGCCGCAGCCTAGTTTATGACACCCAATTGAGTTCAATAGATTGCGATAACATTGATTGAAGTAAGCAGGATTCAGTCTTGTTGGCCTTTGAAATAAAATAATGGAAAAATGGCGTGCATTGTCTTAAATTTTGATACTTTTATAATATGCTTAAGTCCGCCTATGCTGGTATCATAAATATTAAAGGGTGATTTATTGTTTTTGTTTCCAATGAAGTCGGTCTTGATCTTAGAGGGAAGCTTTCTTTCTTAGATAGGGTAGGGAATTTTTTGAGAATTCCATAGGAAAAGTCCAGAAATTGTTCAATTCTAGCTACGAAAGAACAGCTTAACTATTCATATGAGGCGACTTAAGACCCAGGGAATAAGCTGCTGCTAACGGACCACAAATGCGATTCTTAACCCACCTGCCAAACGTGGGCATTCTGACATCATCCCTTCTCCTGCAGAGAAGTTATAGACTGCTTATCTAGAATAATAATCAAAATTCATTTATTCATCATAATTATTTCTGCAGATATAAATCCACTGCTGCATAAAGGCTTCCCCCAAAAATCTCCATAATGATCAGTCCGGCGCTGCCCGCATCCAGCGACTTCCCGCGAGCGCGACCCTCAACATATCTTTCTTTGAATTGACCTATGTTTGAGTCGAAAAAGTACGACGAATCAAGCTTCACCAGAATTGCGGGGAAGTGGATGGCTCTACCCCAAAGTAGTCATGTCCAACGCGTCTAGGGACGGCTCAAGGGAACCTCGAATCTAGGCCTAACGCGTTGATACGGAAAAAAATCGTGAAGGAAACGAGGCCTGAAGGGCTCCGTTTCTGATTATAAGTTTTGATTTTACCTCAACACCTCCACAGATTGTCATTATATTCGTAATAGGCCCTTCTAAAACCCTTAGTGTCGTCTATTAAATACTTCTATGCTGCCCTATCAAATGCTAAATAGCAAGGCGGTGATACAAAGGATACCATATAGATAGTTTTTATAATATGGGATACAGAGTAAATTGTGAATGGTATAAAAAACTTTAGTACCTACATGATAGCAATAGTAACTGAAACGAACGCACAAAAAAAATCAAGATCTATTACGCCGCTATTTTCCTAATTTGGGCTAAAACCGCGAGACCGAGACAACTCTGATATTTGAAATTCACATTTATTTGGTTTATTGTGGAATTTTAAGATGTAAAAGTCTAAAAGCACTTTCTAGAAATAAAAGTATTACTAGCGACCCGCCCCGGCTCCGCACGGGAAAATGGTTATTGTGGGTTATCCTTACGTATATTATGCATGTATTACATATAAACCTTCCTCTTGAATCACTCTATCTATTAAAAAAACCGCATCAAAATCCATTGCGTTGTTTTAAAGATTTAAGCATACATAGGGTAATAGGGACAGAGAAAGCGACTTTGTTTTATACTATGTAGTGATGATAACTCCCATGCACAGCAGGCGATCAAATGAAACTTCATTAAAAACTTATTTTAAGCTATTATTTAAATCATTAATTATATAGAATTTTGGTAGGTTTTTAAAAAAAGGGTGAATCTTAGGAAGTTAATATTCTTAAAGAAATTAAAATTGAAGGGTTGCTAAAGTAACTAGGTGGTACCGGACATTTTGACTATTTATTTACCCTGGTAAATCCCACCAAATCGCAATCATAGCAAAAAAGGCAACTTTTTTAGTTACCTACTCTAAAAACTATGTAAACCTTTTGCTTTTTTGTACCTTACCCGAGAATACTCATAAAGTTGGGGTATTTTTTATATGCACCGTAAGCGACCCCATTGGCTGAGCGCGTTATAAAACCGATTTTATATTTGCGCAAACCGCGCCTACCTCCCGACCCTAATTTTGTAATACACTTCGATTTTTTTTGGCTGTTTATAACTATGTACTATTAATGTTAAGTTATGAAAGTAGTGGGAAAGTACACATAGGTACGAGTATAAAGTATTTTTAAGGGGCAATTCCTACGAAAAAAATGATTAACGCGTGCTTTGTCACGGGCGGAAAGCTTAAAATTACCAGCTGTGAGCTATAAAAAGTAGCATTCTTACAAAACAGAACAAACCTTCATAAATTTAAGACCCCCTCTGTCAATCATACTGCGTCTCATTTTTAAAATATAAATTACACTTATTTATTACATTACGTTAGCTAATTCGTACTAAGTGTTATTGTTATTGTTTGCCAAGTTTTTAAACTCAATATTAAGCTCATTTCCTAATGACTTTCACAATCGAGCTTGCGATTATCAATATTATGTTTTGGTTAAATGGTTTTATTACAATACGCAGAGTTATACTTTTAGGAGATCTCATTCACACTCAAAACAGATAGGGTTTAATTTAAATAAAAAGGACTCTTGTATTAGTACCACTACGTGGTCGCTTACGATGGGCCTCATAAGAAATCTGACCAAAGAGCGATGTAGAGGTTTATGCTTGGAGTTTCCTTGCGTGATCGAATCAGGAATGATGAGATTCCAGGCGAACCAGAGTCACCGACATAGACCGAAAATCGCTAAGCTTAAGTGGCAAAATAGGCTGGGCACATTGCGCGTAGAACCGAGCCGCGCGCTAGAACTCGGAAGACGTAGTGTGTGTGGGCAGACCCCCCACAAGGTGGACCGACGATCTGGTGAGGGTCGCGGGAAGCCGCTGGATGCGGGCAGCGCAGGAGTGGATCATTGTGGAGATCCTTGAAATAGGGCTACTTTTTCTTATCGAGTGGATTTCGAGGTTAACCTACCTCAGAAACCCTGGTGTCGGAATTGTTGAGCCGCTTACTTACTTACTTACATGTTTATGTGCAATACGTAATGCAGATTGTTGCACCCTCTTTCTACGTGACAGGTTGCTCATATACTCCCATACAATTCCAGATCCTTGAACATACTTAAAACAATAGAATAATAATACTACTAAAGTCTGAAATCTAAAGTCCTAAATTTTAGTCCTCCTGTTTGTGTTTTTCTTGTGGAGTAACAGGTCTCATAAGTTTCGATAATTAATTTTTAAATTCAATATTTGTTAGACATTTTGTATCGGAGTTTTAACGGTGCGCAATAAATATTGGCGTCTGCGCGTGCGGCGCGGCGCATCAATCAAAGGGTTAGAGCAATGTTAAAAGAATAGAAATCATAAAAGGTGGCTGTTACCTAGTCTTATCTGAGTAACGGTTAATAATAACAGGTAAATTTTAACACGAGGACAGTGACAGGGAAACTGTCACGAAGGATTCCTAAGAGAAGGTAACGTTTGTGATTTACAAAATGCAACTTGGTGCTGCACAGCTTTAGTTACGAAAATTATTTTGTATTTATTATTGTTTGTAGCATATACAACGTGTTAATTAAATAACGCAAAACTTCTCAGGTGATAACTCAGCTCATGAAACTGAACAAAGTTTGTTCTGGAAGTTTTCTAAAAACGCAATTTTTCACTACTTTTCATACAAATTGATCAGCTGGCGAAGTCAATTTGTATGTATAGGTTTTGCTTTATTTAATTAACACGTAGGTGTTTAAATTTGTTATTATTTAGCTATTAGTTTCTTTTTTTATAATGCAATCCGTTCTTTTCGCAACTAATCTATTTTGTGTGAAGAGGAACAGTGCAACTATTGTTTTATTTCCTTGTTTATGTGTTACAGCTTGTGTTGTTTTATTTGATGTGGTAATATCATCCAAAACAGATCTATAATTTTGGCTTATAGGTACGAAAGCTTTCTTAATCACCGACTGATAGAACTCTTTATCTTAACAGAATATTAGCCTCTAAAAGTATAAGAAAATTGACAAAATAACTCGATAACAAAATCATTATCTAATGAATTCTTCATTGTTGCTTTCCAGTGTCAAAACAAGGTATTTAGTTGCTCAAATTATTTTTTAAATCGTCAATCCCGTTATGACGCAGGTAGCCAACCCTTCACCGGCACCCCTTGCATTAGGCCCCGCCCATTTACAATAAAAGGTTGCTGGCTCGCCACTGAACATTCAGTTGAGTTACGGACCCTCACTCGTGCTGAAGCCTTTCGTCTCGAGCAGACGCTTCTCTCTCCGTACAACTAAAATACTAACGTACCGTGGAATATTCCGACCATGTCACTGTGGACACCGTACGCGACCCCTGAGGCTGACGAGCCGATGGACTTGAGGAAGATAAAGGACGAGCTGCCAGACTCGCCGGAATCTGAGGAGGCTAGTGGACCATCAGAGCCAGCGCCGCAACCGGAGACCTATCCATATGGCGAGCAGCATTATCTGCTGCCATCTGTGTCGCCGGCGCCGCACCATATATACCACCAACCACCGGTGTACCAGCCAGACCAGCCGTTTCTACCACTCCAGCCACAGCAGCCGTACCAGCCATATCAACTGTTCCAGTACCAGCCGTTCCAACAGTATCCTGTACCTGCAGTGTCGTCGGTACAGATCTCTCCAATCTCGGTTGGAAGTTCCAGCAGCGATGTAGAAAACCTACCTGAGCTGTCAGCCTTTCACCCGGCTATTTCGCCTACTGGCTCTGTGCCACATAGTCTCCTATATGACGGGGACCTGGCCGATGACCCGGAATTTAGGACGTTTGAGCGTAGAGCGATGCAGACCGTGGCTGAAAAGAACGGTGGAACGTTGTTGGGACACAACCCTCGCATGCGTCGCGTGGTCCAAACCACGCAAGCTGTGGACGACTCGTACCGCAAACAGCGGGAGAGGAACAACCAGGCGGCGAAGGCGAGCCGTGATAGAAGGAAGCTGAGAGAGATGGAGATGGCTCTCAAAATTTCATACCTCACAGGACAAAATAAAGAACTTAAACAGTTCTTGCGAAACGGGCGTTGTAAAGGCTGCAATACGCCTTACATAAATTGAACTGAAGTGACGTAAGCTGATGGACTGATGAAATAAAGTGATTAAATGGACATGATTTTGTCCAACCACCGCACAGTAACAGCCAGTGAGCATAGAGCGATGCAGACCGTGGCTGGGAAGAATGGTGGGACGCTGCTGGGCGAGCCGTGATAGAAGAAAGATGAGGGAGATGGAGATGGCTCTCAAAATTTCATACCTCACAGGTCAAAATAAAGAACTTAAACAGTTCTTGCGAAACGGGCGTTGTAAAGGCTGCAATACGCCTTACATAAATTGAACTGAAGTGACGTAAGCTGATGGACTGATGAAAATATAAAGTGATTAAATGGACATGATTTTGTCCAACCACCGCACAGTAACAGCCAGTGAGCATAGAGCGATGCAGACCGTGGCTGGGAAGAATGGTGGGACGCTGCTGGGTGAGCCGTGATAGAAGAAAGATGAGGGAGATGGAGATGGCTCTCAAAATTACATACCTTCAGATCAAAATAAAGAATTTGAACAGATCTTGCGAAACGGGAATTGTATAGGCTGCAATACGCCTTACATAGAAAAAACTCAAGCTCAAGTTTACAAGTGATATTGAATTAAGTGATAGAATGCCGATGGCTTGATGAGAAAAATGGAGTCATAGACAGACATGATTTTGCAATGCATAGATTATTTTTCTTTTAATTTTCTTTGTGCAATCTGCTTTAAATTTTGACTTTTAAGACGTTCAAAACATCTTAAATGTCTAAACTTAGTCTAGATTAGAATTATCCTTTACCTATGTAAAATTTGTAAGTGTTAAAGAACTAGATTTGTATAAATTCTTAAGGAACTTAAAGCTGCAGATATAAGTCTTATTTTGTGCAATTTCGTAGAAACAAATAAATTTAGAATTATCCTTTATGTATAAGTAGTATTTATTTAGTAGATTTGTATAAATAGTTAAGGAACTTAAAGTAACAGATAAGTAACAGATATTCATAATTTCAAAAAGTCATAATTTGTTTAATTTTGTAGAATTAAATGAGTGTCCTTGAATTGTAACCTTTGTTTTTTCTATGCCTTACTCACCACATTAAAAATATATATGCAAATACCTGAAAATAAGTCTGGCCACAATTTTTTTTTTAAAAAACCTGCTTTCAGAGCGCCACATTTCGTTTAATAGTTTTACTTGCTACAATCTTACTCGTACGTAAGGATAAAAATTTTGGAATTACTTACTTTTAGAAAATTACGCATTTTCTAATATAAAAACTTTGTTTAAATTATATATTAAATTATTTAAAAAATCTAAATCAATAAGGCATAATAGTAAAAGCAAAAAAAAGTGTCAGGAAATGAAACTAATAATAACTGAATCTCTTCCGTTGTGTATTCCGTCACAACAGGATCAATAATGTTTCACCTTAGGTATTATTTTCTAGATTATGAAACATCTAAAGTCGAGTCTAAATTTACATAGCACTTTATTCGACAAAGCGCTATTTTTGTGTAATCTTTTTAGGTTTAAATAAAATGTGCGCTGAAAACAGAAAATAAATGTTACTTATATATTTGCCAAAAAAGGAACATTGTTTTCTTTCTTCAAATAGTCATTGAAAGAAATCACGAACCAGATTTTTTTACTTCCTGTAATATTCAAAACTTAAAGTAATTTTCATTTATACCTTATATGTAATTTTCATTTATACCTTATATACCTTTTACCTTATCATTCAATTTCCGCAACATGGTGAGGTTTTCATTTTTCTGATCTGGCTATAAAAAGTTGAAAGGATGCTTTTTTAACCCCGACGAAAAAGAGGGGTGTTATAAGTTTGACGTGTGTGTCTGTCTGTCTGTCTGTGGCATCGTAGCTCCTAAACGGATGCGCCGATTTTGATGTAGTTTTTTTTGTTTGCAAGGTGTCACAATCGAGAGTGTTCTTAGCTATGATCCAAGAAAATATCTTCAGCCATTTGAAGATTATAATTATCAGCTCTTTTCTAGTTGTTGAAAGGATCAAGTAACGGTTTTGTGTCGGGGGTTATTAAATTTTTTAATTTAGTGTTTTTACTCCTGCAAGCGGCGCCATGTGATTGGATGCGCGCGCGCCCTAAGTTCGGATGGACTTGCGCAAGCCGCGCCTACTGGCCGCGCGGTTGCGTGCGACCCATAGGCTTGTGTCAGTCACGTGGTCTAATTGTTAGACCTTGTTTTCTTGGACCATGGTTCATACTCTTTCAGTGTTTTTAATTCTCAAAGCACTTTTATCAGTAAATTACGTGATAAAATAATAATTAAAAATGCAATGTAGGTAGGTTAAATCCAAGATATTACATGTACCTATCAGTAAAATAACGCCAAACTTCTCAGGTGGTATTTTGTAACGAAACTGCATAATTATTGTTCTTCTTCTTGTTCTGAAAAACTAATAAGTAGTCATACAAATTGAGTCGGTGAAGTTGACCAGTTTGTATTTTCTTGTTTGTTCCGCTTTTATTTATTTGGTTGTGAAATACTGTAATATTACAGTCGTGTAATCTTGTAGTTAAAATAAAGAATTTATAATATATTTATAAGCTTTTTTATAACTAATAATTACATTAGATTCTTAAGTATGTCAGTCAGAGGGAATGGAATCGAGTCTACAGTTATCGCAGAGAAAAGGGAGAATATTGTTTTTGCAAAGTGCCGTTAGGTTCTAATCCTGTGACGAGGTAATCCCTTTTGTCTATAGATAGATCTTAAAATGACAGTTCTTTATTCCTGTGCGCGCAGGTAGAGCAATGCGACGAGACGACGCCAATTTTTGGACAATATTCAGTTACCGATATTCTTTTAACATAATATTTATCGTTTTACCGATATTCTTAACATAATATTTATGACAGTTAAGCAAAAAATTTAAGCACGTTCAACAGTTTTAAGCGATTTTCCCAAATAAATAAAAGGATTTACTAGTAAAGTTTCTTCGGGAAAATTAGACACAGAAAATACGGTTGTTAAAAATTATAGCAGCCTTTCACATTTAAAAAAATACACGGCACCTAACTACCTCGCAAACTCGCAATGATGCTTTTCAATCGATTGTCGCGTCATACCGAATAGTCCTAAAACCATCAATCCGAATAACTACCAACATGAGTTAAAAGTCGCATATTCCGAATAATTTTTTTGAACTATCAACACATGTTAGAAGAGTAAACCCAAGCAGCTTTAGGACATGGAAGGGCTTTCATTGTTTCTGGCGGGCTGTGGGTCTGTGTGCGGGCACGTGCCAACAATGTGTTGCGCTTGTGGTTGCGGTTCGTCGGCGTCAGCATTGCCTCAGTAATGGCCTTATGGTTTTTACATTATGTCGCAGGGATACGAGGAAACCAAGGATTTCACGAACTTCCTAAGGATATCAGTAGTATTTTTAACGAATTAATTACACACATGCGTATTGAATTCAATTGAAAAACTCAATTTTTCGAAGGTTAAGGTTAATAAATAAGAAGGTTTTTAATTCCAATGTATGTAAGTATCTTGATGTAAGTATGTAATATTTCTGGAAAAACGAAATATTTACATACTCGTAATAATTTATCTTGTAGAGCTTCCAAATAAAATACACAAAATTTGTTAGATTTTTGGCTCCTACTTAGGTAGAGGGGAAACAACCCTATTATGAATCTTCTGTAGAGCATTCTAGAGGTAGTATCATCCGCTTCTTTCACATTTTCATTAGCAGATTTAGTTAACGTTTGTGTAAGGAAACTTAATGAGCACGAAAATTTGTCATGTATCATGTTTTCGAGCTATACCTAGGGAATTTGTGAAATACCTGGTGTTGTAATATCCCTGGGACAAAAACAGCCCACTATGGGACTTTTCAAAATGTATATAGAAATTAAACATTTACAGCATTTAAATACATTTAAAGCGTCGACGGTGGTAATGACGAGGTTTATTTTTTGTTTCAACAAACAGTATTGTCGTAAGTTTGGACAATTTCTTTCGGTGTTCTAACATTTGGACGAAGATACAGTACCATTTTGCAAATTCCAAGAAAAGAAATGGCCTATGCAAATTGTGGAATTGGCGTCAGATTAGATAACAAAGGGGTTGGGGCTTATTGTTTAATACAACAAAACCGAGGAGTTGCCTGAGACATCCAAGTAACGGTTATTATTGTAACAAGTAACAAAAAGATAAAATTGCATTGAGCGCGTTTTAGTTTCCTACAGCTACCCAAGTCCTAAACTGCTTTGCTTTGAGCCTTAAATGTGTGCAAATTTTTGTTTCAGCCTATGTTGCGGTCAAATAGTCGTATATTTTTTTAAATATTAGTTGTTTACTAGAATTTGATAGAATAGCGACTGTAGGTACTTGCTAATCAAATATCCCTTCGTAAGATATCAATTGCCGATGTATCAAGTATTTTAATCTAGATAAGTTTTCCTTAAGTCGTTTCGCTACGTTGAATGCGTGTGATTTCTCAATACTCATCATCTCAATGTATAAGAGATCAAGCGTCGATTTTTTGTAATGGATGTGCCTAGTGCCTATGTTTATTGCAATCTTCTTCCCTCAGCCTATGTCAACCAACACACTGATATAGGCCTCTCTGTTGCGCCACTCATCACGGTACGGTCATTCATTACCAATGACTAGTTTTTATTGCGAAAATTTGTTTAACACTACATTTTCTATTTGATTCAATGGTGTAGAATACCAGGAGCCTAAGGTATCGTCAAAATACCAAGTATCATAGCCAGACAATAAAACTGCTGTTTTACCACGTTTTACCTATCATCAGGTAAACGAATCTCAAGGACTTAAAACAGGAGGAACATTGACAAACTTCACTAATCCGCAAGTTATCTTCGTGTCCCGTTATGATTTATTACTCTGCCTGTCGAGACCGACTTAGGAGACGGTTTTACCAAATTGTAATTATCCGTATCACAATTTTTAGCTAAGAAGAACAGGCTCTAGATTTAAGCAAAAATTTTACAAAGTTTACTTTCATGGTTCTCTGATCTTGATACCTTGGTTAATCTCCTTTTTACACGGATATTACTAAAATATTAAATACTTTTAAATTCTGAATTACTCGTACTTGAGTGTTCTAAAAAACGAGACTAGTTATTAACAATTGGTGATTATTCCAGAAGGATTATTCGGATTGATGTGATTAGATTATTTAGGTATACTTACTTATATTGTTTTACCGGTCAATGTTTTATGCTAAAAATGGATTTGTTCAGTGTTTTAAAAATTGTTTAGTGAACTAAGGAACTCAGTAGGTACTATATTTTTCTTAGTACATTAAAATCTACGAATATAAAAACTTATAAAGCGTTTCATTTTTCTGTTTCCTATGTGACAGACAATGTGCAGATAGCGAAGTCGAAACAAAAAGATAGAAATTACGGAATATTGATTCAAAGAAACTCGTGTGCAAGTTGCACGTTGTACCCTTTCCAAAAACGGCGGCGGGGCGGCGCGACGCTCCGATGTAATTGAGTCAAAGGGTGCACCCCTCATTTACCTCGTGTTGCCGGCATTAAGCTTCTATATAGGAAGTATTGATTGAAGCCCGAACTAGTTCCTGTCTTAAGACCCATCAACCATTACTTCAACTCTCCGCTCGTCCTTGCACTCAACCAGTTGAACACGCTTCTGGATGTTACCAGTTACCACATATCGAACTTTTCCATGACTCACTAACAAAACTTAGTAAATAATGCCTTCAACTTGCCGAAATGAGTTAACTGTTTTCGATATTTAAGTATTTTTTAGAATGTTTTAGTTATAGTTTGTTTGTACACGTCTTAAGTTTACCGCGATAATATGGTATTTATGCTGTTATGCTGTAAATGTTTTCTATAAATAAGACCAGTGTTGTTCTTTAATTAAAGGATTTGTACATTAAAATTATTTGTCTTAATAAGGCGACGACAAAAAGAATATCAGAACTAGTCGGTAAATCTTTACCGTTAAGCTATCTGCAGGTGCATTTTTTTTCTGAGCTTTTTTTCATACCTTCGCTCGTGTCGTATTTAAACATCATAAAACAAGCAGTTCTATTATACAGCAAAGAAACAAAGCAACGCAATAAAGTAATCTATTATTACCTTACTGCGCTTATCTGTAAGCTTACTGGAAACAAAGTTTTTGTTCACAATGTACCCGCATCATAAACTGGGATTTACAAGAATTATGCCATTGGGGATGACCAAAATTTTTGAAAGGCTTAATATGTGAATAGGTAACAATAAAGTTTTGAGTCCTTTTCGTAATAAATGGCATGATTCAACTTTCTATATTCCTTTTTACGGTTAGAGCGGCGGCGTAGTGTGAGACGCCCGCGAGCGCGCACAAGAAGATAACACATTACCACACATTACTGTTCACAAGCAGCAGCATTTATCCAGCAGTGGACGTCTTTCTGCTGAGATGATGATGATGATGACTGTTCACAAATTTATTAAAATATTAAAATGGATTATATACTGGAATTTTGGATCACGGCCGACATGGCCGAGAGGTTAACGAAAAGTGAATAAAAAATGAATGAAATGACGGATGATTATTGACTGAATTCCAAAATTAAATATATTCGAATTTAGACGAAAATGGTAAATGAGATGAGGATGAAGCAACGAGGCAGCATGCACCACGTTACAAGTGTACTCCTGTAGGTGCCATCAATATCAGGTCAATAAAAAAATATATTTTTTAAACCTAACAACACCAAATATCTCCTGACATTTTCTCCGATTTCTTATCGTAAGTACCTAACATCAGGTTGTCCTTATAACGTTTTATTCAATAGCAAATAATAATGAATAACAGTAGCAAAACAAAAGGTAAAGAAAGGTAGAATAATCTATATTTGTTGATTACCATAACTTCTCCACTTTTTAAATTTTTCCTACGCCACAATAAATAAATAATAAAGTAGAATCAGCTACGCGCCACTATTTGAAATGCGTTCGTAGCACGTTCGTAGTCAAATGCTACGAGATATTTTCGTAGCAAAAGTACTACGCGCTCATATTAGTAGCTGATTTAATTTTTAAATATCTTGATTTTGATAATTTGACTCATTTTTCTTTGATTTTTTGGGTACCTGCCTTTCGTCATCCGTCTCTTTATAGTTATACATTCGGCAAAAGAACCTTAAAATCATAAACTACCGTTAGGAGGCCAGCGATAAGCGCGCGCGCAGGTGCCAACAGCACATGGCTGTTCCCGGATTATCATCGCTCCTTTATCCCGCTATCTCCTGCTCTGCGACCGGGAACAAGCCAGCCCACAGCTCTCAATACTGTTACACACGTTGACTCAATTGTGCTTATTTAGGAAGGCGTTCCCGCTATTGAAAGGATTGTATCAAGTGATTTGTATTGGCGATACGATGCGCATTGGCAAGGGCGTGCTATTGTTGCACTTTTGTTAGATTTTGGATGTCGGATCTTTGCTTGCTACATATATAAGTAAGAAAATTGTATGGTAATGTTATAAATTCGAGGTTTTCTTTCTTACGATTGCTGCGCTTCATAACGGTACTGAGACACATGAAATAGTGAATCTGTCTAGGTAATAATAATAATAATAATAATAATCAAGCATGTCAAAAAGAGCCCACGGTGATTGCATTTATAGTTGTATCCACGCATGCTTCTAAAAATTTAGCGGCGATTTGTCCATAGTTACATTTTACCTATTGACATTGCTATGTTCATCTCCCATCCCCTTTCCTTCTAAAGTCAAAAAGGATGTATAATATAAAGGAGAGTGTAATTACCAGTAGTTATATACTCTTTGTAAAGAAAGTATTACAGTGCCACAGTGCTGTACGTACGTGAGATCGGCAAGTGGTCCATTTTCTCAGGAGTAAAGCAATTGTATGGACTAAACCGCTCATACATGCATGATCGTTCGCACTCGCACCATTAGTTCCTTTTTATACTACCAAACCTTCTTTTAGCACCAATTGAATTGCTGAAGCATTTAATTGCCGCTATTTTAGTTAGATAGAGCAATTTATTAAAACTTTCTTTATCATTATATACAGTCTCTGGAATATATTTAGCCGTTCTTCTCCTAAGAAGAACGCCACTCTGGTTATGAACATGATGCCTTTGATATTTGGTATATTAGCTATGATGTCAAGTTTTTTTATACTTATAATTCAACTGTGATATTAATTTTATTAAATTCCATTGCATTTGATAGATACTCGTATGAGTCGTCGTTTGTAGTTAGTTAATAATAAAATTTAATTCACAAATAAAATTCAGTAAATTGTTTCTGAAACGCGTCAGAAGGAAGAAAGAACGAAAATGTTTTAATTTGGTATTAAAGTAATTTTAATCATTACAATAAACTAAGGATTAAATAAAAATAAGTCAAATAACTTGTCATAACCATATTGCATTGTTGCGTTCACAATTGCGAACCTCCCGTTACCGATGAAGTTGCTATTTCACACAAATACAAAATATGGTTTGCGGCGACCATTTTGCGACATTTCCTGGAACGCACAAAGGGCTAACTCTTCCCTATTATCCATTTTTAGGGTTCCCCAGCACACTTATTGTAAAAAGTTTTTCTGTTATGCACAGCATATTGTCGTGAATTCCAAATATAAAAACGTACACAGAATCGATAACAAGGTTTGACTTCGCATGTAGGTTTGAATGAAACTTTCTACTGTATTTATCACGAAGACCAGAAACTGTATATTGACAAGTTGAATGTTATAGTCTGATATTTTACCTAAATATTTTCATGCAGATTTGTGATTAACAGGGTCAGGGGGATTTACCTAATAATTTATATAAAACACATCCAGATGTATAAAGAAATGTTTCTCTGTTTGTCTGTTTGTACGGGCTGATCTCCGAAACTGTTGGACCGATTTGAATGAAATTTTGCATGGTGGTACCTTATAGCCCCCGTTCAAAATCTCAGATGGTTTTTACCGCGGAAAAACATCAATCAACCTACAGGAAACTGCACGGAAAAGTCAACACACAACTCGGGCGTAGCCGCGGGCGGACAGCTACTATAGAAATATGTTCTTGACAAAGTAGTCTGTAGAATAAATTAGCAGCCAAAATTTTCTCTCTAATTATTTTTTGCTGAATCTGCCCTTATTGTGCAGTCGGTGAAAATATGATATAATGCAACTTTATGAATTTGTGTGTCCGTCGTCTGTGGACAATGCCTCCCCATTAGCGGATTATGCGCTGCTAAGGAGCAGGTGGACGGTTACTGCATGGACATTATTTAGTAAGAAACTGTTTGTGCAAAGTCCGGCTTAGATATTCTATCACTAACCATATTTTGTCTTAATTTTAGTGTACCTACTGAAATTTGTATTTAGAAATGCGCGGGGCAACGTGGTCGACTAAGGCCTATTCACCACTTGCCTCGGTGGGGATATGATATATATTAGCTGTTAATAACATAATGCCTTTGACTTGAGAATTTATGTTCAAAAACATCTGTTCAATTTAAACAAAGCAAGAAACAAGTATTACAAATAATGAAAAAATGTAGATGTCTGTAGTCAATCACGTTACAACGATCAACGGAAAAGAGGCGAAAATGCCTTTTTTTCTTTTTTGGCATTTTAGCGATTTTTTCCGGAAAATGTGATGATGATGACCGTGATGATGGCGACGGCAACAGTTAATAATTATATCAAAAGACGAATTATTTTTATAAATATTCTACACTGCCCCGTGTCTTTTAATAAACATTCCATACCTACCTACAATCGCAACGGTGAATACTTTTGACCACGTTTATTTATTTTCTCTTTAATAATTCCTGGCAATATTCGACAGTTTTTTTCCTGAAGCTCCCAAACGTTCCGTTGGGATTAAGCGGGTTCCACAAACGCGGAAGGGTTCGCTCTCACATCTCAAATGACAGGCGCGTCAACCGATTGTTGACATTGCTGACCATGCACTAAACATACTACTCTAACCGTTACTAGTATAGTAATAAAGACTACTTTTGCAGATTTGAAGCAGCAGATGTTTTTAATTCGGTCCAGATGTTAAAAGTATTGATAGAAGCCCGATATGTGTTATGTAATTTTGCGTACCTAGGCGTTATGTATTTGTACAAAAATACATCCACCAAAATAAATGCAATAAAGAATTGAATAGTGAGTTAAAATAACTAACAGAACGAATTAATTAAATGGATGGATATTATTTACCTTTGCACGACTAATGTCCATAAAGAAAAAAAAGGTAAAAAATAATAAGTACCTATTTAATTATTTATTGTCATCATAGGAATTAAATCTAACAAAGTAACTATGCGACTGAAAAGAGATCCTCAAGAAATAACGATTTAAACTCAGAATTGAACTTTTCTACAAACTCACATATGTATGCCCGCACTTCATACGAAAAATCCTACATCAAATTCCTTCAAAAAAGTTGTTTAGTTTTCAGCTTTCACCTTGTATTTTTAAAGAAAATAATATTCCCACAATATTGAAATATACGTAAATTGGGCCTAACTTAACATTGCGTAAGCTACAAAAAAGTCGTTTTTGGTCTCAGGAACCTACCGCCGCCGCTGTCATACAAAAACTTAGAAGAAAAGAACGATCAGTAAGTACTGGCCACTAAGAAAAGAAAGGTAACTAAGCTGCCAAAATCGATGATTGCATGTCCATTGCGTTTTCATTGCGAGCAGCGATGCGTTCTGAGCGCAACTGTCGCGCCATATTGTCCACTTTTGTGACCGCTCGGATCGGTAACGTCCATTTCCGTTCTTTGACAACTCTTTCCTTTCGTATGTATTATTCAAATCTGTCTGAATGATAATGTCACGGTGGTCCGCCGATTGTGCTATCAGTATAATAAGCGACAATAAGCGTTACCGCTCGAGTGTGGATCATTTACAACGCCAGAGGTGGACATTCGCATGACAGCACCATTACGGATTTGGTTTGTGAACTATTGAATGAAGATCGATTTATCTGTCCGCGATTAGTTTTGTACTAAATGCTATTTTTTGAAATAATTATTTCCGTGTCCTTTTCAAAATCGCATGACAGTACCTACAGCGTGATATAGCTATGAACATCATTATCTTGATTACACAAATAAATGCCGGAAGAGAACATGTTTAAGAACATCAAGTACGACACATAACCACGAACCCGCATTACTTTTACCTATCTACGCCTTATTGGCCGCCTTTTGACTCTTCTGTTTTGTTCTGTTTTTCTGTAAGGAATATTTGTAATATTGATCTAGATCATCCAAGTGTTTGCCCTGATAGATAGATAAGAATTCGAACCCTGTTCCGAGATTCGCAGAAAGGTAAGTTATAAGCTGATTGTGTCAAATATAACAAAATAGGATGATAAATTATTATATCTGACTATAGGTAGGTATGTAATGAATAAATGGTAAACAGGTTCAAATTATTTTTAAGTTCATATAACTGCGTCGTAGCAATAATTTCGTAGCAATTGCTACGATATCTCGTAGCAGCTGCTACAAGATAACTTTTTTATAGTTTTTGTGTTTTTACGGTTCAAGGGATTTATCAGTGTTAACTTTGAAGCAAATACGGGGTTGAGAAAATAGATGGCTCCATCTCAATCAATACTTCCTATATACGGAGTGGATCCCAGGGACAATTGGTAAATAGGGGAGCGCCCTTTGACTCAATTATATTGCTGCGCAACCCTTCTGCCGTCAGTTTAGGAGGGTGCAACTTGCACACTAGTTATTTCCTATACGAGTAGGTACGTACAATTTTTTTAAAGATTATTATCAGTTACGCGTCAGCTTGCTACGTGGTAATAAAAAAATAAAACATAACGTTGCTAAGTGTTGCAATGTAGATTGAAACTAAATATAATTGAAAAGTTCTTTTCTAGACAGGTTTTGAATTGCTTTACAAAATCAAAATAGAACATAGGCACCACAGAAGTATTGTAATATGTACCTAGTTAAATTTTTTCGTCTACCCAGTCTTGTCTTTCCCACAAGTTCCAATGACTAATAAAAAAACACTCTTGTAGCTTACAATATTAAGTTAAACAACATAGATTGTTATTCAATTTCTACTCACGGGAAACCAATATTAACACGACGGAAGAAGTCGCTGTGCAGAAAGCTAGTAGGTAGCCTCCAATATTTTTTGCGCACCAAAGCTGCTGAGCGCTCGCTTCCATAACAAAACAACAAAACCCTTTGACACCCCGTGATTGGAGAACTGTTATTCCACGGACACGAGGACACGACACGCGGCTATGTTATCACAACTTTAGAATATTTTGAGAAGCAACACTGGAAGGATTAGAATCGCGAACCACCATTCAGCTATTTATAATACGTTATTGAATAAAAATCGCTCGGAATGGCAAATTGAATATGGAACAGTATTTGTAGCTTAAAATTACTCAATACTGATTCTTAGAAATGATGAGCATTTTACTGCTTATTTTCTTACTTAGTTCATATTGAAATATATGTACAGTGGACAAGTTCAAATCCAAAGCGTTCAGCTTAGTGTGCTCTTAACTTCAATTGTATAAGATGAAGTACCGAATGCCAAGCCAATTAGGTTGCAATATATTTGTATTTTATGCAAAGCATATTATATAATATATATTCATTTAGCAAAAGTCCGTTGCTCAATAATATTATATGTTGTAGTAGGTACCTACTCGTATCTTGCTGTTAGGTGCTGTTAGTTATGATATGACATAAAAAGGGCCCTTTGGACAACCGAACAATAAAAATCTACCGGCAAGGGGGAGGCGGTTTGCGCAAAACTAAACAACCAATAGGAGACCAGCGTGCATTCTGACCCCGTAAAAGAGCAATGCAAATGGCTGATTTTCTCATTGTTTTTTTTAAACGGTAATATAATCTAATACTGGCCAGATAGATCAATGACAGGGAATTATTTAAACAAAATACACTAAACTACCTACTTCAGTATTCACCTACTTCCATGTCATTGCAAGTAAGTATTTAAACAAAACGAGCAAGTATGTTCGTTATTCGTTACCTATAAATTATGTTCCGTTAAATGAACATGTAAAGATTGTAATAAAATTAGTTGGCTATTCGTGAAAGTTTACACGACACAAGATGTACTATTTAGAGGTATCTTGTTCGTTTTATTTTCTTTTGTCAACCTGAAACTGGTGCGCATTCGCTTCCAAAGTAAATCTAATGATTAGAGAGAAATCCTATACCCAGCAGTGGGTTGACATAGGCTGAGAGAGAAGATTGCAATAAGCATAGGCACTACACTATATAGGCACATCCACTACAAAAACTAGACGACTAAGGAAAACGTATCTAGATCAAAAAACTGAATAGATAGGCAATAGCTATCTTACGTTAATAAGGGATATTTGATTAGCAAGTAAAGTCGATATTCTATCAGATCTAGAATCATATGTACGTTTAAGGATGAAAGCAAAGCAATTTACGACTTAGGTAGTAATCTAAAACGCGCTTTTAAACAATGCAATTTTATTTTCCTGTTACTTGTTACACTATTAACCGTTACTTCGATGTCTCAGCAACTCCTCGGTTTTGTTATATTAAACAACAAGCCCCAACCCCTTTGTTATCTAATCTGACGCCAATTCCACAATTTGCATAGGCCATTTCTTTTCTTGGAATTTGCAAAATGGTACTGTACCTTCGTCCAAATGTTAGAACACCGAAAGAAATTGTCCAAACTTACGACAATACTGTTTGTTGAAACAAAAAATAAACCTCGTCATCCCCATCGTAGACGCTTTAAATGTAGTCTTAGTAAGATGATACATTTCGAAAAGTCCCCGTTTTGGGATGTTTTTGTCGCAGGAATATTACGACAACCGGGTTTTCACGAAATCCCTAGCTATAGCTCGAAAGCACGATAAGAGGCGAATTTTAGCGGTTATTAAGTTTTCTCACACAAACGTTAAACTAAATCTACTAGTGAATATGTCAAAAAAGCGGAAACTAGAGAAGATTTAAAATACCTACGGTCCTTTTCCCTCTACCAAAGTAAGACAAAAATCTACAAAATTTTGTTTATGTGTTTGGAAGCTTTAAAAGATTATTGATTGTGTTAAAAAAAACATGTATTCAATTGAGAACCTCCTCATTTTTAACTCGTTAAAAATACTACTGATAATCATATCAGGATTTTAGGAACTTCCTAAAGATATCAATCTTTAGGAAGTTCCTAAAACCCTCGGTTTCCTCGTATCCCTGGAACATGTACAAAAACCAATATGGCCGTTACCGAGGCGACGCGGACGCCTAACCGCAAGCGCAACACATTGTTGGCACGTGCCGCCCACAAACCCACAGCACCTCACAGCCTGCCAGAAATAACGAAGCCCTTCCGCGCCCCAAAGCTGCTTTGAATGTGTTGATTGACACCTAGTTAAAAGATTATTCGAAATGATGCGACTTTTAACTCGTGTTAATCGTAGATTTGTTCGATATGACGCGATAATCGATTGATGCTATAATTTTAATAACCATTATTTTACTGTGTCTAATTTTCCCGTAGAGACTTTTCTAGAAAAACGAAAAAAATACGACACTTCCATTTAAAATACTATTTTCTTATTTTTATCGGACAGTTTGCATGGAAAATTCAAAATTTCCGAAAACGTCACTTTTATTTATTTGGGAAAATTGCTCAAAACTGTTGACTGAGGGATCTTTCACACAGAGAGCGGTCACGCGGTCAAGCGTTCAAGCGGTCAGTTTTGCGTTCGAGCGTGCCATTTGCTCGCTGTTGAACGGTCGAACGCTTCCTGTGTGAGTATGTCTATGTAACGTAATATAATACAGAGAACGCAAAACTGACCGCTTGAACGCTTGACCGCGTGACCGCTCTCTGTGTGAAAGATCCCTGAATATTCAACATCTTTTCAACGTCTTTTCTATGTAATCTGACACGGTCATAAATATTTAGAATATAGTCATAAGAATATCGGTAAAACGTAACTGAATATTATCCAAATATTGACGTCGCATTGCTCTACCTGCCCCGCATAGGATTAAACGACGGTCATTTTAAGATCTATAGACAAAAGGGATTACCTATCTTGTCACAGGATTAAACCCTAACGGCACTTTGCAAAAACAATATTCTACTTTTTTTCTCCGCGATAACCGTAACCTCGAGCCCCTCTGACTTATAGGGGTGCTTATAAATTAAAATTTACAATCACCTGTCCCTTTTCGTTATTAAGAGCGTAAAAAGGACATAACATAAAAAAAAATTGGAGCGTAATAATTATACTGTCGAAATAGTACGACGAATTAAGCTTCACTCGACTTGAAACAATCAGCCGTAAGTGTAACCTACGACACGTTAGGTGTGTGACGCCAGGGTTGCAGTGGGCGCGGCTTGCGCAAGGCCAGCCGATCTTATGGCGCGCGCGCATCCAATCACATGGCAGCGCTTGTGGGAGTAAAAAGCATCCTTTTAACTTCGTAAAGTCCGACCAGAAAAATAAAAAAAACCTCGCCATGTTTCGGAAATTGAATTATACAATTTAATTATGGCGATTGGCGCCATGCGCTAGAAACATAGAACCTTCATGAGAAAATACCAATGCAGGGAGGTTTTTTGAATAGGAAGTTCTTAAAAAACCTAAGGATCTTATAGGTATCTTAGGTGAATTCGAATTTTAAACAGATTACACAAAAATTGCAATTCACTGAAGAAAGGTAAGTTGGTTGGATGTTTAAACTAAATAGTAAGTACAATATAATATTTAGACACGATTGAAAAACAGCGTTTAGCTCTCTTGAGAGTAGGTACCTACTAGACTAAAACACAATGCTGTCGGTATTTGTTTTTATTTTTACTGCTCTATTGTATACCTACTTACTATGGATAGAGTATTTTAGTTATGCCTACATTTTATTATTTAATCCATAATGAATAAATATTTTTAACACTTTTTATATTTAAGAAAAAATAATGATTTTTATGTAACTTTGCGTATTGCTTATTTATTCGTACCTATTCGAATAAGTGATTAAAAATTCGTAATGGGCTTCCAACTATATTTTGAAGATTTTAAATCGTGTATGGTATTTATTGCAGAAATTATAATAGGATTTATTTTTTTGATTGAATAATTTGTGCAATTGTTTAGGTATTTTTAAATTAATTATATGCTATTCTTGTAATGTGAGGCATAGAAAAGATAAAGATTAAAATTCAAAAACACTCATTTATTTACTAGAAAATTGCACTATAGAAGACTGACTACATACTAATTACTTCTAGAATAAATACTCTTAATATCTCGGCAACTTTAAGCTCCTTAAGTACCTATATTTACACAATCTATTACAAATACAAATTTATACAATTTTAGTGTCAAATCTTAAATACTACTTTTACATAAAGGATAATTATAGTATATACTTTAATTTTCGACATTTAAGATGTTTTGAACGTCTTAAAAGTAGAAAATTTAAATAGATTGCACAAAAAATAAATCTATGCATTGCTAAAATCATGTCCATTTATCACTTCACTTCTTTTCATCAGTCCATCGGCATTTCGTTATTTGATTCACCATACACTTGTAAACTTGAGCTTAATTTGTCATTCATAAACTTAGCTTAATTTATGTAAGGGACTTTGCAGTCTCTGCAACGCCCGTTTCTGTAAAAGTATTTCATCTCTTGAATTTGATTTGATAGATATGAAATTTTGAGAGCCATCTCCATCTCTCTCAGCTTCCTTCTATCACGGCTCGCCTTCGCCGCCTGGTTGTTCCTCTCCCGCTGTTTGCGGTACGAGTCGTCCACAGCTTGCGTGGTTTGGACCACGCGACGCATGCGAGGGTTGTGTCCCAGCAGTGTTCCACCGTTCTTCTCAGCCACGGTCTGCATCGTTCTATGCTCAAATGCTTTAAATTCCGGGTCATCGGCCAGTTCTCCGTCATAAAGGAGACATCGTGGCACAGAGCCAGGAGGCGAAACAGCCGGGTGAAAGACTGGCCTTAACCCGGGTTCTACATCGCTGCTTGAGCGGGAACTTTCAACAGAGACCGGCGAAATCTGTACAGACGACACTGTAGGTGCAGAATACTGATGGTACGGCTGGTACTGTTGGTACGGCTGCTGTGGCAGAAACGGCTGGTGTGGCTGGTACGCCGGTGGTTGGTACTGGTGAGGCGCCACCGGCGACACAGGCGGCAGCAGATAATTCTTCTCTAGATATGAGTAGGGCTCCGGCTCTGACGGTCCACTAGCCTCCTCAGATTCCGGCGAGTCCGGCAGCTCGTCCTTTATCTTCCTCAAGTCCATCGGCTCCTCAGCTTCAGGGGTCGCGTACGGTGTCCACAGTGACATGGTCGCGGAATATTCCACGGTACGTTAGTATTTTAGTTGTACGGGGAGAGAAGCGTCTGCTCGACACGAAGGCTTCAGCACGAGTGAGGGTCCGTAACTCGACTGAATGGTCAGTGCAGAGCCCGCATCCTTTTATTGTAATAGGCGGGGTCTAATGCAAGGGGTGCCGGGAAAGGGTTGGCTACCTGCGTCACAACGGGATTGACGAAGTAAAAACATATTTTTGAGCAACTAAGTACTACAAGTACATACTTTGTTTTGACACTGGAAAGCAACATTGAAGAAGTCATTAGGTAATGATTTTGTTTTTGAGTTATTTTGTTAATTTGCAGAAACTCTTAGAAGTATCTACCTACCTATAATAATAATAATAATAATACTTCTGTTCAGATAAACAGTTCTATTAGGCGGTCATTAAAAAAGCTTTCGTACCTACTGAGGAATTAATTTTAACGTTATCGCTGTCGTTTGTATAGAGGCGCGCTTGCGCAAGTTCGGAAATGAGAAAGCTCACGCCCAAAGTGTATTTTTACATACAAATAAATAGAGGAACTCTCAGCTCATATGAGCTGAAATTATGGATCTCTTTTGGTCGATATGGCCACATCAAGATATAAAAACGATAGTAAATAATAAATAATAATATATAAATAAATAGTAACTATACTTCCACTTTTCACACCAAATAGTTTAGTTGCGAAAAAACTGATCCATTCCATTTAAAATACCATTTTTCATTACCTTGTTTTTGACGTAATAAAACATCAAAACCCTAAATATAAAGTAGTACTACTAGAAAAGTCCTTTTTATTTAAATTAAACCCTACTTTTTTCAGTGAAAGTAGTAAAATATAAATAATAATAATATGTGGGACATCTAACACACGGCCATCTGACCCCAACCTAGGCAGAGCCTGTATTATGAGTATCAGACAGCTGATATACAATCACAGTATTATAAATATACAATATCCAGACACAAGGCAAACACAAGTGGTCATCACAAGAATGTTTGTCCTGGGCGGGATTCGAACGCGGAACCCTGTGCTTCTACCAACTAGGCTATGGGGCTGTAAAAGTATAAACTCTGCGTACAAAGCCTAGTATTGATAATGGGATGTAAGAGTAATCTCGATTGTGAAAGTCATTAGGAAATGAGCTTGTTGTTGAGTCCAAACCCTTGGCGTGCCTTACCAAGAATAATCATCTGCTGATTTTATGGAGATACACTAATTTGTGCGGATTAGCTAACGGGTGCAATTTATATTTAAAAAATAAGACACAGATCAAGTCCGGTGAAGCTTGATTGGTCGTACCATTTCGACACAAGCGAAGGTCAATTAAAAAAGAAAAAGACGCGATAATATGTATGATTGTCAGAGGAGGTTTTAGATAGAAGATAGGTACTAACTACTACTGCTACTACTATTAGGCACTTACTTACTAATAAACTAACTACTATGTTAAATTAAAAGATCTCACAGCATAATTTTTAGCGTTCCGCCCCGCGACCAAGCATTTTTTTTCCCTTAGGAATGAGGTATTTTCCCTCGTTAATTTATAAACCAACAAAACTTTTATCGCTATCCGTTCAGCTGTTTAAACGTGAAAGCGTAAACAGGCACACGAGAACTACTTTTCGATTTTATATGAATTACTAAGCATTTAATTCAAATTGGTGAAATCTATTGAGCACATGCGGCTGGACATGTTAACTTTGAGAACGCCCGTAATCCGTAGCTATAGGAATGAATCTCGTAGTGCGAATGTCCAACCGCATGTGCTGGCTTCTGTACAATCGATATATTATTTTTTCTCGTTTCTTTATTGTCATTTACTTACATTTAACCACTTTGAATTAAACGCTGTACTAGGTACTATACAAAGAACGTAAATGGTACAAGTTGTACCCAGCTAAAAAAAATATATGGTGGTGGTGATACAATATTAGGGTCGGGAGGTAGGCGCGGTTTGCGCAAATATAAAATCGGTTTTATAACGCGCTCAGCCAATGGGGTCGCTTTAGGGTACACATAAAAAACACCCCAACTTTATGGGTATTCTTTGGTATTATCTCAGAGGAATAACTCTGAGGGTATTATGGTGCAAAAAAGCTAAAGATTTATTTCGTTTTTAGAGTGCGGTAACTAAAAAGGTTGGTTTCTTTTTTTTGCTACAAACAAAGTTAAAATATAGGAATTACTAGGTTAAAGAAATAGTCAAAATGTTTTGTATGTAATGTAGTATGTGCGTATTGACTTTTCTATATTTAAAACATTTAAATCAAATAAATGCAAATTTAATGTGGTCGGTGTTTTAACTTAATTTATGAAAATTGTGGGGTTTTAGACAGATTTTGCATTTTTTATGTCGTTTTTGGGTGGCCTTGATTTCCCACATAATGGCTTCAGTTATTTTTGCTATTATCTACGTAGTAAAGTATTTTCCATTCACAATTTACTCTGTATCCCATATCAAAACGGTCTAAAAGGATTACTGTTGAAACTAATAAAGCGGCCATTAATTTAGAGGAGAAATATTATAAAACTCAAGAATCTGATAATTTAGTTTATTATGTTATTACAACTACTTATATAAAAGCTATTTAAAATTATAATTGTCTATACTTTCTGTTTGATGACGTGAGGTAGGTCATACTTGCCGCGAACGCATTTCAGCTTGACTCCGGGGCAGTCCTTTAACCTGTAAATATGAAAAAAATAATTGTTAGACCTTAAAATATATTGCGCGAACGTGCCAGTTCTGATCAAACTGATAACTGCATCGCTTGCTTCATGCTTAAATTATTTACTACTAGCGACCCGCCCCGGCTCCGCACGGGAAAATGGTTATTGTGGGTTATCCTTAAGTATATTATGCATGTATTATACATATTATAAACCTTCCTCTTGAAACACTCTATCTATTAAAAAAACCGCATCAAAATCCGTTGCGTAGTTTTAAAGATTTAAGCATACAAAGGGACATAGGGACAGAGAAAGCGACTTTGTTTTATACTATGTAGTGAATTGATTACGAAAGACCGCCTTGGTATTTAGCTTTTGATAGAGCAGCACAGATGCATATTTAGAAGAACCTATGATTAATACAGTCATGATCTGGTGAGGGTCGCAGGAAGCCGCTGGATGCGGGCAGCACAGGACAGATAATTGGGGAGATTTTTGGGGGAGGACTTTGTCCAGCAGTGGACATATATCTGCTAAAATGTCTGTGATGAATAAATGTATTTTCATTCTTATTTTAGTACTAGATCAGCAGTCTATAACTCCTCTGTAGGGATCAGTAGGTCTACCGGCTAACTGTCGTCGATTTCAAGCCGACGTCGAATTCCGATTACGACGCCGATGCCGACGATGTCATTTCATTGGTACCGCGCAAAGGTAGCGGCGTCGCCTTGAAGGCCGTCGAATACTGAATGAACGAAAAAAGTAGCGTCGGTTTGCGATCCATTTCACTCAATTTAAGTAAAATTTTTTTATAGTACTTTGTTTTTTAATTTAATAATAATGTTAAAAAACAACAATTATTGGTATAGTTTTGATTAAATAAGTAAAAAAAATTGATTTGAAGGTGGTACAATTGCGTATATATATATATAATTGTGTTTTATCACATTATCAACAAATGCGTTCCGTAAAACCGAACGGGGTAATATTTGACAATTACGAATTCATAACCTCACTTTACTCACTTTGTTTGTTTATTTGTGATTGTAAACTAGTGAATTATACTCTATTACTTATATCATACTACTGAGATGAAAATGCTGAGATGGTCTGGAGGGGTGACTAGGCTAGATAAAGTCAGAAATGACTATATTCGGGGAAGTTTTAAAGTAATCCCCGTAACAGAAAAACTTACTGAAAGCCGTCTCAGGTGGTACGGCCACGTAATGCGAAGGGACGATGAACATGTGGTGAAGAAAGCACTGTGCTTGCCAGAGAAAAAGAAGGGCAGAGGGCGCCCCCCCACTACCTAGCATGGACCAGCATGACAAAACTTATAACGGAGAAACAACTACCCGACCCGACAACCCAGGACCGACTGTCCTGGCGCCGCCATATTAGGAGAGCCGACCCTACATAAAGTGGAAAAAGGGCAAAGAAGAAGAAGAAGTAAACTAGTGAATTAAAAAACAGTAAGTAAATAACTTGCTTTTTTGTTATTATATGATAAAACAAACATTTAGCTAGTTGCACAGACCTCTGGGACTTTATTCCTTTGTAATTTGTAGATGCCGGCATCAAGAAAAGTGAGCCTTCAGCAGGTGGAAATCCTGCTGAACTACCTGGAGGAGCACATGGCTATGGCGAAGGGGCAGGCCGCTGACACCCCACAAGCCAAGGTGGCAGTTCGGAGGCTGTGGGAGGAGTTAACGGCCACACTTAACGCCCAAGGCATGGGCGTACATAAAACTTTTTCGGAGTGGCAGGACGTTAGTGTATACAAATCTTTCTAAGTGTGTTATTTATGCTTTGTGTCAAGGGTATTCATTTCCTATATAGACCCATAATGAGTATGTTTTTAAGTGTGTCTTTTATCCAGTGTTTATTAACACAATGTTTTTCTGTGATGCTTGTTGCACGAAATTAAATCTTCGGTGCACTTAATATTTTCCTATGTTATTTTCTGCAATTTTACTAAATATTTGAATTCTGTACTGAATATTTGATTTTGTTTCAAGTATAGCATAATTACCCGACTGTGCCAGGAGGATTACGTTTTCTGAGTGTATGTATGTATGTAAATTTCTTTGGCATGCCCTACAGCCTAAACGGCTTGATGGATGTTAGCTTGAGAGGTGTCGTTAGATGTCCTAACTCTGAGTGACACTGGGTATATCAAACATTTAAATATATGTCATAAAAATAATACACAACATAAATATCCTCATTTATTTAAGACTGGGAAAGATATGAATTGTCGCAGTAAAAGATATGAAAATTTTGTTTATATGCCTAAAACTAATTTGTCTTTGTGTAAGAAAAATGTCTTTTGCATGTGTGTGCAGGTATATAATGCTTTACCACCGGAAATAAAGGAGTTACCTTTGCCTAAGTTTAAATCTAAATTAACAAAATACTTAATTGAAAATTGTTATATTATAATCAAATAGAAATGGCATGAATTTTTTTTATGGTGTAGATTAGTTTTAAGAACCGTTGTGTTTATTATAATGTGATACATAGTTAATTTTTTTTTAATAGGCATGTGGGCATAAATTTTGATTTTAAATAAAAAATGTATAAGTATATATTAAATAACGTTTAATCACGGACCAATTATTTTAATACGATTTATGAATTTATGCTGTGTAAAAGGATCGACTCTTTCATGAATTTAATTTATTTTTTATTTTAACTTTATGACTTTTATATTCGTACACCTAAATGGTTGAGTTAAAGGACTATAATTCTATATAAAGATCCATGTAATGTACTACTCTAGAACGAATAAATGTTTCATTATTTCATTATTTCACAATCTTTCGGAAACGACTAGTTTTATTTGTTATGAACCTAGTATTTGAATGATTTATAAATAAATAATAAACAAGATATGAAACTTGCACGCTGATTTTTTTTGTCAAAACTTAGTCATTTATGTACTTAAGTACCCACGCATTTATAAAAAATAACAATCATTAGCCAAGTTTATTTTGGTAAAAACATGTTTTGCCCATATCTTTCTTTACTTGACATACAAGTAGTAAGAATGAGACAAAACGTAAACTAAAATTAAGTACCTACTTACTTACATTTGTACAACTGTAATAACTAATTTACAATATAAGCAAGTTGATACTTAGAAAAAGAATACGTAAGTAGGTATACAAAGAATGAGACAAAGTTCAAAGTTCAAAATGTGTTTATTCGAAGTAAGATTTTACAAATCACTTTTTAATGTCGAGGAGAGTTCACGATTTGGCTGTCTTCTGTGGAGAAGAACTCTCCGGAAGAAACTCCACAGGCGTTGCATCTTTTCAAAATATTTTACATAATTATTAATTTATACAATTAGATTAATATAATCGCTTATTAGATTATGAAGTACAACACACGCATTCATAATCTGTGCAGCCTTTCTTGGTGTATAGTGCAAAGTTCTATGAGCCAAGAGACAGCGAAACCGGGACTTAAGTACCCCGAAGGTTCGCTCGACCACATTACGTGTCCGCACGTGGACTGCTGTGTAATTGGCTTCTGAAGAATTTGGTAGGGTGCCGAGGATGGGAGTCATCATCCATTGTCGCTGAGCATAGCCAGAGTCACCTGAAATATAAGTAATTAAATCTTTTAGTTTTTTTAAATACCTCTTTTTTTATTTTGTTTTTCATATATAATGAATGTGCACTCATTTTTCAACACCACTACTTGCATGTCTTATGTAGAATATTATGTATTACAAATATAATTTAGACAAATACTAATCAACTTTTTATGGACCAAATAGTATTTTATAGATTGACTAGAATGTAAAGTAATATGACTGTCAATCATTTCCTTGTGACTGCTATTTGAGACATAATCTAAGGTATCATAATATCCAACTTACCCAACAACCAGTAAACCTGCCCTTCATCATGCAGTCTCCTTATGGCTGTGTTGACAGGAGACATGTTCCATACATGGGAATCATGGCTTGCACCACCAAAAGATGCATCAACATACAAAATCCTGAGATCTGCATCACAAATCTAAAAATAAACAAATAGGTAATAATGGTAGGTATATTTATAAATTTAAGGGATATCTCACAGAATTTTTTTGTTTTTGTAAAAACTTACCACAAGACAATTTAAGTGAGTGATAGCCCTTTCTGTTGAAGTAGACCTCCTCATCAACTCTTGGCTTGATAATAGCCACATGGGTCCCATCGATGCACCCGATGACCCCAGGGAATCCAAATTTGCTATTGAACCTAAACCAATATGTTAGTTTATTATTTTCAAACAATACATATGAACAAAGTAAACCTAAGTGGAAAATATATTATTATATTAAAGGAAAAAGTGAATGTCGTGTCATACAGCGAAGTAAAACAACTGGCAGATGAGAGACAAATGGAAGAGAATTCATACTCCACCGACAAGAGCATAGCTCTTAAATATAGATAGATCGATTAATATTCTATGTCTATAAGTGAGTACCATTGGTGGCTGTAACTTTTGGGTAGCATGCATTTATTATTATTAAGTACAAGTGTAAAATTTGCAATTACATACCTCCTTGCTACCGAGTCTCGTTCTGTTTGAGTATGTGGAAATTTTATATACTTTCTGAGTATTTCAGGCCTGTTGAGCCTCGGTGACCTCTTGCAAGCATTCGATGTTGATTGCTGGCTAAGGTGAAGAACGTCGTTATCTCCTACACTTCCTTGGTAACTGCCGGTAGCGTAAAAGTTCAATGCCGCTAACACCTGAAACAAGCAAAATATTTTAACACTTCAGCATTTGTCAATAGGTTACCCAAGTTTAACAAATGAAGTAGGTACATACCTTAATTTCGGGTTTTATTCCACTGCTCCTTTCATTTGTGGGCAAAAACGGAATGATGTCCCCGCATAGCCTGACAAATGTAGCTTTGTTCACGCGAAATCGTCCTTGAAATTCCATCTCAGGCCTAAAGCTTTCGTAATACAGCAATATAATTTAAAAAAGCAAGTTTAATTGAAAAATATTTCTTATCGACGGTTGAATGCGGTATCGCAAGAGTCGCCGTATTCAATTTGAAGTGTCGGTATCGGCTTCAAGCCGATGCGTCGGTGTCAAAACGTTGCGCGGTAGCTTTTATCTGTCAAAATAAATGAAACCATTCGTTCAATTGGCGTCGTAATCGTCTTCCAAATCGACGCATCGATATCAGGGAATGCGCGGTACGAAATCAGCGTCGACTGTCAAATTGAAGTCGATGCCGACGATAAATTGAAATCGACGACAGTTAGCCGGTAGCCCCCAGGTCATTCGTCAGGGGGGGGGATGATGTCATAATCCCCACAGCGGGTTAAGAATCGCAGTTGTAGTCCATCACAAAGGTCAGGAAGTACTGCAGCATGGGCTAGAGACATGGACCTTGGGTCATGTCTCTAGTCGCCTAATACGACTAGTTTAGCTGTCGGAATTTTTTTTAGACATTTAGTATATCCGAAAATTCTCTACTTCTTAGTTACTTGACAAAACCTAACTTTACCCTATTCAATCTTGCACACCACACCATACACTGGTACATAAAACATCCTGTCTACCATCTAAGGACGAAAGCTTCCCCCTAAGATCAAGAGCGACTTCATTTAAAATAAGAACAATTAAACACACTTCAATATTTATGATACCAGCATAGACGGGCTTTTTAAATTTAAGGCAATGCACGCCTTTTTGACCATTCGTACTATTTTAATTCAAAGACATTAAAAGAAAGACCGACTAGACTCAATCCAGCTTACTTCAATCAATGTTATCGCAATCTATTGAACTCAATTGGGTGTCATAAACTAGGCTGCGGCTACTACAGAATTTCGTTTTTGAAGATGGTCACAATAGATGCATTGTCACTACATTCTAGTATAATATTCTTTGCAACTGTGTAAAGTGTAATAATACTGACGTAGAAAGGTGCAGTTTGTTTTGGTGATTTTACAGAGAGTTGTGCCAATAGATGATAAGGAAGCCGCTATGCTGGAAGCTATGGTATCGCAGGGCCGATCGTTGCGTTATGGCGATCTTTGGGGGAGAGCCTCCTTCCAGATGTTTTTTTGGCTGAACAAGCTTTGCTAAAGAAGTAGCAGACCGAACTTACTGATGCTCTAAAATATGTGATGTGTGATGACAGACAGACATTCGAAGCACAGGGTTGTAGGTTCGAATCCCGCCCAGGGCAAACATTCGTGTGATAAGTCTGTTTGCCTTGTATAGGGATGTTGTGTTGTGTCTGGATATTTATATGTGTATGTATATCAACTGTCTGACATCCACAGTACAGGCCCTGCCTAGTTTGGGGTCAGATGGCCGTGTGTGAGATGTTCCTAACCGTTTACAACCGATTCTATGCGAGCGTGACGATTGACGATTTATTTTTTTACCGCGTAAAGGATTCGTTTTTGTGAACGCAATCGGCTTGACACGGCTGTGCGTACATTTGCTGGTGATTACCACAAAACAACCTGCACATCTCCGGTGGGCCATTGTCAAAGATAGCTGCGTATTTTTCCGAGGGTGCTCGATCACGGTAGTAAGTACATTATTTACATAAATTTTGCATTGATTTATTATTGACTAGCGACCCGCCCCGGCTTCGCACAGGAAAATAGTTATTGTGGGTTATCCCTAAGTATATTATACATGTAATAAACATATAAACCTTCCTCTTGAATCACTCTATCTATTAAAAGAAACCGCATCAAAATTCGTTGCGTAGTTTTAAAGATTTAAGCATACATAGGGATATTAGGGACATAGGGACAGAGAAAGCGACTTTGTTTTCTACTATGTAGTGATATTGACCTGTTAATTTTTACTCGCTTGCCAAAAGATGCCAAGGATCTCACCTGCCAACTCGGACCAACACGATGTTATGCTCCTGCAGGTTGTGGCCGATGCCCGGAATGTACGCCACCATTTCCTTGCCGTTGGACAGTCGCACCAAAACGCACTTGCGGTTGGCCGAATTAGGCTTCTTCGGTTTCTTGATGAGAGTTTTCAGTACTACGCCCTGAAAAATAAAGATTGTTTAAAAGCACTGGCAAATTACAATAAAAGTTTTATCTTGTGTGTGTAACAACTGAAATTTGAAAATGACGTTCGTTCGTTCGTTATAGAAACAAAATAATTTGAATATGTTCTAGAATGGTTGCGGGCCATCACTGGATGCGGGCCAAGCAGGACCGATCGTTGTGGAAACCTTTTTCTAGCAGTCAGCTATTGGACGTCTTTCGGCTGATTGTATTTTTGTCTTAGATAGAATATGAATAATATTCTTAGCATAAGTAACTCATACCAATCTTGATGACATGTGACAGTAACTTTACCAAAATTCGCCAGACACGCAATTATACAAAGTAAAAAAACAAAAAAAAATACTCGAAGAAGTTTCAAAAGTCAAATTCAAAATAAGAATACAGAGAGGGAAATACGGTAAATGAAGACTCACCTTAGCAAAAGGGTTTCCCATGAGAGGGTTCCTGGACTTCCTGGTCTTGATGTGGGGTCCTGTGCGGTGCATCTGAGCCAGGGAAGCCATAGCCCGCGCCACCACGCCTTGGGGCTGCCAGGCGGAGGCGATCGATGAAGTTGAAATATTGGCTGTAGTATGGTTTATTGGTGCTGTAAAGAGTACAGTTTAATTTTAAAATGTTGCAATAATCTCTTTGGCGATCCGGAGGAGTGACGCTGCTGCTAGCGTAGTAGGTGCGTTTATAACGGATTCGACTCGAGAGCGTTTTAACTTAAGTTTATGTGCAAAAATACAAAAAATATGTGACTAAAGTTTATAAGTACTTTATGTGGACTTAATTAATTATAAACTGTACTGTGGTTTTATCGCTCACTATAACAGCCTCAATCCAATGCTTGACTAAGATCTCTACTCTTGAATGATTGGTATTTTCAAGAAAGACGCAGTAAAAAGTAGCAGATGTTTAGTACGAGCTTGTTTTAGACAAATAAAAAATCCCAGTAGGCCTACTATGTAAGCAGCGACAGGCTCGAGAAGCTGTCAAACGCGACATAGTGACATTAGAGCCATAGTAGTTATGTCAATATGTCGCGTTTGACAGCTTCTCGAGCCTGTCGCTACTTACATAGTATGCCTACAGAAGGGAAATAAAGCTGTATAATTATGAAGAGCGTTTGTGTGTTTTAAACTTGGACTTACTTATTATTATTTGCACCGTAATATCATGTAATATACGCATAGGTATTGAGCAAATGGGTATATCAAAAACAAAACAAATAAATGTTTCTGATTTCTTATATTTCAAACGGCCTTCGTAAAAATCAAAAACAGAGATTAAAATCCTTGAATTAAAAATATTGTACAGACTAAATAAACCCTTTCAGATAACACTGCTTCTATACGAAAACTTTTATTCAAAAGGATAAGTTTGCGAAATTTGCTAACATAAAAGCTTGAAAAGCATAATGAATGAGCACAAACCATTGTTAAAGAAGAAATAAATGTAAACTCCCGTTAAGAGCAAAGAGGCCAGCGATAAGCGCGCGCGCAGGTGCCAACAGCACATGGCTGTTCCCGGATTATCGTCGCTCCTTTATCCCGCTATCTCCTGCTCTGCGACCGGGAACAAGCCAGCCCACAGCTCTCAATACTGTTACACACGTTGACTCAATTGTGCTTTTATTTAGGAAGGCGTTCCCGCTATTGAAAGGATTGTATCAAGTGATTTGTATTGGCGATACGATGCGCATTGGCAAAGGCGTGCAATTGTTGCACTTTTGTTGCAGTTTTTTTATGACACGTCGAATTTTTGAGTGTTAGATATAGGAATTGTATGCGACCGTAATAAATTCGAGTTTCGAATCGCGTTTCCTGGCTTGATACGGCACCCTGCTGCGTTACATAGCGGTACCGCGAGATTGACATGTTCATTATTGTTTATGAAATAATAATAGGGGGAATTAAGGCACATTAAGGTTAGAACTTGCCTTAGCAAATTGGCCAAATTCTTGAGATGTTCCTTTTCTAAATAAATAGGGTGTGGGTTGTAGTCATATCAATCGAAAAGTTAATATGTATGTCGGAAATAAAAGGACAGAAGAAAAGATGGTGGGTGGCAAAGGCGAATAAATAAAGAGAACCCGCAAAGGGCAACACGCGGGAAATACATTAAGCGTGGGCGTATGCTACAATAACTTTTAGAGAACCATCGTACACTATCTTTGTCAGGACTACCCCAATTTGTCATCACTATTGAAACAGACTTTACCAACTATATCGAATTCCATCACAATTGGAACATACTATACCACTATAGACTCGATTGTTTGTTATCATGAGCGATCGGGACCTAATCAATCCCTAAAAGGGGTTTAGGTAGATCCGAGCACCATCAAAATGCCATAAGGGGAAACTGGCATGGAAAACACTGAACAATTACAAACTGGCCAACCAAGGGGCCTCCCCGCCCGGACCTTATGTAACTCGACCATATTACAGTTACTCTACCCGCGGTCATGATAACAATGCCATAGCTAACACTATACGAATATCAGAACCTAGCCAACCTTGCTAGCGACACGATAATTAGATCACTTTACTCACGGTTTACAGACACCACTGGACTGTGGTACAAACAATATTCCAACAACCATTATTTCAACATACATCCAGACCTCACATCAAATCACACATCACAAAACACACCGGACTAGTACGTCCACCAGAATCACAACATATCCCTGACACACAAAGTTATCAACGCGGCTGCAGATCTACCCAGCGGGCTCGCCCGCCCTGAGCAGCGCTATTTATGTGTGTGCACCACCCGGTCCCACTCCCGGTAGTAGGGCGTCCTGTCAAACGTCATCGCGCCTACTTCACTCCGGTCAACTAAATCGATTCTACCCTTTGATACTCGAGAACGTAAAATAATGTCATTCGATGTTTACAATCGATTTAAACGATCAATCTGGCTTCAATCGCCGACACGGCCATCCTGCGTTGACACACGTCCTCGTGTGTTCGATTCGAAACTAATTAAAAGCAACACTTAATACCGCTCGGCTATTCCTGATCAAAACATTACTAGATCGAAGACTGTTTAATTTCTGCCAGATAAATTCAGATACAGTAAAAACTATCAAGTACCATTACATTACAGCTACAAGTCACCGTGACATCACTAGTCGTAAACCGTAAACACTGTTAAAGTCAAATATGAGGTATCTTCTTCGCGGCCTACCGCTATCACATAGACTTGCAATGTCCATCTCTCCTGGACTCAGGAAGCCAATTTTATGACTTCATGGACTCCAAGACCCAAACACAACGTTATAACCTCAGCCAGAACAAGGTGCACGCCGCGCATGCACGGACTACTTAAAGTGAACCATCCCTGCTTCAATAGTGAGCGCGTCTCTTACTTTAAAAGAGAGCGTCCCCAAAAAAAAAAACAACAATGTACCACCAAAAGCACGCACATGCACGGGCTACTTAAAGTGGAGTATCGCTATTTCAAAAGAGAGCGCGTCTCTTACTTTAAAAGAGAGCGTCCCTAAAAAAAAACAATAATGTACCACTCAAAGCAGACTCCGACTTCTCCGCACTACGGCTCATCCAAGCCTCCGCTTCGGTCAACTACAATACAGTAAAATCAAACTCAGAACCTAACTTCCAGTTTTATAACTTCACATAATCTTAGCCATCTAACTTCAACGGTACGTAACCCTCCGATAACTTCTACTAACGGTAAAACACGAAACTTTAAACGAACACTCCGTATCATGAAAATCCATTGTGAAAAATCTAAAACGCTATTAAATATTCGCGGTTGTTAACTACACTAACACACATAACACGTACAGATCTACCAAAACAAATCATGGACTCACCATGTCATACATGTGAGCCGGTGTACTCAGTACACATAATTGCAGAGAAGTCTCTCATGAGACTTAAATAAACACAAGAACTCACCATGTCACACATGTGAGCCGGTGTACTCAGTACACATAATTGCAGAGGTCTCCCATGAGACTTAAATAAACACTAGGACTCACCATGTCACACATGTGAGCCGGTGTACTCAGTACACATAATTGCACAGGTCTCCCATGAGACTTAAATAAACACAAGGACTCACCATGTCACACATGTGAGCCGGTGTACTCAGTACACATAATTGCACAGGTCTCCCATGAGACTTAAATAAAAACAGTCATTAGCTCCAGCCGCACATCGCGCCCTGAACGATTCAAATCGCAGTTACGACTACGATGGAGCATAATGAAGACACAGAAATTTTAATAAGTAGCTCAATAATTGCAGAGAAATTTCTCATGAGATTCAAATAAAACAGTCATACCTCCAGCCGCGCATCGCGCCCTGAACGATTCAAATCGCAGTTACGACTACGACGACGGAGTGTATGAAAACAAAAAAATAAGTAGCTCAATGCTCATACCCCCAGTCGCGCATCGCGCCCTGAACGATTCCAATCGCAGTTACGACTACGATGGAGCGTATGAAGACACAGAAATAAGTAGCTCAATGCGTGCTATCAACTTCGTCAAAAAGTTCGTCATGAATGTACTAGTAGCTACAGGTAGGTAGATTCTTTCACCGCTTTTAACGTACAACGAACTCTCAATATTTTTCAAGATTTGAAACGTTACTTAAACAAAGAGCCGTTAAATAGGATATTAAATTTTAACTTATTTCGTTCCGCATTATTTTCTCAAACAACTAAACAAACTAATTTTCACAATTAAATCGAACGAGGTGGGTATTTTACGCCAGAATCACGTTTCCGAACCACGTAGCCAAACGAACAATAAATCACAAAAATTTAATTACGCACGGTCTAATAGTTACACTGCTAAATATTTCAACCGATAATCTCCGAAAATTAAACCAAAATAAAATCGCATAGACCTATTGATGCAACGGGATATTTTCCGCAAACGTCAAACTCGGCACGCATTATTTGGCATACAATATTTCTAACTATGTTTGTTTACGACAGCAAAATAATTTAACAAATTTAAACTTGACGAAAGCACATCCGACTAAAACGGAATAGAAATATTACAGTACCTGATAAACATGACGTGTGCGTTACGCCAGTACACCACCGTTAATAAATAACACTGATTAATTTTGATTCTAACTACCACGAGTAAAACCAGTAACTAATCGTTTGACACTCAGATAAATTCTCACTAAGTCAATCCGACCAATCACAACGAATATTTGCGTTAAGCGGCGATCTTGATTATTTTGACAAATCTGACACTACACTAAAATGATATTTTTCTACCCACAATAAACTAAAGTTCGGATGAAAAATTAACAACTTAGAAATTAAATTCAAAATTCAAGTTCAAAATAAAATCGCTTGAACGTTATTTTAGTACGATTTAGTTAGACTACAGGGCCCTTTATCCCAACTTCTGATGTCGGAAATAAAAGGACAGAAGAAAAGATGGTGGGTGGCAAAGGCGAATAAATAAAGAGAACCCGCAAAGGGCAACACGCGGGAAATACATTAAGCGTGGGCGTATGCTACAATAACTTTTAGAGAACCATCGTACACTATCTTTGTCAGGACTACCCCAATTTGTCATCACTATTGAAACAGACTTTACCAACTATATCGAATTCCATCACAATTGGAACATACTATACCACTATAGACTCGATTGTTTGTTATCATGAGCGATCGGGACCTAATCAATCCCTAAAAGGGGTTTAGGTAGATCCGAGCACCATCAAAATGCCATAAGGGGAAACTGGCATGGAAAACACTGAACAATTACAAACTGGCCAACCAAGGGGCCTCCCCGCCCGGACCTTATGTAACTCGACCATATTACAGTTACTCTACCCGCGGTCATGATAACAATGCCATAGCTAACACTATACGAATATCAGAACCTAGCCAACCTTGCTAGCGACACGATAATTAGATCACTTTACTCACGGTTTACAGACACCACTGGACTGTGGTACAAACAATATTCCAACAACCATTATTTCAACATACATCCAGACCTCACATCAAATCACACATCACAAAACACACCGGACTAGTACGTCCACCAGAATCACAACATATCCCTGACACACAAAGTTATCAACGCGGCTGCAGATCTACCCAGCGGGCTCGCCCGCCCTGAGCAGCGCTATTTATGTGTGTGCACCACCCGGTCCCACTCCCGGTAGTAGGGCGTCCTGTCAAACGTCATCGCGCCTACTTCACTCCGGTCAACTAAATCGATTCTACCCTTTGATACTCGAGAACGTAAAATAATGTCATTCGATGTTTACAATCGATTTAAACGATCAATCTGGCTTCAATCGCCGACATGTAGATATAATTCTTTTTTCGTTCCTGAGAATAAAATTTCTTTCTGGACGTTGCTCGAAATCATCGCCTAAAAGACCCGTGAAAAATCGTAATATTGTGTACTAAGAGCGAAAGCCTCAGAAAATCATTATTTGCTAGTCACTCTGTAATTTTTAATACATACCTATTATGTATTTATTTATGTAATTGAATCGGTGATTTCTTAACATATATTATAGATACTCCAATTTTACTTCAACATCTAAATAAATAACAAATGATGGTATGAAATTAAAATTCTACGTATGATGGTTTCTTATTTACAGTCAAAATAATAAAACAGGAAGCAAAATAAGGTAAAATAACCTAAGTAGTCGTAAGCAAGCCCTGCCTATTACAGTAGTATGCCAATGTTTGGTTACGGATCCGTGTACCATTCAAGATGACAAATTGAATAAAGATCATCTCTTCGGATCAAACATTGTCACGTGCGTTGGTCAGTGGTAATATTGTTGTGTAGTTAATGCTGTTCGTTGTGCTACAGACCACGGAAGGAATACTTTGTAAAGAATTTCTACAAGATTTAATTGAATAGTGTAATGGAAATCACAAGATCGCGTATTGATAATTAAAATGGGCGGATGGCTAAAGACGCATCGAACTATGCAGAAATAAAGTATACATTATTGGAAAAAGAAGTACAGGTAATTTGTATTGAAGATAAATTTATTATTGGGTACAAGGCCGACTCCGTGTCGACTTGCCGACTAGTCGGAAAAGCCGACTATTTATTATACTTATTTCGTATTTTACAGTCGGCGATTAGTCGGTGACTATTTGGCAAAATATGCCGATTACAATCGGATGAAAAATGTATACCTTTCATATTTTTAATAGTTAGGTACAATTAACAAAGCAGCATTTATGAAAATTGTATCTATTAATGAAAAATGAGGTGAAAAAGACCAGTGAAAAATATAATAAATAATTTATTCAACATACTTATTTGTTTTTAATGTTGGTAAGTTTTAGTGGCATATTGTGATGTCGGAATGATGGAGTGTAGGAGTGTAGGAGTGTAGGAGTGTAGGAGCACGAGCTATACCAGAAAGTATGCGATGTATTTTCGTCTCGTAGATTAGATGTTGCCCGAACACCTCCGATGTAGAAGTATCAGAATGATCGGCAGCTAGTCGGTTAGTCGGAAATTCAATCTAGGGTGTTACTGTCTAATCGAATATTAAAATTATGGGTTGATGAATAGGTAGGTACCTATTGGTTAGTTCACTGCTGGACTAAGACTTCTCTCTATATCGTGTTGACATTGCCCTAAATTATAATTCATCATGCTTATATATAGTGCTATAGTGGCAAGGCAAAAAAAAAACCAAGCAGCGGCTTCGTACTTCTGTTAGCCAATGCAATTTTTAGGAAAACGCTATTGAAGACGTCAAACTTTTGACGTTTTTCTCTTTCTCTATTATATTTAGTTAGATAATAGTAGGTGGCATTCACACAGTTGCCCAAAACACGTGAGACCGCCGCAGCGACCACTTTCTCAGGTGCAAAAAATTGTATGGGCCTTCCATCTAATCCATCCTTCACCAAGCCGTTCATACATGATCGCTCCATTAGTTCGCCCTCGCAAAACATTTTTACTTCCGTATGTGTCGAACCTAAATCTCCAAAACTATCCAAGAGCTTTATTTAGGAAGCTTTGTAAAATAGAACACCAAAATTTAAATAACTTGCCGCAGCACTTTTTGAATACTGATAAAATTATTCACTTTACCATATCCGTTAAAATTTGCCAGATATGAAAATCAGATTTGTTTTTATTCCACTAGTTATGACATAGGATTAATTTCTTAACCGAGTTATTTAATCATTCCTATAAAAAAAACGTCTAAAGTTTTTGTCGGTTGAAAATCTACGGAGTCAATTTTAATTTTAACTATTAAGATTTAAAACGGGATATAACGGGATACGAGGAGTTTAAAAAGTATAATTTTAATTTTATAGAAAAGGACGAAGAAGCCAAAGGACATTCCTTCATTCTTCGCAAGTAGGATTTTCGCCAAGGCCCGATTTTTCCTATTATCCTACGACTTTATAACACATAATTAATTTTAGTGTATTTTTTGCGCTGTTAACAATTTCGTAGATGTATTGTGTTGTATATTGGCAATAACTAACCTAAACATTCCATTTTCCATAACAACTCGTTCCACGAACAGTTTCTATAACTTGCCTTATATTATCCACACAATAATAAGTTGAGGATTACAAATATAACTTAGATAGATTCCAGATATCGTCCATAACCATATTGCATTGTTGCGTTCACAATTGCGAACCTCCCGTTACCGATGAAGTTGCTATTTCACACAAATACAAAATATGGTTTGCGGCGACCATTTTGCGACATTTCCTGGAAAGCAAAGGGCTAACTCTTGCCCATTGTATTTTTTTGTTAACGCATTATGGTGCCAGTCCCCAAATAATAATACTGCACCCTGAACAGATAACCAGGCCAGACTGCGCATGTTCTTTTCCGGGTTAACGAGTAGGGCTAAAATGGATGAGAGTAAGTATAGGTACTACAAAAATTTGGATTGGATAGTATTCGGTTTTATCAGGAAAACATTAACAATTTTGCCAAAAAATGCCAGTGACTGTTTGAACATACGATTTCACTAGATATTTTATTATCTATACAAAAGTAAAGTAAAAGTATATAGTAGTAGTATATTCTATTCTTTATAATCGCTAATCTAACTCTTAAGGTAATACACAGATTTAAACTGTTTCTTTTGAATGCGTTATGCTGAGTCTTGTTTCTATATTGTCAGTGGCAATATCCAAGTTATGAAATATGATGGCTGTGTGTCGGTCATCTGTGGACAATGCCCACTATTAGGAGATTATGATCTGCAAAAAAAGCAGGTGGCCGGTTCCTCAATACGTCTTCGTTTACCGAGTCATGTCTCACCTAAAAGATGTTTTTGTGCAAAATCTGGCTAGTATACAGTATGCATACTCTACTGGCACTATTTTAACCAAAATTAAGACCGTGGTTAGTAACTAGAACTGTTCCTAATTTTAGATTTTATCTAGTATAAATTTTAATTTATAAGTTCTTCTAATGACAGAGTAACTTTGTCTGTATGTCTGTCTGTTTGTTACGCTTTCAGGCCAAAACCACTGAACTGTACTTGGAACAGACATACAATAGCATTTGGGGAAGGACATAATTATGCTATTTTATCGCGAGCGCATCTTCATAGCACATCTTACTCGCACCGCTACATTACATAGCATAGCATTAGTGGAAACGGTCACGTAGTTTCACAGCTTAGCTATCACATATCTGGTGGAAAAGCACCCTTCTCGCCAACGCAAACGCGGAAGGGTTCGCTCGCTGTCACATCTCAAATGACAGGCGCGTCAACCCATTGTTGATACTGCTGACCATACACTAAACATACTCCATTAACCCTACTAGTATATTAATAAAGACTACTTTTGCTTAAACAGTATGGCAGATGCAACAATTTGGTCCAGATGTTAAAAATATTGATAGAAGACGATTAGATGTGGAATATAATTTGCGTGGATTGTATGTAGTTTTTAACGGTATATTATTCTTAGAATATGTTGTAGTGTGAGATACTTGTGTCCTATTGAAACTTGGACTAATACCCTGGTAACACAGTGTGAGCTGGCATGAGAGCTGAAATAGTCTGTTACCTACTGAGGTATTACTGAGGTGCTGCTGCTGTGTCATGCGAGTTCAAAGAGTTCAAAGAATTTATTTTTTAACTTTTGGACATTATTACATCACTTAGTTATGTCATTTAAATTATCTTTTCTGGCGAGTTCCAAAATTTGGCTGTCTTCTGTGGAGAAGAGCTCGCCGAAGAAACTCCACAGGCGTTGCATCTTTTAAACATATTTTTACAGTTATTATGATAATAATTACAAATAAATAACAATGTTTTGTAAAGTACGATTGAAAAAGCCTGTCACCCAAGCAACTATTCCCATGGATGTTTATCCTCTAAGTAATCTGTTATTTTATAATAGGCTTTCTTAATCAATTTCTTCTTAACAATAATTTTGAATTTCTCTAGTGTTAAATTTTGTATATCAGTTGGGACCCTATTGTAAAAGCGTATACAGTTGCCCTTGAAAGAATTTTTAATTTTCTGCAGTCTACTATCATAAGAAGCCAATTTGTCTTTATTTCTAGTATTTAAGTTATGTACGTCACAATTTTTTTTAAATTTACATAATTTTTCTTCACTGGCACAGTGGCACACTGGCACAGTAGCTGTCTAGTCTACTGTCACATCAGCAGCTCGCACTGTGTAACCAAGGCATAGAGAGGTTTACACCCATTTGCACTAAACTTCAGAATCGCTTAAGTTGATGCTGTTGATGCCTAAAGTATTTAGGTGAGATTTGGTGAAAATTTTGTTTTGCTAGTAACCTGAGACTTTCTTAAACTGCTTAGTTTCTATCTACCTTCATAGGCCCAATTAGACTGTTATTGAAAATCAATTCTTTTTTTAAGCTTTAGTTAGCTTAGGTCTTTCTTAACTACGAAAAGCCTAAGACAAGGTTAGTGCAAACAGGTGTTAATGTCAAATAAAAATTATTATTTTATAATGTATAGAACACTAGGAATATTTATTTTAACTATAATATAAAATGTATGTTTACTAACTAAACCAAGTATGGAGAAATAAATGAATGCATATTGGGTCATTCTACTCCCCTTCTATTTTTACCGACTTCTTTTATTTTTTAAATATCACATCTTAATAATGCCATGTCATATTATTACATAAAAAAAAACTTATGTATTCAACTTTCAGACATTTATTCCAGTCCCATATATAGGTGTAACTTTATTATCACAATAGTTTAAAGGATTAACCTACCCATGAAACTGAACTATTCTCTCTAAGGAACATAACTTGAAATATGAAAAAAAAAAACTAATCAGAAAAAAACACGACATGTCTATTGATTAGAAAATTTTACCATTTTTGTGTGTTATCTTGACTAATGTAATGCTAATGAATGATATTAAGATACTGTTCATATAGTAATCGTTTTAAAAGTATGTGTGTAGAGATGGTGAGCGCTCACCAAAATAATATCTGAAGTAGAATCGACAAGTGCGGTAATGTGATCAGCTGATTCTTTTTCATATTCCAGTTTATGTTCCTTTAGGAAAATTATACAGTTTCATGGGTAGGTTCCTCCCTTAAAATATTGTGCGCAAATTTTGTTACACCCTGACTCACCGTTTTTTAGAAAATAAAAGGTTATTTTAATTATGTTGAGAATTTAAAAATCCACATTTTACAATGAATTATAAACCAAAATGAAGTCACTGGACTTTAACTTCTAATAAGTTTTCCTGTAATCTATAGATACTTATAAGAACTACGTTCCTGTATGATTTTTACTTATTGCTAAAATGTAGGCCCTGTTGTTTCAAAATTAGGGGGAGATTAAATTACGAAGTTATGTATTATAAATAAATAATGTCAGGCATCTATAGACATTATGTGTTTTTAACTTGAAAAGTTATTTTAAATAATTTATTTATGCCAATATTTTATTAGCAGACTAGTCTGACGGTTACAATTGGTTAACTATTTTAGTAGGTACAAATATTGGTAAAAAATTGTCAGAGTCAATCTTACAACTTATTGCCTTATCTCTTCATTGTGTGCGAGCATATTAGAATATGTTCAATTATTATGTTAAAGTAAATACCAAATTAAATAGGTAATATCCGTAACCGATAGCACTAATGCAAAATAGCTAATAATGAAACTAACCTGAAAATCGAGTCCTGCACTGCGCCCTGATCCCGGTGGACAGCAGAGATAACCCTCTCCTTATAAGATTCATCTATATTAAAACAGTGCAAGAAGGAATCATAACCAATTCAGTCAAAGCAATTCAGGATTTGTTAATTACAACAAACTTCGCTAGATTTAGGATACGTACTAGTAGGTATAAAATATTGACATACTCACCTCAATGTGATGGTTAAGTAAATCACCAGTTTATTAATATCTAAAATTAAGAAACTTAATGGAATTATTGACTAAACTTTTATTTTATCAAACCAAAACAAAATTCTAACCTAACCTAACTTTTTTTTTCTTATATTCCTACTATTGGAATGGCACAGGCAAAGGCATTAAGCCATACAGCCGTCGTCTTTAGTAATTTAGTTGTATTGTATTGTATTATTGTTACGGGATCATTGAAATGCAAGGGTCCTTTCTTACATTCCAATGACATCGAAGTTTAACGTAGGGTATCAAACAAGAAACAGCTAAACATGCATTATTTCTCACTTTCACTGAATAGTTCATCGTTAACGACACTATAGTGCTAATTCCACCATATTGAAACAACGTTAACTGTGAAAAACTAATTTTAAATATGAAGAAACAATAAAGCCGCCATTTCTTCTCGATTCCCCGCGCAAAAACTTGACTGACTGACTGACACTGACGGCACCTGACAGTGCCCTATTTTGTCCAAGAAAGGCGAAAAAGTTGTATTATGCAGCCTATGCTTCATTAATTCATTATGAAGGTAAAAGTAAGTGTTTGGTTAGATGTTCGTTCGGCCGCACCCGCGCCAGCTATTGAACGAATTTGGATGAAATTTGGAATAGAGAAAGCTTTTTTGTACTCTATATCATTATGTTAACGTAGGCTTGTTTTTATCACAGGGAAATATCTCTTTCCAATGCTTTAGTACTATTATTTTCTTCTGTGCCAATACCTTAAAATACATTTAGGTATGGCAATCATGGGGCAATGGGGACATGCTGATAAAATAAACTACATAAGTATTATTGAACTCCACAACATTTATTGACAGTAAAAAATATTAATGTATACCTATACCACCCTATACATACAGTAGCCAGCACATACGGCTGGACATGTTGACCGTAGCGGTAGGGGTGAATTTTGTAGTGCGAATGTCCAACCGCATGTGCTGGCTTCTGTACAATAATATCGATACTTATAAATACTGCTCTGCTCCTTGAGCAAAGAAAAAGTTAGTGTGAGACATCGCTCCCAACTCCTTAGAGCAACGCCGGCCTTCCGTACCGGAAGGAAGGCCCGCGTTGCTCTAAGCCCAACTCCCAACGGCTAGATGGAAGAAGAAGGCTTTGCTCAGTCAGATGTAGAGAAGAGATTAACGAGTTTCCAAAGGTAAGTTCCACACACAAAAAACTTGACTTTTCCGTACAAAAGGAGGGAAAAGCGAGCTTCTTATACTTGACACTACTGGCCAGAGAGATGGGAGCCGCATTCAAGCGAAAGCGGCTCCCATCTCTCTGCTACTGGCACAAAGATTAGCTACTCGTATATAGTGCCATAAACACAAAAAAGAAGATTAGGTCTATGAGTAGGTACGTATCTTATTTTTAACCGACTTCAAAAAAGGAGAAGATCCGAATAAAGTTTCTTTAGAATGTAGGTAGATCAAAACTAATGACTGCGTTCTTACAACTTTTGTACCTTGTATAATTTTTCTTTTATGTACTCTTCACTTCCAGGCACCTTGTGGTAAGAGAAAATCGTGTAGCCAGGGGGGGCGCATCCTTCTACTATTTCGAAGATCATGTCCCGCATCTTTCTATTGCAGACTGGACAACCGTCAGGCGCATTTGTATGGGTCATTGTTATGTAGCATAATTCAGCCAGTTTTAACATAAACCACACATATACTGAAAGTAAACATTTTTATGTTAATAGCAAGTCGAATAAGCAAGCGCTGCTGGGTCCGTAGAAACTGTATAAATCAAATATATTATTATATGTAGGACATCTCACACACGGAGTGACACGGTTATCTAACCCCAAACTAGGCAAAGTCTGTACTATGGGTGTAAGGCTGCTTTTCCACCAGAGTTGTGCGAGGTAGCTAAGTGGTGTGCGAGGAAAAAATCCACCAATAGAATCACTAGGCTAGGAAAATGAAGAGATTCTATTGGTGGATTTTTCCTCGCACACCGCTTAGCTACCTCGCACAGCTCTGGTGGAAAAGCAGCCTTAGACAGCTGACATACATACCTATAGGTATATAAATATAGAACATCCAGACACAAGGCAAACTCAAGTGCTCATCACTATCACACGAATGTTTGCCCTGTAGGTTTACTACGTAAGGAGCGACAAGCTCGAGAGGCTGTCAAAAGTGACATAGTGACATTAGAACCATAGTAGTTCTGTCAATATGTCGCGTTTGACAGCTTCTCGAGCTTGTCGCTTGTTACGTAGTAGGCCTACTGGGCGGGATTCGATCCCGCTACCCTGTGCTTCGAAGGCAGACGTACTACCAACTTACGGGGCTGTCTATGAAAGGGCTCTAGATAATAAGATTCACCTGAATAACATCGCTAGTCGGAGGTTGGTGGTTTTAGATTCTGAATACCCTTGCAAGGCAATGCTAATTCTTGCTACGTGGTTAATCCAGCAGTGATAACCATGATAACAAATACAACGTTCGTTACTAGCGCCCTTACAGCTACAGCTCCGTAGTCGAGTAGTCAAATTCTCGCCTTACTCGTAATGATTATGGTGGTTCAAATCCCGGTGCGGAGGGAGAATTCGTGATACTCAGGATTTGCGCAGACTGAATCATCTGATTGTCCTAAGAAAGAATTCCATGCTTCGGAAGGCAGGTAAAACCGTTGATTTCAGATTGGTATGGATGGATTTGGAGCACTCACACAAAATTGCGATGCGATGCAAATCAGATCGGAAATGTTCGTGCGAGCTCGCAGAAAGTTGCGATGCGATGTGAATTTGCAGTTATGGCACCTATTTTACGCGAGACAAAAGACAAAATAGAAAAGGGACGCAGTTAAGGGATCTGGGATATAGTTACAGAAATACCCCTCTAGCCTTTATGCCATATCAGATAAATACCATACTATATACCTACGGCTTAATAATTCTGACATATAAGTTACCTACCGAGCTTTAAGATATCAAACTTATACGATAAGAGAAAGCTAGTGTCTTTATATTTACAGCAGTAACAAGCGAATTGTAAAGCCCTGTCTTCTTCGTCCTCCAAGAACATTGCTCGCACTATCAACAACGTCGCGGGGAATGGAGCTAGGAACTCGAAGGGCTTATTGAGTACGACGTATACCAACACTAGTTCTGACCGCTCCTAAAATAAAAATAAAAAAAGAACGGAATCAAACTACACAATATTTGATGTGAAACATTTATAGGCGAGGGGTAAAATCACGGTTAAATTTTTCACATCTGCAAGGCGTCCCGTGACGCCTCACCATTTTTTTTTATTTACTGTTATGTTGTAGGAGCGTCAGTGGCTAAGTGGCTAGGGTCGTTGCCTTCCATTCGAGAGGCGCAAGGTTGTAACGAGGTGCCTTGCATGCCACCTTGTTGCCACCTCATTCTCATCTCATTTACCATTTTCTTCTTCGTCTAAATTCGAATATTCAATTTTGGAATTCATTCGTCATTATATGTCATTTCGTCCATTTCATAAGTTACTTTTTCTCCAAGCCTCAGCTAGGCCATTTCTCAAAGCTTAATTTATTTTTTAAACTCTTTGTTTTCTGAACTTACTCCAATAAATCAGTGAAAGACTGTGTTTAGTGAAAATGAAGTTTTATTCCTAGTACCGCGCAAAAGTCTGCTTGCCTCGGCCTCCAACTACCAAGCTCCTCTCACTCTTCATTGTACGCACACGCAGGCTCGCTCTCGATCTGGCGAGCCTGCGTGTAGGTTAAGCATTAACGAACTAAAAATAGCTTAATCCCATTCAACGCTTTTAATATGAAGGAAAGGAAAACATCATGACGAAACCTGAACAAAACTGCAAAGATATTCAAAGACAAATTCAAAGATTGTGTGTGAAGAACCAACCCGCACTGGGCCAGGGCCAGCGTGGTCGACTAAAGCCTATGCATGCACCCTGACATCAGGGTAAACTTAGACCCGTCGGTGGGGGGGGACATATGAGCTGTTAACGACAATTTGTCAACCCCAAGAATACAGATAAGCTAAAAGTATTTTTGATTCGTTATGCCTACAAAGAAATAATAAATCAGCAGATTACATCAATCTCTGTCGCTTGTTCTTTGTCTGAACTTGGGTACAATTTCTACTTGGGAACTTCACTAACTTGGGTTCAATTTGCAGTTTATTTCGTAGTCTGTAAGACGAAACTTGAATGGTTCCGATTTGAGACAAACTGGTTACTTTGGAGGTACTTACCGTTACAAGTCCTAAGAGAAGTGAGCAAGCGCAGGGAAATAGGTATACGGCATTCAATATTAAGCTTTGCATATAGAGACAGTTGTAACTTAATAAGTAGTCGCCTTCGGTCTTAGAGAAACACACGCTTATAATATTCTCGTACGAGATATTACGTACGTCTTGTGCCTCGAAGACTGTGGCGGTAAAAAAGGGTGCGAAGCTTTTCACGGCCCATGATCCTGAAATTATCTGAAAACGCGTAATACACAGGGCTTAAGTGACGACGTAGCAAAGACTAAAAACTCAGTTAAAAGTTCAATTTCCAGGATAGGTAGGCGAGATAGCCTCTCGGTAACCATGTTAAAAAGGAGGGGGGGAGGAAGAAATATTTATTACAGGCAGTATCTTACCAACAGGATTATATTGAAAACAATTGTTATACCCTTCTCTCGACCCATCAGTGACCATTTGTCAATACTTTTGCAATGGCTATTAAATGTGTTGTTCGGCTCCTCATTCCTGTAAATAAGAGAAAATTGTGATGATAGTATAGTAGCAGTATAGCGGTAGAAGTGAATTTCGTAGTGCGAATGTGCAACCGTATGTGCTGGTTTCTGTAGAGTCAAGAACAGCCTAATACCTTCCTTTGCTTGGTCGTACGTAGATTTAAAGTCAGGGCTGCCGTGGTCCCTTTATTTTAAAACAAAAGAACGTCAAAAATACCCCTCCGGCCACATTGGCAACTGCTTTACGGAACTTTAAAATAATTGAAAAAGTACAGAAAGAAAATGCAATAGGATTTTGTATCTTTCTCGTTTTTTGGACTTCGTACGATCACAAAACGGTGCAAAATTTGGTGCAAAGTTCATATTTTCTATTACTGTACTGTACAGACAAAGAACCAGATAGCTGACCCCCCTGCCGAATGCTGTGCGAACGCTATCGAGGGCGCCATCTATCGCTCCAAAAGGGCAGAAAAGAACGAACCAACGGCCAATGATACTTCTAAAATTTCAAACAATGCCATCTGTCGTAACTTACAATAAACTAAATCGTTAAAAGAATGTTGTCGTCAGTATAGCTAAGACAATAATTAGGAAGGTGTAGTCTTATTTCGATTGTGTAGCTAAGTTACAGTGTGGCGAAGTTGTGCACGGTATGGCTGTAGATCTAGATTTGCCTGGATCAAATCCACGAGAGCATTTTAATTATTTTGTCTTTTTATTTTTTACTTTTCCAAAAAGATGCAATTACTGCTATGAGGATTTGATTCTTACATTAAAGATTAAAATAAAACAAAATATATGTTACAATAAATATGTTAACATTTTATTCTTTAATATTTTATCGACTAAAATGTAATATCCAGAGATTCAAACTGGCATTTTTTAGGAGAGAGAACCAACATGCTACTTTTATAATTTAAATTACATTTAAAATTATAAAGTAACAATTTATATCTCTCTTAATTTTGTTTCAATCTCAGGATGATTTTAGTTTATATAAAAACAAAGTTAGGCCAAATAGTGGTAAGTTATACAATAAAAAAAGAAAGGGAAAGTAGCTAACATAACCGCTGGTTCTCAAAGGCAAAATACTTATTTTGAAGCTTGAAACGTTCCCCAGGTCTTCTCCACAATAATTTTCTTCCATCTTTATCAGACTTGAAGCTCTTTTCGTCAGTAAAAATTACAATTTCGTTCTCCCAATCAAAATTTAAATATTCTGATGCGAATCTCATTTCTGTTCTGGCTAGACAATGGGCTTCCGATGGTTGTTTTTTTTATAATTGGCTTATAATTATGTATTTCACATGCTTGGAGTATTTTCAAACTGAGTCAAGCGATATATTATATGTTATGGCAGTTGACCAAGTCGTTTTAAATGGGACTTCGCTATGAAGCCTTACGATTCCACAATGACGTTCTGATGCAGCAGTATAAGCTACCGGTGCGGTGGTCGTCGGTCAGAGCGGTTACGTTTCACATCACCAGTTTCTTGGTATCGCCGAATCCATAAACGAAATGTATTTCTCTGCAATATAAAATACTATGATATAATTTTTGTCACGAAATCACATTCCACAAAATATTATTCTATATTATTTTTATAATTAGGTTTTATAAATAGGTATTCATATACGTATTATCTACTTACCGTGACACCTAATTCTCTAGAAATACTTTTAATACTGTGGTTATCTTTACAACGCACTGTTGTTTTTGCTTTCATAAAATCATTTAGGTATATGAGAAGTAATGAAAATTGGTAACAGATTATTTTAAATAAAAGTAACCGGAGAGTGCATGAACGTAACGACGACGACGTAAAGTAAATACCTTGCCACGAACATTAGTTTTCTTTATAGTGTAAAACTTGAAATAATAAGTAACTACCCTCACATAATTTGTTCGTGTTATTTTGCATGCATTCTCTCTCAAAAAAAATACATCATAGCTATGAGTCATAGCAAAGTGTGGTATGATATCAAATTTCGATACACTTGACAACTTGTCAGTTGGCGCAGTGGTTTAGCGTTAGCTGTGAAGCTTGAGAATGCTAAGTTACGCGGTTCAAATCCGTTGACTATTCAACATAGTTTTTTTCCGTTTAATAAAAACGGACTTCTCACTATAATATTTATAAAATCAAGATATAAAATAGTGACGGCGCCGCCCGGCGGCGCGGCGGTCGAGATAACTAGTTTCTTGTGAAGCAAGTGTAGGCACATAATCATCTACTCTGCAGATGACGACGATTCTAATCGATGAAATATTGTAGAATAAAATGCAGACATAACATTCATAAATTATAAGTATATTTTGTATTGATTCTAATTTTATTAAAAGAATGAAATCCCCATAGCAAACACTGCGTCTCTTATAAAAAAAGTTAAAAATAAAAAAAGACTAAAACATGAATATGCGCTCGCGGGATCGATCCAGTTAAATCTCGATCTACAGCCATACCGTGCGCAACTTCGCCACGCTGTGACTTAGCGACATTTCCGAAATAAGGCTACACCTTCCTAATTATTGGCTTAGCTATACTGACAACATTCTTGTAACAATTTAGTTTATTGTAAGTGTAAGACAGATGGCATTGTTTTAGAAGTATCATTGGCCGTTGGTTCGTTCTTTTCTGCCCTTTTGGAGCGAAAGATGGCGCCCTCGATGGCGTTCGCACAGCGTTCGGCAGGGGGGTCAGCTATCTGGTTCTTTGTCTGTACGTACTTACTTATATTTGATTACATAACTTTACAAATAAATGAAAAGAAAGCGTAATAAAGAACTATATTTCGAAGATAATTCACATAGTTGAAAACCAGTTCAAAGAGCTATATTAAATTAATTCATATTATGTATAGGTACTTACCGCTTCTCCGCCATGGTTTTGCACTCTCACTTATCTAAGGAGCAAACTGTTGGACGGAAGGACTGTTGAAGGTTTAAATCAAAATGGACGCAATAAACTCCAGCTACAATTTACTAATACAAGTAAGAGTACAGTTTCATATACACTACGCAGTCGATGTGTTAAAAATTAAGAGATTCATTATTGTCTACGCGATGGACGACCAATAGTACTTGCAACTTTGAAACCGTGCTCTGAACACAGATGCGCGCGCAGTTTCACCTTTAGGGTTCTATCATGGTTCTATATAGGTAAGATCAAGTCATCTCGATACTTCAATTATATGATTTCACTTAGATAAACATAATATATGGTCTAGCTAGTGACTGGATAGAATCTACTCTTTACGGATTTAAATAAAACGCGACATTAGAAGAAACTAAAAAAAAAATGCTTTATTACGCGCTAGCTCATGTTCTTCCTTGGGGAAAGCAAGCTCTATTCTATCTCTATACCAAACAAGTTCAGTGGTTTTGGCGTGAAAGCACAGACAGACCCACAGAGTTACTTTCGACATTTATAATATTAGTAATTACTTACCAAAAGAATGTTCACCACCAGAATGGCATTCTGCTAAGTGCGACGAACGAAAGTTGATAGTAGCTTTCTTGGATTTGTTTAAGAAGCAAAGAAGTGGCTACGAGGAGCAACAAGTTAAGATCTTGGTTCACTTGTTGCTTGCTTTTCCTCCGAGGCGCCTTGAACTCTAGACAAGGCGCCCGCCGTTCAGGATTCAGGGGTGGCTAACGTCAAAACAAGTCAAGTAATACATGACTGAACAAAAGACATGTTTAACGCTTTCATTTCGTACAAATTCACAAATATTTGTGAAAACCACGCAGGAACTTTACTGCCATAGATACTTATGTATATATTTAATTCTTGGTGTTGTATTTTTTTAATTATTTGATGGTTATAGTTAAGCTATTTTATCTCTTTAGATTTTATAACCTGTGTTATTTTATGGGTAGGTAGATAGGTACCCTATTATATATAAAATCGCCAGGAATAGAAGCCTCTAGAATGTTTAATGTGTTTGATTAAAGAATATATACAACGTACAACAGAAAGGGATAAATCCTTTGTTCGCAAAAGGACAATTATTTTCTAGAACAATACGATGTAACACCGCTCTTGTTTCTTAAGCTGAGTCTATTTTGAGCAGCAATCAATATTGCTATGGAAACTTTTCATTGGAAACCAGTGCATTCACTACACGCGTGCCTACGTACGAGTAGGTAATCGTCACTACGAGTATCAGATTTTTTTATAATAGAACTTTAAATATAAAATACTATACTTCAATAAATATAAGCAAAAAAAAAACATTCGACGAAAATTGAATAAAGGTCAAATGTAAAGTATTTTTATTTTCTACGAACTTTAAGTAGGTGGGTTGGGTACATATTTTTTTACTGTGGATATCTCGTCCACAAATATTAATTAATTATTTATTATTATCATATTACTATAGGTTTACGTAAACACGTCCTTTTGACCGAATAAATAAAATACATCTATGGAGAGAGCTTACACGTGTTTAGCTACGGCGGGCTACGGCGGGCTACGGCGGCGTAGCGGTTGTCGTAGCAACGCGCTACGACGAATTCTAAGAGAATTATTGTTTTCCTCTTTCCTCATTGTGATCTGTTTGACGGAATTTGTATTTATGTCGTTATTTTCAACGTTTCGCGACTTATAAAATATTCGGAGGGTTTAAATTGAGTAAAAACATTTTATGCAGTTTTGCGACAACTGTTACGGATCGTGTCTTGACTGACACCGGAGGATAGCAAAGTACACTGAAGCCGTTTTCTTGTTTGATTATTTTTTTCCTTTATTATTCTACATGAAGGTAAATTTAAGAAAAGCCAAAAATATTTTTTTTATTACTTAACTAGCTGTCCGCCAGCGGCTACGCCCGCGTTGTTTTTTGACTTTTCCGTGCAATTTCCCGTGGGAATAAGATATTTACCCGTGTTAAAAACTATCCAAGATGTTAACCAGGAATATAAGTTAACACCATTTACGCACGCATTCAAATTGGTCCAAATGTTTTGGAGATTAGCCCGTACAAACAGACAAACAGAAATAAAAATATTTAAAAAATCTGGATGATATGTTCTATAACATTCATTCTTAATACATCCCGCTGACTCAGTTCCTAACATTTTTTTCTATGTACAGATTTTCAACCTCCACAGTTTTAGACAGACAAGTAAGTAAATTAAAAAGATAATAAAATATTAACAACAGATGCGCACGCAGCCTAAAATATTACAACTATTTTGTACAAACTTCCCGCCGGGGCTCCGCCCGATAATTTTTCCCGTGGGAATGAGGAATTTTCCCGCGGTAAAAGTTAGCCTATGTTCTTCGGCAAGGTCTATATATTCTATCTTTGTGCCAACTCTGCCCGCTTTAACTATTTTTCCCGTAGGAATGATAATTTTTCCCGCGGTAAATCGTAGCCTATATTCTTTTCCAAGGTCTATTCTATCTTTGTGCCAAGTTTATCTAAAATCGGTTTAGTAGTTTCGGAGGAGTTTCGGAATTAGTATTCAATTATTAGAAAAAATTGTTATTTTTTTACACCTTGGGTAATGGGTTACATATTGAAGTTTTAGCTGCGGTTTTAGTAAGGATGACTAATTTAAAAAAAATCCTTTATTTCTCAGGGATCATGTAGCTTCTCAACAGTGAAAAGCTCAAATTTTTAAAATCTATTCGGTAATTTCAGATCCTATTCAATGCAAACAAACAATCAAACTTTCCTCTTAATAATATTAGTATAGACAGGTACTCATTAATACTATTAATAATAATTAATTAAATTATTTTATTTTATGATGACGGCCTCGTAGCCTTGTTGGTAGTACCTACGTCTGCCTACGAAGCACAAGGTCGCTGGTTCGAATCCCGCCTAGGGCAAACATTCTTGTGATGAGCACTTGTGTTTGCCTTGTGTCTGGATGTTGTATATTTATAAGCTGTCTGACACTGACACCCATAGTACAGGCTTTGCCTAGTTTCTGGTCAGAACGCAGTGTGTGAGATGTCCCACAAATTTATTTTTTTATTTTTTTATTTTTTTAATGCAGAAGATTCGTAATGGAATTCTGAATCAGTGGGTGTAGTGAGCGACGGCGCGCCGGCTAAATTGGGTATCAATCAATATTACTATGGTAACGGGAGGCTGGGGGAAGTTGCATAGTGTACAGGGCGCATGTACTAGGGAACCTAGGAAGCCTAGAATCACCTAGGGGTCCTGTTTTACTTACTGACTTTGATGCCTACATACCTGAACCTGGTTTAACAATCGAACGTAGAGGATACGATAAAAATTGATCATAAAAATTGTGTTCCTTTGTGTTTAATGTGTTACAATATCACTAACACAACCACAGAATACCAAATAGTAGTCCCTAACAATACTGATATTTTTATCTTCATCTCTGTCTATGATGTACGAGAAATTAGTCCAAGCATTACATTTGATAATACCAATTAAATTCTTGATCCTAAACATTCGTGTGCCTCTGTCAGGCGAAATATGTGAAACGCGCTTATGTTACCCCACCTTCTTATGTACCCACCATGTTTCAAACGAATAAAGATTTTATTTCTTTTGGGAAATAAGTCAAGAAACAGCTTTAGACAAGTAATTATTTTATTTTACTTCAACAATTTTGTTTATGTTCTAATAACATAATAATAATATGTAATTCATTCAGTACACATCCTAATTTATTCATTTACATTAGTAAGGTATGTTTTTTTTTGGTGTATGCATCGTAATTCGTTAGAAATATTCTTTTTTCTCCATATAACAATTAAAAATGTATTCGATATTATTCGTATTATTATTGTATGTGAATTCAATAAATAAATAAATATTCGGAACGACATAATATTTAAAATTAAGTAGGTATAACAATCATAATTATTATTGTATTGTAACAAGTTTATTTTAAAAATGTATAAAGCTTATATTAGTTTAATCACCTATTTACTATCTCTAACATAATATACTCGTACGTCTAAACGTATATACATACCTACCTACATATTATATAATAAGTACCAGTAAGTAATCGTATTATGTAAAAGTTATGGCAACGGTTTATAAAATATCATTTTTCTTTTCTTTTCAAGTATTTAGCTAAAATACATCTGTAAATTCGGATTTAAATTCCTTAGTGTTACAATCAAGGACGTTTTAGATAGTGTAAATTACTACGTCTATGGTTACAATGTGTCTTCGAGACACCACTTTAAAAAAGGATGGAAAATCATTCAAACGAAATATTTACCTGTAAAAACAACCATAAAAGTTTTAAAAAGTATAATGCAATAAATCTCGTCATAAATCTCCATTTCTTGTTGCAATTTGATCTGGAAGTTCCTTAGTTTAGTAAATTATTTAAGATCGAGGATATGTATTATCTCCCCGGAGAACGCCAGAAATAATACTGAAAAAGAAATTTAAAATACATCATTTGAGCACAGAGTAAGTAGGGGCATTCCAACTTCTTTCCCCCCGTAACATGCAGTGCTATGACAAAAGTTTGTCGCACATTTAACTTTTTAAAAACCCGCCATATTGAAATAATTATGTCTGTCACGCGTAAATATGTCTGTCTGTTCGGTTTTAGTTTCGGACCGGGGTTTAAGGACCGAACTCCGACAAGACACTACTCCGACAAGACACTACTCCGACAAGTTCGGTAGGTTAGGTTAGGTTAGGTTTTATATATTTTGTCGGAGTAGTGTCTTGTCGGAGTAGTGTCTGTCGGAGTTCGGTTTTAGTTTCGTGGACCGGGCATGTTAGGGAATCTCCGCCATCTTTCTAATTTGTGACAACAGTAACGGAGTTTTCAATTATTATTATTTTTGTTATCAGCTGCATGTGACTCCTGTTACCTTACAAGAGCGTATGTTTGTACTTGTTTTACAGTACGCGCGCAAGTTGAATGAAGAGTGCGTTACACTTAATTATGAGTTAATAGCTAGCTATACCTACGTAAGTTTTTTAAATAAAATTGATTGATTATACTCTCTGTGTGTGCATATAAGAAAACGATATGCTACAAAGTTACATTTTAAAATACCTTGATATAAGATACTAGCTGTCTGCTCGCGGCTACGCCCACGTTGTTTTTCGACTTTTTCGTAATAATTTTAATTATCTCACGGGAACCTTTTAATTTTCCGGTATTAAAAGTATCTAAGATGTTGACCGGGGATATGAGGTACCACCATGCAAAATTCCATTCAAATCGTTCCAACAGTTTCGGACATAGCCCGTACAAACAAACAAACAAAAAAATTGAAAAAATATATATTTGAAACAAAAAATATGTTCTATTTTACTTCCTTCATACCCCTGACTCGGTTTTTAGCTTTATTTTTCTATGTACAGATTTTCGAAATCTACAGGTTTTATTATAAGATATCGAGAAAGAAAGTACAACGCACTCTGAATTCAACTCGCGCGCGTACTGTATACGCACTACTACAACTGACTACAAGTACCTAAGGCTCACCCGCGCTCATGAGATATAATATAACACTAAATAAAAAAAATTAATAGCCCCCGACACAAAACCGTTACTTGATCCTTTCAACAACAAGAAAAGAGCTGATAATCTTCAAATTACTGAAGATATTATCTTGGATCATAGCTAAGAACACTCTCGATTGTGCACCTATATGATTCTACATTTAGATCCATAAATCATTGTTTAAAAAAAGGAATACCTATAAAGCTGCACTCACCATAACAAGCAAGGGCCCATGCAAAATTAAGCCAACCGGAATTTATTTTTCTGACTTGTCTAGATATACAAACTAATAATACAAAGCAGAATATCATCGCAAGAATATCACAGATTACTTTCTGAAACAAATAAATCAGTAGTTAGTTAATATAAATAAGAACTTAAAACTTACAAAGCGTCCCTTGGTGAGAAAACCTCAAGGACAGTATTTGTCAAATTACTTTTTTTTCAAATTGGGCAGAAAAACAAAAAACCTATTTGCACTTATAAAATTTACGCTTTTGTTTTAAAGCTGTATATAATCATATCAGCACTAACGAACCCTATCCTTACTTGACACTGGCACAAAGCTAAAAGCTAGTGCTATTACGGAAAAAAAAAAAAAAAAAAACCCTATCCTTTTGTCCATACAAGAATCAATAAGACTTATTTTCGCCGTAGGATTTTATTATTAAATCGCTGATTAGGATCACGTTACATTATTGCACTAACTTCTCATTTAAATAGGTAACTGTAACTTTTTCTCCAGACATTTCGTTTTCAAGTATTTATTAGCGCCAAGAAAATTTTGTGCCCGATCTCAATAGTTTCAAAAATGTCGAACTTAAAAACCTACTTTGGTCTCAGGGGTTTGGTAAAGAAGTAAACAGATTAGCTATACTACTTATATTTATTATAAACTAGCGACCCGCCCCGGATCCGCACGGGAAAATGGTTATTGTGGGTCCTTAAGCATGTATTATACATATAAACCTTCCTCTTGAATCACTCGATCTATTAAAATAAAACCGCATCAAAATCCGTTGCGTAGTTTTAAAGATTAAAGCATACATAGGGACATAGGGACAGAGAAAGCGACTGATTTACACTTGGGCATGTTTATTTGTATAGTGAGCCGTAAAACGATAAAAAAAAGTGATGGAATATACCACATTAAATAACACTTACTTCTATTGGTACTATTTCTACCATTTGAATCTGCCTCTTGTCATCTGCTTCTGTGGTTTCCGGTGATGGTAATTCAGCGAAGTAACTAAATAAAAATGTGTAAATGTTCTTCACTCTGAAATAAGTTCCAATATAATTATTCTTTCTCTGGTAAAAAAATAATGGTAATGAAATAAGTCACATTTCACAAATCGAACAATAAATTCCAATTAATCGGAAAATAGAAAGATGAAAGAAAAATAAAATATAGTAGGTATGTATATGTATTGAAAAAACGTCTTGCTGACCTACAACATATAGGTACGTATTACTGACAATAAAAGAACTTTACATTTCGACCAACGTTACATAAAATAAAACCAATCCAAGTCAATAATTGAAAATGAAATAAAATTTCTTCTAGGCTAAACATCACAAACAAATAAATACGATGCTGATTGCTGCTCATAATATAAGGCAGTAAATATTTATACTTAAATACTTAATTTACTTATAAACAAAAAATGGATTCCAAAGCTAAAAAAAATAAAAAAGACGCCGATTATTTCTAAAAAAAATCTATAGAAGTCTTCAGGTATTTTTGATTGTTTATTCTCGGTAAAATAAAACATCTAAGTACTTAAAAGAAGAAAACTTTTAAGCTGCGACCCACAGACGCGAAAGAGCGGGCTGCGGGAAGAACGAAATCCGAGTTTATGTGCTGTTGTCTGTCACATAGAAAGCGGGCGCAATCTATGTTACAGGCTTACAGGCTGAGTAAGCTCGGATTCTGTCCGCTCTTCCCCGCGTCTGTGGGTTCATCATCATCATCATCATCATCATCATTTCAGCCAGTAGACGTCCACTGCTGGACAAAGGCCTCCCCCAAAGATTTCTACAACGAACGGTCCCGCGCTGCCCGCATCCAGCGGCTTCCCGCGACCCATACCAGATCGTCGGCTGTGGGTTAGCTCCCTTATAATACCGCACCGGCACCCTCGCACCGTCCACACCTGTTGATATTGACTTTAGAAAGATTTAAGGAAGGATATCAATAAATTAGTACTCACCCGTTAATGAAGGTTGATTGTATCGATGTCATCCTACCTCAGTCAAAGGTAACAGTCAGCAAAAATATAATTCTATGTCAATCAAGACAGCGGGTTGATCAGACGTCGGCTGTAGTCGAGTTTTGCGCCCCGAGTGTCAAAACTGTGGGGGTGGGAGACGCGCGCACCGAAGCCTACGCAAAGGTGATGTTTCGACAAACAACTCTAATAAAGTATACATATACACTTGAGATGAGAGAGTGTTTTCGGTGGCGCAGTGGAGAGGACCGCCCCTACTCCATAATACTCTATAATAATTATATACATCCTATTATATATCCTATTCTATAATAATTGGATAAAAATTGAATAATTGGAAGATGCGGGTTTAAGCCCCATCACGCTACCGATGTGTTTTCAATGTTCAATACAACAGTGCAAGCATCTGAAGAAAACCATTTCAATAGTTGTTAATGTTGTTAGTAGCGTGGTCGATTAAAGCCTGTCTGTTTCCCCTGAAATTCGGAATAGGCTGGGCTGGCTTGACTCGATCCCCTCGCGCCTCAGTGGGAGGGAATATACTTATAAACTTTCTTAGATTTTCGCGGTTGTCAACTACTTACAATAACATCCATTTTAACGAGTTATTTCTATTATGTATACCTATTTTATGAGCACTACCCGCCCCTTATCTTATCAGTTTCTTCCCCAAGGTCCTATTGAAAGCGTAACATACAGACAGACAGCTGACTGACAGACAGAGTTGCTTTCGCATTTTTAAGTAATATTACCACATATTACTAGGGATAACTAAAACAATATTCACTTCTTTGTTTTCAATCCCTCGTTCGCTTTAGGACAGATTCGCTTTATGGCAGATTCGCTTTATGGCAGATTCGCTTTAGGGCATAATCGCTTTATCACAGATTTGCCTTACGGCAGATTTTGTACAGTTAAGTACATCGCGCCGTATGAAAACATTATAGTTTTTCAAAACGCGCGGCTTTCTAAACGTTATTCTAACTAACAATAATATTATGCTTTCAATGCAATCTATTATGTTTATTGCATCAGAGGTTTGCTTGCTTGCAAATCTTGTGTCGGATCCGTAGCCTACATAGACGCTATAGCGGCTTCTAAATTCTAATCCGTGAGTGAGCAATCTTCTTCTTTATGTGTGATTATGATTAGAGTTCGATTGACTGACCTCATCAGATGGCCTCGTAGACTCGTAGTAGTACGTCGGCCTACGAAGCACAAGGTCGCGGGTTCGAATCCCGCCCAGGGCAAACATTCGTGTGATGAGTGACATGTAGGATATACACATGTATATCAGCTGTCTGACACCCATAGTACAGGCTCTGCCTAGTTTGAGGTCAGATAGCCGTGTGTGAGATGTCCCACATATTTACGTCATTTCCTTTCTATTTACTGTTGTTACACCCGCGGCTCGTCTAGCTCCTGAACGAGCCTGCGGGGCAACTACGTTTAGGATGAAGGCTCACATTTAGATTAACAACCCACGATATTCTGGATTTTAAGAATGTGGATGGCAAAAGGGTCTTGAGGGGTGACTCCCATGTGAACGGCAAGTCACGGAAACGGCCCGAATTTTTTCTATTTTTTTTTTTATTTGGGGCAAAATGACGTCGTAAAAACATGAAATGGAACGTAAATGGTGACTGTGTGTTGCCAATACTAAGGCGATTACCGTATTCTAAGAACTAACTCAGAAAGAACTTTAAAGGCACACACTAGTTTAAGGCACCCCGACACGGACTGGTTAGGTTCAAGTTAATTTTTTTTTTATGACAACTCGGAAAGAACTTTAAAGGCACACACTAGTTTGGGGCACCCCGACACGGACTGGTTAGGTTCAAGTTAAATTTTTTTTTATGACAACTCAGAAAGAACTTAAGTGGCACACACGAGTTTGGGGCACCCCGACACGGATTGGTTAGGTTCAAGTTAAATTTTTTTTTATGACAACTCAGAAAGAACTTTAAAGGCACACACGAGTTTGGGGCACCCCGACATGGACTGGTTAGTTAGGTTCAAGTTACATTTTGGTTTGCTTAGGAGCCTAGAGGGATGTTGCCCACGTCAAAATGTTAAAAATAGGCGAAAAGTTAAAAAAAAAAAAAAAACCGCTCGTTTCCGTGACTTCTCCTTAAGGGGGGGGTTCCCCTCCCCCCCCCCTCACCCCCCCCCCCAAAAAAAATTAAAAAAAATCGTGGGTTTTTAATCTAAATTTTTTCCTTTTTGAATTTAGATGAAAATGGTAAATGAGATGAGAAATGAAGTAGAAAACGTGGCAACGAGGTAGCACGCAATGCACCTCGTTACACTGTGTCTTGATCATCGTTTGGATATCGAGGTTCACTCACACAGTGTCACAATCCCTCCTGGGGCCTATTTAATAAACGTGACAGGCGACAGGTGACAGGCGACAGGTGACAATTTGTCCGGAAAAACTTGTCAAATTTGTTTTATTAAACACTAAATTGTCATGACAGGTGGACATATTTGTCAAATTGTCTGACATTTTCGACAGGCAACCGCACCCAATGTCAAAGCAATTCGGCAGTTACTTTAATACGAGTAATCACGAGTAAAAAATGGTGTTAACGTCGTCAACGGTTTGCAGTGATAGTTAGCAGTGAAGATGAATATTCTTTATTTTCAAACCTCTCTATTTTCATAAATAAGACCTAAAATTGTTAATTTGACATCCATTACAAATAGCAAACATAAACAAAAGTTGAAGATGATTACCAAAGTGAAATTATAATATTTTTTAAATATTACCCTCATGTTCTCCCTTAAGCATTCTCCGATATTATGTTGTGACAAATATGTCAGAAAAAGTGACAAATTTGTCAAAGACCATGACAACTAAGTCAGAGGATGTTTCCTTAGACTCGACAGGTAAAAATTGAAAATTTTTGCCTTTATTAAACGGATCTTTATCCTGACAATTATGTCAATATTTACCTGTCGCATTTGGACATAATTGTCATCACTACATATTATAAAACAAAGTCGCTTTCTCCGTCCCTATGTCCCTATGTCCTTATGTCCCTATGTCCCTATGTCCCTTTGTGCGCTTAAATCTTTAAAACTACGCAACGGATTTTGATGCGGTTTTTTTTAATAGATAGAGTGATTCAAGAGGAAGGTTTATATGTATAATACATGCGTAATATACTTAAGGATAAGCCACAATAACCATTTTCCCGTGCGGAGCCGGGGCGGGTCGCTAGTGTTTATTAAACGGCACTTGCCGCGACAATTGGACTTATTTGTCAAAAAGTGACAAAATTGTCGGATTGTCACGTTTATTAAATAGGCCCCTGGGGTCACATTATTGAGCCGCCTAAGGGTTCTGATTTAAGAAGCTCAGCTAACGACTACATCTAGATAGTAGATAATAAAATATATTAGGACCAACGGCTTTACGATGCACGGATAAACTTTTTTTTTCGGACAATTAGATGATTCGTAACTTATATAAAGTGATTGATGCATCATCGGGATTCGAACCCATAACCTCCGTTATGTAAGGCGACGTGCCACGGAGCCAGTTGAATGTGGGGTAGGAAAATGTAGGTATTATTAGATGCTTAGGTAGATATTTATATTTTACAGACAGTCCAGAAGGGCAGACAGAAGAACAAAATTAATTAGGTATAGTTATTAAAACAACACAGGAGAGATAATAAACCACGGTACGGTACAAAACGAGTTTCTGCAAATGCGAATGATATTGTTTGCACACAAAAAGAAAAAGAATGTTAGAATACCAAATAATAAGACCAATAGTAGCGTAGTCCCTACTATTGTACTTATATATTGTTTAGAAATTATTTCTTTAACTAATAAAAATCTCTGACCATACCATACCTCAGTTTAAATATAGTATGTACCATACTCTGACCTGACCTGAACTGGCTTTAATGAGAAAGTTTAAAGAATGCAACTGTAAGCTTCCTAAACATTACTATTTTGCTGTACCTAGCTAATTTTAAATAAGTTTATAATTATATACAAACTGTAATGCAAAACAATGCAACGACGAATAGACGTGGCGAAACCCAAAATCCCCAATATATTTTAGGAAAGCCGCGCTTCGAGCTGCCCTTTCCTTCCAGTCAGTCTGTCACCTGTCACGTCTGTCAGCCAATCAGCCACCCACACACAGGCCACAGAGCCACAATCAGCCAGCAGATCGAGATCGAGTCAGTCAGTCGTTCGTTCGTCGTCCGTCGGAAGTTCGTTCCATCGTTCGGCTGTCAGTACAAAGACAAAAAAAAAAAAATTCTATGGCGAGAAATGTTTCGTCGTGGTGATTTTATCATAATTTTCGTGTGTTTTAGCTATTAATAGCACTAATAAGCGTATAGTTTCATGTAATTAGCCTTAGATTTTAGTTTATATCGTTAAATTTATGTGAATTTAGGTAAAATACGTCATTCAAGATGGATGTTGTCGGCAGTGAAATTGGCCAGAAAATGCGGGTAAATGTCCATAAAAATATCCATAATTCATAGTCGTATCGTAAAAATACAAGTACAAGAAGTTATTATGATTTTGTTGTTCCAAACATTCCTAATTTTGCTAATGAATTGCTACCCAAAAAATTTTTCCTTATGTATATTGTTTCACAACATATTTTGCTGGATATTATACCATTAAATTGACTATTATCTATGTGTAAACATTCCCCTTTAATTTTTGTACAGGTTCAAACCCATGGTAATAATATCTATGGAAATAGCAGTTATTAATGAAGCAAAGCAAATTACTAAATAACATTACAACTAGAACACTTATAGGTATTGATTTTTACTTTTGTATATTTCAGTCTGCCATCAAGGCCAAGCTGACAGAACTTGGATGCTATGTTGGTAAGTCTTTGAGTTCTTTTAGACAAAATTGAATTGTATTAATTATGTACTTAATATCCTCGGCTAATTTGTGTGCATTCAATCTTGGCCTATCTCTCGTGAAAGAATATTTTCATTTGTTTGTTATCATTTACCTCCTTAAATATTTTATTTTCAAACTCGCTTTTCTCCCCACGGCTCCGCCCGCATTAACAGGTTTTTCCGTGGGAAAGTAGTATTTTCCCACATTAAAAAGTAGCTTATGTGTTATAGTATAAGCTCAATGATTTTAAAGTTTCATCAATTTCCGTCCAGTAGAGTCAGAGATTATTGTGTACAAACAGACAGAGACGGTCATTTTTTTCAAAACTTGTGTTTTTGTATTTAGCTATAGGTACTCCCTTTATCAAATCTGTTTTTTGAAAAGCCGATTCTACAGTTTTATTATAATTATAGAAGGTGGGAAATGTTACAGGGGATGTCCAATGTTCTAATTCACAGCACCATAATAAGATTTCAAATTGTATCATATTTTATTTAAGTAGCTATTTGTTATTAACATCATTAAATTTACAATTTATTGCCTGGCTTAATGGGCCACACAATAATTATATAACATTCGTAAATTAAATTAATAAATATCTATTAACTTATATTAACTTCCCTGTATTTGGGAAGGGATTATCCAGTCTCTAATTAATTATGTTATGAGTCATACACAGGATGATTATGATTATGATTTGGGTGGAGAAGGAAGGGCAATAGATACCCTAGACCACTGCAACCCATGGTGAATCTATCTGTCAGCCCTCATAGGCTACGTAGCCTCTTCCAAACCTACAGCTTTGAAGAAGACACAGTATAGTTAAGAAATAAATCACGAGCTTTTTAAAAAAAAATTTTCAACGAAGCATTTTTTAACACTAAAATCTCCTTGATTCAATTGTTATTTCTATGAGATTGACTTGCAAGCTAATAAAAATGTAAAACTTAAGTGACAATATTATTGGGCACATTGATTGTATGTATAGCTACTAGGACAAAATAATTCTCCAGTGGTGATGTTGATAGGTCTGCCAAGAGGTGGATCAATGGTCTTGATTGTAGATAGCTGCTACGGCAAAATAGTTCTCAAGTGCTGACATTGATAGATCTGCCAACCCAACGAACTATATAATTTGAGTAAACCAAGGACACTGCGATCAATCTGCAAGCAAACCTATTCTTTATCATCATATTTGTATCACTACATAGTATAAAACAAAGTCGCTTTCTCTGTCCCTATGTCCCTATGTCCCTATGTATGCTTAAATCTTTAAAACTACGCAACGGATTTTGATGCGGTTTTTTTTAATAGATAGAGTTATTCAAGAGGAAGGTTTATATGTATAATACATGCATAATATATTATACATATAAACCTGCGGAGCCGGGGCGGGTCGCTAGTTAAAGATAATTTACAGGGATAATCACATTTTGTATTTTATTTTTTTCATTAGATGATGAGCTCCCAGACTATGTGATGGTAATGGTGGCGAACAAGCGCACTCGCGCGCAAATGGAAGATGACCTCCAGCTCTTCCTCGGAGACAACACAGAACTGTTTGTCAATTGGCTTCATCAGGTCCTCAAGAAACTGCAGGAGGTTACCGTTCCTCCCATTAGTAAGTACACCTTGTATTGCCCTGTGCCTTATTTTATAGGAGCATGCTATTCTACTCAACAAAGTCTACTCTATTTTATTTATTTATTTCTTTATTTATTTATAGCTTTATTCTAGGGTACAAATATATAACGATAATTTCATTTTCTTCACTTTTCTCCCCTAGCTTGTCTTCTTGACAAAAGCCTCCTCCAGGTGTCTCCATCTCTCTCTGTCCTTTGCCTCTCTTGTTCACATCTTTCCAGCTATCTCCTTTACGTCGTCTTCCCATCTTCTAAACTGTCTTACTAAAACCCTCTAAGTCTACTCTATACTCTGCCATAAACTCTCTCTGTGTAAATCCCGTTTTAAGGATATCTTGTTTTCAATGATAGTCGTCGGGGTAGTCAAAACTTTCTTAATTACAACCGAACGGCGCAACGTTAGCAGGCCCACTTAAGGGTCATTTTATGGTAACTGATGATCTGGTGAGTACAATATTGTGGAGATTTTTAGAGAGGTCTTTGTTTGGTTGCGAATGTCTATTGGCTTTAATGATGATGTATTAAATGTGCAATGGAAATGTCAAATTAGTTGGTCAACTATACTAGTTTCTTATCACTTATTTATGATACAGTGAAAAGCCTGTTGTTCAAAAGATTTAACTATAGGTAATTTATTTTTTTAGAAGAACCGGAGAAAAGTAAGGACAAGGTGAAGACGAAGAAGGTGAAAGAAAAAAAAGAAAAAGACAAAACAAAGTTAAAGAAGATAGACCCTTTAAAAAAAATTAAGAAAAGGGATAAAGCAAAAGAAAAATTGCGTAAAAAGGAAGAGAAAAAGGCTCATAAACATAAGAAAAAAAGCAAGCATCATGATATCATTCGCCCTAATATACCCCCATTGTTAATGAACATGGAAAAAGAATCTGAGCCATCAATAACTGATGTATTTGCTGGCCAAATATTGAAAAATCATGGAGTGATTGTGGATACTCCTAAAGAAGAAAAGCCTGATAAAAAGCAGGTTGAAGATGATGTTAAAAGACCTATTTTACCTATTATTGATCCAGCCACAATAGTTCCGCCAGATGTATCCGAAATTAGTAAGAGTGTACCACAAGAAATTGTTCCCCCTGTATCTACGGCAGCGCCCAGAGAAGAAAAAATACAGGAAATAAATGAAATAGAGGCTAAAATACAAGGATTGAAGCAAAAGCTGGCGGAGCAATTAGATTCCATGTCAGATGATGAGGATTTCCTGAATATCAGGACTGAGGCTGAAGAATTGATGAATGATTTTGCTGAGGATGTGTTTCAGGTAACGCTTAGAAAAAATGTATGTATTTGTTGATGTAGTCGGTAGCGTAGGCACGTAAAGTGGACCAGCGCGGCGATCTGGAGAGGGTCGCGGGAAGCCTCTGGATGCGGGCAGCGCAAGACTGATCGTCGTGGAAATCTTTGAGGGAGGGCTTTGTCCAGCAGTGGATCAGCATTTCAGTCCAAATGATGATGATGATTTGTTTTTATCAAATTTTGTAATTAAAGTAAAATATTAAGGTTGCCTGGTAGAAATTGATACTCAGCAATAAGCCGCCTACATGTACACTTTCGTTCTTTTAGTGAATTTACTGATTCTATTGTTTCTAGTGTGCAATAAAGTATATTCTATTCTAAAATTTCGCTTTTATATACTTGTTTGTATAACTTCACCTCGTTTTCAGGAAATCTCATCGCAAGCGCCTCCAGTAGTGGCCGCTCCCGCTACATCTAACAAGTCCCCTTCTCCCCCCCCCTCCCCTAAAGATCTCCCCTTAGAAACTAGTCAGCCTTGTACAGAAGACCCATTAGAGATTATAGAACCCCCTAAGGCCAAAGAACCGGAAGTCCTCCCACAAATAGAACTTAAACTCCCCAAAAGGCCCGTGAGGGAGAGGCTTGGTGCTCGAGAAGAAGCGAAGAAAGTAGAAGAACCTGCTTCTAAAGAAAAAGATGATGCAGCTAAAAGAGATAGGAAAAGGACTGAGAGTCCTGAAAGGTTGTTAATTACAAGTGATTATAAGGTATAAGGAACATTAACTGCTTCCTATTAACTTATTTGTATTTTTGAGGTATCTTCCTATATTACTAGCATTTTTGAATTTACATATTCTATGATTATAATTGGCTATGTACTATCTATATTATTTGATTAGTCTCTAATCTAAACTATAATTCTTTTTATGCAAATATAATGCAGCTTACCATATATATTAATGTTCAAATTCAATAAAAGGTTATGAGAAAGAATATGTTAAACAAAAGCTTTGATTATTATATTATTAATAGAATAGTATTCCCTGGATAACAATGACAGACAAATCAAACAAAGTGAAGGACAATACAATTAAAAGTCCTATTGTCAATGCAGTAAGATTCATATTTGGTTATTGGAATATATTATAAATTATTATAACATGCATTATTTCAGGTTCACACCGGAGCGTGAACCAGATTTCTGGGGCAAATACAAATCTTCAGCTAAGAGTAGGCTGGGGGATCCCCCCGAACCTACAAGGGGAAGCCCCGTGAAGAACAAGATCTCCTTCTCCGGGGAATCTGATGATTCAGATACAAACTCCAAAAAAGATAAGAGGTAAGAAATATGCCTATGTAATTCTTGTATAGTGTAAATTAAACCAAACTGATCCATTTAGAATTGCAGGCAATCAGGTGATTCAGCCTGCAATTTTCTAACCAAACAGGAGAAAGTCTCACAAAGCTGTTGTTCGACAAGTACCCAACCGGGATTCGAACCAGGAACGTAATGTCAGGCGAGCCTTTGACCGCAAAGTCTGTTAGTTTTTTTTTCTCTTATGGCACTAGTTAACTTTGTGCCAGTGTCAAGTAATCTCATAGTTGTATGTTTGCGAGAGGTGCAGACTTAGATATTAGTACTATTTCACCTCAAAATCTCAGCCTGATGGTGCTAATTGCACGCACATAGATGTAGGTATCCTTTCCCAACCATAAAATGTGATAGTAATAGTAATAAATGAATGGTTGTATGAGCCCCCGCGCTGTGCTCATGGTATTAGAAAACAAGGTCTTGCACTCGGACCACGTGACTGACACAAGTCTACGTCATCATGCGCTGTTCATCCTCGTCGAATGCGTGTTAATAGACAAGGATGAACAGCATGATGACGTAGGCTTGTGTCAGTCAGTCACGTGGTCCGAATGCAAGACCTTGTTTTCTTAGACCGTGGTTGCACAGTAAAACCAGTAAGTTATCTTCATACAAACATGCCGCTGTCGGTTTAAATGTGTGCGTCCGCGCCGCGCGCCGTGTAGGCACGCGCTGTCACGCACACGCTTGCATTTAACCCATACTGCCGCCCCCTTGTTGGTGTGGTTCAAGCTATAATCCTCCCCTATGAAACCTTAATGAAATTCAATTTTGACTATGCCAAAAAATGGTATTGAAATAGTAGTAAATACTATCATTGTAAGAAAAATTAGTATTGTTATGATTCTGAAGATATAGCTATAGTTTGGGGAGGATTATAGCTTGAACATCCAGCTATAATCCTCCCCAAACTATAGCTATATCTTCAGAATCATAACAATACTAATTTTTCTTACAATGATAGTATTTACTACTATTTCAATACCATTTTTTGGCATAGTCAAAATTGAATTTCATTAAGGTTTCATAGGGGAGGATTATAGCTTGAACCACACCAACAAGGGGGCGGCAGTATGGGTTAAATGCAAGCGTGTGCGTGACGGCGCGTGCCTACACGGCGCGCTCACATTGAAACCGATGCGGCCAGTTGGTATGGAGACAACTTAGGCACCTATTTCACTGGCGACGAAGACAGAAGACGAAAGGGACGCAGTTTTGCGTTAGAATGAGACAGAGATACACCGCGCTCACTCTTGCGAGTAACTGCGTCCCATCGACGACATAGCCCAATAGACGCCTAATGCAAGGCGAACACTTTCTGGCAACACGTTAGACTTATAAGTCTTACATAAGACACCGCGAACAAAATCTACCTTAGTACCGACCACTTCCGTGACCCGTGAACATCTCCTGCGTTTATAACCCAAAAAAAACTTAAGACAATAATATGGCTCCTTGTTATATAAGATGGTGTGGAAAATGTAACCAAACCTCTAATTTTAAAACAGACGGCATAAAATGCATAGGTGAGTTAATTGATTTCATTATTACAGATTCAATCTTAATAGAATTCAAAGGTCAAACTTAACTGGTTGGCGTTGATATCGTTTATCACTCCGTCTCTTTTTTTCAAGTAGTAAATTGTTATTGCCATCCTTTTCTTTCATCTGTCACTTGTAAATAGGGTTGTACCACTACTCAACGGATGCGCGGTGTAACTAGTACAAGTATTTAGTAGCAGTATGTTACGTAATTACTGATAATAAAAAAAAATGTACATTACAAATAAATTAACGCAAGTTATTTTAAATATATATATATAAATGAACCCCTATTTCTCTCGGTTGAGAAAAGCTTTACTGGATATACCTAATTTTTTTTTTTTCATAATTTCGCGGAAGGTTCCACATTAGAAGAAATAAGAAAAGTATAATTTTAAAAGAGTACCTAAATGTATAAATAAAAATTAACAAGTATTCAAATAATTTATAAAGTAAAATACGTGCATTAGCTACATGTTCCTTAAGTTGTTCATGTTTTTAAAGATAAAACTCGGCCTCTTACATTTATAACCATTAGTATCAGTAACAGTTACAATAATTACTAGTATCAGTATTAGTACTTTTCACGAGCAGTAACTTTCTTCACTACACAACACTAGTTGTCATTTACGTAATGCGCATGTCATGCGTGAGCCAATCAGCTTGCACTATTTACCGCTCCCCCCGATCCGCATTCCTCAACGCTTTGACAGAATTATTTGTTTGGAGAAATGTGAACATTAGGCGTCTATTGGGCTATGTCGTCGATGCTGCGTCCCTTTCGTCTTTTGTCGCTGTCGCTAGTGAAATACCTGCCTAAGGCACCTATTTCACTGGCGACGAAGTCGAAAGACGAAAGGGACGCAGTTATGCGTTAGAATGAGATACAGATACATCGCGCTCACTCTTGCGCGCATAACTCCGTCCTCTTCGTCTTTTGTCGCTGTCGCCGGTGAAATACCTGCCAGGTCTCCGTCACTCCATGTACTTGCGCGCTATAACTACCTACCGCCCGGCCGAGCGGTCTCGGGCCGACCCAGGACCAATTAATTCCCCATTCCCTAAACGTGTTAGTAGAGTGGCGCAATACGCGAGAGAGAGAGATGCAGCAACTGCGTCTTTTCGCCTGGCGCCGTGCGATCTGAATTGCACTTTATTATAACGGAGCTAGGGTTGCTATTTATATGAATGATGTCGCCTAGTGTAGCTTCTGTAGGGACTACTATTTGTTATCCTGTGGTGGTGTCCGTAGGCCGGTGCGCGCGTCGGTGGTGCTGGTCCGCCCCCGCGCGCGCGTGGCGCCCTGCTCCAGCCTGCTCATGCGCGCCGTGGCAGACGCACACAAGAGCCTGCTCAACGTGAGTACCCTCAGCACGGAACATTTATAACACTAAATAAAAAAATAAAATAACCCCCGACACAAAACCGTTACTTGATCCTTTCAACAACTAGAAAAGAGCTAAAAATCTTCAAATTGCTGAAGATATTTTCCTGGATCATAGCTAAGAATACTCTCGATTGTGACACCTTGCAAACAAAAAAAAACTAGATCAAAATCGGCGCATCCGTTTAGGAGCTACGATGCCACAGACAGACAGACAGACACGTCAAACTTATAACACCCCTCTTTTTCGTCGGGGATTAAAAAGAGGTTAGAATGACGATAATGCGCTGTTCGTATGAAATCGAGTGTCGCCGATTCCACCCCGCCTTTCACCTCCACTACATCTGTACTTAAATAAAGATGAAGTTTACGCACATATTTGCAATTTAAAATCTAGCAAATCATAGCGCCGCTCAATCACGCGATTTCAAATGGAAACGAATCATACGCATGCACGCATACCGATGTACATTTCTATAGCTATGTGTGAGTTAAACAGCGCGATCGCGTCTTTGCGTGGAGGTATGAGCGTTGCTCATATCCTTGGCGCGCCTGCCCCGCCCACAGCTCCTTTCTAACCTCTTTTATATGTTCTGTGACCCTCATAGTCAAAGGTTACACGCTCAGTCTGGCGTCAGTCTGGTCCAATCAGTCTGCTCAGAATGACGAGAGAATTATCGTCTAACCGGTTGACTGACGGACTAATGGTTATATTATTACCGTGTTTTTTATCCGTCATTCTGGAATCAGTCTTGCCGGACCAAACTGATGGACTGAGCGTGTTACCTACGACATACAACACAGAGGTGTTGAGAGCTCTATGGATAGAGATCCAGCTCCTACCGATCCTCGACATTGAAACCACGATTGCATAACTTTTAGGGCCTGGCCACAGCTTCGCGCGACCTGCGACCAGCGGATTGTTGCCAGTGGCCCATAGTTAAAATTAACATGAGAACTAAAATTTTAATAAAAAATTAATAATATCGAATGTCATCTATAAAGATTGTAATAATTGTGTCCAGATCCCGCCGAAGGTGGTGACAGAGCAGGCCACGGTGAAGCGCGCCCTGGTGCACCCGATGCGGCGCGACGCCGCGCAGCACATCGTCATACAGGTGCCCGCAGACAGGCACCACCACGACGACAGGCACAAGTTAGTTAACAGACACTGTGAGCCATCGAGCTAATGACGGGAATGCCGGGAATTACGTAGTCTCCTGCAAAGAAAACGGACCCCCCTGTCATAAGCGGTAACTACCCGCCCCTTACGATAGGGGGGTTCGTTTTCTATGCAGGAGACCGTACATACAAGCAGAGCTTGTTAAACTGGTTAACATTTCAAACCAGGTATTTTGCATCTCCCTATATTGCGCAAGAGAACATTATTATTTCGGTTTCGCTTTACTGGAACCCATATTTTTTCTGGTTTTGCTCAAACAGCGAAATTATTTCGGTTTCTGTTCAATTAACCGGTTAAAGAACTAAAAATTTCGCTCGTTCCTCCGAAAAGCGTTTATGTGAAAGAGACAGCATAAACGCGAGCGGCGGATTTCCTGATTCGACGCTCTTCGGTCACGGAAAACATCGTGAGAAAACCTGTACACACCTACGAAGAAATGAGAGAAGTTGACCAACCCTCTACCAGGCCTCCGTCACTCCATGTACTTGCGCGCTATAACTACCTACCGCCCGGACGAGCGGTCTCGGACCGACCCAGGACCAATTTTCCCCCATTCCCTAAACGTGTTAGTAGAGTGGCGCAATACGCAAGAGAGAGAGATGCAGCAACAATTCTTTTCGCTTAGCGCCGTGCGATCTGAATTGCACTTTATTATAAGGTTGCAATTTATATGAATTATGTCGCCTAGTGCAGCTTCTGTGGGGACTACTATTTGGTATTCTGTGCCTCTACCTTAGCAATAGCCGCTTTTTGACTCTTCTGTTTGGTTTTTTATAATGTTTTGTCTTTCTGTATTAGGTGTCAATAAAGTAGTATCTGATTGTATTGTCAGGGTGGATATCTCGCGAGAGGAGTACATCCCGTCGCCGCTGAGCAAGAAGATCCCCAACACTGAATACGTGCCCTCGCGCCGCCCCGAGCGAACCTCGAGCCGCCGCGACGACACACTCGTCATCGAGACCATGTGAGACAAACACACACACACACACACACACACACACACACTCACACACACACACACATACTCAACATTTATTCAACAAAAATTTTCCTGCAATCATGTCTTTGCTCAGCAAAATCAAGCGGTGAATTCCACGGAGGTGTCGGGCACGTGACGCTATTGTACGGTCATTTGCAGGGACAACTGACCCCCTTTTCTTAGTTGCTGCTACTAAGAGGGGGTCGGTTGTCTATTTAGCAGACTTCTAATGATGGTAGAATGACGATTTTTGGAAAAAATATGCGTCACGTGTCCGACAAAAGTAGATATTTCCGTGGAATGCATAAGTAAAATAATATTGTTCTACTTTCTATATGATTTATTGCGACTTCTGTGTCGATCATAGATTTATTTTCATGTCTTCTAAAGCCCGACCAAAGAAATAAAAAACCTCGCCATATTGCGGAATTCAATGGAACTAATTTTATAAGGGAAATAGTTGTCGTAAAAATATACACGTGTCGCCCCCAGAGCAGGCTTCTTATTTCTTTGGTCAGGCTTTAAGTACTCGGACAATAAAAACTATTATGAAAGTAAAATATTTTAGTACATAATTTTTTCTTTGGACTGCGCAGTTATCAACTGCTCAGTGAGTAAGTATTTGCTAAGACGCCACTTATGAGTCTTGTATAATTTTAAAGATCATTAACCTGGCAATTTATTTAACAAACAAATTAAAACAATAATTAATGGGAGTTTATCCCAAAAATCATCATTAGTAATAAGAGTTCTACACCTATAAAATTAATGTTAATTAATAATTTAATTACTTCTCTAACATTAGACTCACTCATAAACATTAGGTAATGAATGAATGAGCTACAATATAAATAACTTGTTTAAATTTTATTCCACAGTAACATCCACAACACAACAGTAGATAAAGACAAGGACACACAGTTCATAGTAACAATGGATGGCTTCAACCCTAACGCCTTCCTCGCCAAGAAACTCAAGACTGAAGGCTTACTGGACGACGACGATATAGACATCATTAGTAAACCTAAAGTACTGAAAGCTATCCAAAAACCAACTAAATCTGTTCTCAAAACTGCTGAAGCTGATAAATCTAAAGTTCCTGATAGCGCTGATAAGAAAATAGAAGACAAGAACAGAGACCAAGAGAAAAAACAAGAGCAATCGGCGGAGAAGAAAGTTGATAGAAATAAAGAAACGGAGAATGAAATTAAAGATGATCGAGAGTGTAGTAATAAATCTGTTGAACAGACTAAAGAATTGCCATCCAAAAAGCGTCTTAGTGATACAAGCGATGACAGCGACACACAAGTCATTATCGCACAAGATGAGTCAGCAGACAAAATTGAAAAACGTAAAAGCGTTGAAGTACCTAAAGAAAAGCCTAAGGTTGACGAAAGTCCGCCTGTGAAGAAGAGAAAAGCGTCGCCCATAGTATTTGATGTTGCTAAGAAAGAGAAAGAAGTAGTTGATAGAACGAGACAGCGCACTGAGAGCGCGAGCAGCGACAACCATGTCGTTGTTACTACTGTTACTAATTCACACAAATATGATGCTCTGCCTTCATGTAAGTAAAACTGTATTTTTTCTCATAGAATGCTTAACAAATTATAATGTTTAAAGCCGAATATTACTAAACGGACCGGTAAATTCCACAGATTTGCAAGACGTGCCACAAGTTGCATCACCAAGTTAGTACCGTAGTATATTTTTTTGTAGTAAGTTATAGATAGACAAACCATAACAGACGACATACATTTTTCCTTGGCCAACTCTATCTATTTATCTCTAAATCAAAGTACCCTTCGTTTTTAGGGTTCCGTAGCCAAATGGCAAAAAACAGAACCCTTATAGATTCGTCATGTCTGTCTGTCTGTCTGTCTGTCTGTCCGTCCGTCCGTCCGTATGTCACAGCCACTTTATTCGGAAACTATAATACCTATACTGTTGAAACTTGGTAAGTAGATGTATTCTGTGAACCGCATTAAGATTTTCTTACAAAAATAGAAAAAAATATATAAATTTAGGGGGTCCCCATACATAGAACTGAAACTAAAAAAAAAAATTTTCATCATACTTATACGTGTGGGGTATCTATGGATAGGTCTTCAAAAATGATATTTAGGTTCCTAACAACATTTTTTTCTAAACTGAATAGTTTGCGCTAGAGACGCTTCCAAAGTGGAAAAATGTGTGTCCCCCCCCCTCTAACTTCTAAAATAAAAGAATGATAAAACTAAAAAAAATATATGATGTGCATTACCATGAAAACTTCCAACGAAAATTGGTTTGAACGAGATCTAGTAAGTAGTTTTTTTTTTAATACGTCATAAATCGTAAACCGCAATTTACCTTTCACTATTATTAAAACATCGATCAAAGTCACAACGAACTACAAAAACTTTTATATTATGTTACTGGCTACTACGGAACCCTTCATGTGCGATTCCGACTCGCACTTGGCCGCTTTTTTATTATTGATTTTATTTAAACACAAATTATAGTTTTAAAATTTTACTTCTTCTTATCGAATGGGTTTCGAAATTAACCTACCTCACAAATGGTGTCGGAATTGTTGAGCCGCTTTAGGCTTCCGACATGGCTCATATAACGCCTATATCCGTAGATAGTAGCCGGGACCATCGGCTTTGCGTGCCTTTCGAAGCAAGAAATCGTCTTTCTTTTCGGACAATCAGGTGATTCAACCTGCAATGTCCTAAACAAATTGAGAAAAGTCTCACAAAGTGATATTTGTTCAACGGATCCCCACCGGGATTCGAACCCGGAACCTCCGTAACGTCAGACGAGCTTTTGACCACTCGACCACGAAAACTATGGTCTAAAAAAAGCCTGTATTACAGGACCCCAGGTCAGGTCCCCTTTCTCTGTCACCGATACAGTATTGGATCATTGATAGTAGGAGACTAAAAAAACTACTGCATGAGTAAGGGTGTGTTAGTGTAGAATATTGAGTGAGTGGTAGTGAGTGATGAAGATATAAATAAATAATAATAAATATGCGGGACATCTCACACACGGCCATCTGACCCCAAACTAGGCAGAGCCTGTACTATGGGTGTCAGACAGCTGATATACATACATATATAACTATAAAACATCTCTGGATGATTTTTGTCTCTGGATTTGTGTCTGCGCAAGGCAAACACAAGTGCTCATCACACGAACGGGCCAAACATGGCCTGGCCGGGATTCGAACTCGCGACCTTGTGCTTCGTAGGCAGACGTACTACCAACTAGGCTACGAGGCCGATTACGGAAGATAATGTCACAGTAAAACCAGTAAGTTATCTTCATACAAACGTGCCGCTGTCGTCGGTTTGAAGGTGTGCGTCCGCGCCGCGCGCCGTGTAGGCACGCGCTGTCACGCACACACTAGAGCATACAATAAGGGGGCGGCAGTATGGGCTAAATGCAAGCGTGTGCGTGACGGCGCGTGCCTACACGGCGCGCTCACATTGAAACCGATGCGGCCAGTTGGTATGGAGACAACTTACTATTCTGAGTCTACTGTGATAATGTGTTTCGATGTTTATGTTCTAGTGCCTGTGGGCGACAAGAAGGCGGTGTGGTGTCGGTCGTTCCCGCTGTGCCGCTACGGCGCGTCGTGCGCGTTCCTGCACCCGCGCTGCAAGTTCGCTGCGAGCTGCACGCGGCGCGGCTGCCCCTACGCCCACGGCGGGGTCGCTGCCGCTGCCATCGCCGCCGCGCCCACTGTCGGTCAGTTTATTCACCCACTATATCCGCCCCCCTAGCACAGAAGAAAATAATAGTACTAACCCGTACAGAAAGAACACTCACACCGCGCTAAAATGAGTACCCCGTCCGATATAGCGCCCCACGCCCCGCACCCCGCAGGCGCCGCGGGACTACTGACAGGGGTGTTCAGGGGTGTTTTTATATAGCGTTTCAGTGTTTGACTTGTAGTTGATATTCAGTTGTTTTAAAAAAGCAGTAGGTTGTCAACACGCGTTTGCTGTATGGAGTGTCCGACCTGTTTCCACCTGGCATGACCGTTTACACGTGACAGACATAGTTTTGTCGTGCGTATGTCATCGGCAAATTATAGAACTCGTCATTTTACAGAATGCATCGGCATTTTAGAAGCGCTCGCTGTTTTGCAATATGACGAAGGCAATTTTTTAAATGCATTGTCATTTTATAAAATGCCAAAAGAAGTCGATCAAATCGAATTCGATCGAAGTAAATTGTTTCCTAATCTGTCCATCCGCGGCGCTGTTGTATCAAAGTAACAGCAATGGCGGCGTAATTCACAGCTGTTCGCGAAGAAAATTAATAAATCAATTCCAATTCTGCGAAATCAATGACGTTAGTGAGTGAATAAAGTAATTTTAATAACTATTTTTAATACATCAACTTTAATTAATAATTTATTCTTGTATTTCAAGCCATTTGTGATAAGTACAATACATCATTCAGCTCCATTATGCTACGTTGCTCATTGAGAAGAGGAATGCCCACTGTTTGTAAAATGCCGAAGTATTCTGTAAAATGACGAATGTGCGAATGAATGAATTCTATGATTTTCCGACGACACGTATACTGTTATTTTATTGTTAGTCCAGTCATTTTAGCTTAAATTTGATAAGAATCTCGTTGTGACCTTTGACCTCGAAATTTAATAGCTGGGTATCTCGAATTCCGAGGTGAACTTACTATAATGACTGTACTATAGCTTGACCATAAAGTGTTGACAAAAAAGGGGGGCGCTACTATCGTTTGCATGGCAACATCTATACTAGGACCTTAATGAATTTGATACTTGTATTTTTTTCTAATTCGAAATTGCTGAGACACTGGCTGTGAGTGCACCAGAGTGCGAACAAAAAGTGAAATCTAACATTCTGTTATTATATGTATGACATGGCTTGGTATTTAATTTTGTTTTGCTATTTTCCTACTAATGTGTTTTTATAAATTATTGGTATTATTGTACAAATGGGTTATTTTAACTTGAAATAAAATAAATAAAATAAAATAAAATGAGCCTTTATTCTTTCATAGATTGCATTGCATTATTAAATTTATTATTTTAATTTAGCATGCTTAGTAAAAAAATATTTCTTATTCCTTCATTGTTATTTCATTCTATGAAAGTCGCCTGTTCGGCGTAGGCCTCCCTCAGTCTCCTCCATTCCTCTCTATCCCTCGCTATGGAGAACCAGTACGGGCCACACTTTTCCTTGAAGACATCTTCCCAGCGCTTCCTTGGTCTGCCTCTTTTTCTTTTTTTGTCTCTTGGTATCCAGTTAGTTATTTTTACTCGTCCATTTATTCCATTCTGATTACATGTGCCAGCCCATTTCCATTTCAGATTTCTTATATTTTAGATGGTAAAGTCATCTAATTTTTTTTCGGGCGGCCTAATCTATGCTTTGCAGGCGTTGAAAACTTGCCACCGCTTTTGTGCCCTTCATCAATCAAGCGTCGGACAGTACTTTCCGATTTTCCTGTAATCAAAATAAAACATTATAATGTAGTGTGTAACGACCAAAATTATGCAGTCGCGCTATATATAAAGCTTCTTTTCTCGAATGTAAACATAACCTCTCAAATTAGATTAATCCGTAGAAAACATCGATGTCGTGATTTTGCTTACTTATTTAACTAACAATTATTGTAATTTATATCGCGAACTACGTATTTCATATAGAATTAGAGTGTATATATACCTGTCATAGAAGCAACTCGTTTCTAAAGGTCATCCAATTCTGTGAGAAGTTTCCCGGCATGGTATTCCGCCAAACATCTTTTAAAAACATTATATATTACTTCTCTGGTGCCACTTTTTATCGTTTTACCTATTTCTAACAACAATTCACTGACTAAAACGTATATTTATCCAGAAATCACAAACAAATGTCGAATGAGTCAAAAATTCTTTGAATTTTGACAAATCGACTGACGTTTGACAACAGATTTGGTGTTGTCATTTGCGGAAACATTTTAGTTCCTCTTTAATTAATTTCTACACTTAATGGCCAAGCTATACGTAGGATATTACAATTTGGCGGGTTTCTTGTAAGTTTTCTACAGATAAATGTGATATAACAGCTTGTCACAATGCTTTATGGTAAACTTACTGGGCCCTTTGTTTGAGTGTTCGTTCGTGTATCTACGAGAAAACGCCTGTTCACTCTATCTTTAACAGGATCTGGGTTATAAGCACTTGGGAATACAAACGCCGGCAGTTCGTACCACCACTTCGCTGTGTGTGTGGGTGTAAAATGTAGTAAAACCTAACCAGAGAAATAAAAAAACCTCGCCATATTGTGGAATTTCAATGGAACTAATTTTATAAGGGAAATTGTTGCCATAGTCGTACAAATACGCACTCAGAGCAGGTTTTTTATTTCTTTGGTCTGGCTTTACGGGCTTTAGGCTGGTATTTCACTGGCGACAAATACAAAAAACAAAGGGGACGCAGTTATGCGCAAGAGTGAGCGCGGTGTATTTGTATCTCATTCTAACGCATAACTGCGGCCCTTTCGTCTTCTGTCTTCTGTCGCTAGTGAAATAAGGCCTTTACTGTATTTTTTTTAAATATACTTCGTCCACAGCGTCCCACGTGGTCCCGGCGGCGAACTACAAGAGTATATCGAGCGCCGTGGCCAATGTGTGCAAGTATTACCCGAGCTGCGTGAACCCGGCCTGCCACTTCTACCACCCCAAGCCGTGTCGCTACGGCAAGGCGTGCGCCAACAAACTAGAGTGCAACTTCTACCACAACGATGTGCCCGCCAGGTGGCGCTTCCCGGCATAGATTATAATAGACTCAATAAATAATTATCTAATTTAATGTTATGCTTTTTTTTTTTTTTTTTGTCTCACCCATTGTTTTCTATTTACCTATTACCAGCCTTTATTCGACGCTTTACAAGTTTACAACCATATCGATATAAGAAACATTGCAGTCTCTCGAGATTTTCATTTTAACAGTTCTAAAAACAAAAAAAGGTTTCATTATGGTCAAAAAAGATGGCGCTGCACACAACTCTTACGTCAAATAAAAAAGACGTGCTTGAAGATAGACAAAAAGATAGTCGTAAATTTCACTGGTAAAAGAATCAAAAATTTTAACGCAACTCAGCGCGCAAAAGCACGAAACGAACTCAAAACAACAAAGTGCGTTACTGACAACCACAGTGTTTGTTAGATACAGAGAGGTGGGAAGCGGCTCCCACCTCTCTGGTTAGTTACCAGTTTTTTCTCTGCCTCATTGGTTGGTCAAGCTTGCGTTGACATTTTACTCGACATGCACGTCATTTATTAAAACAGAGAGATTGGAGAGCCGATTTAAAAATCCCTCATTATCCTTACGGTGTTTCCCAGTTGTTTACGTTGAAAGCAGATAAAAAACTGAGGAATTTTACATAAGCAATTTAAAACTAAGTACCTAATGAAAGAGTACCGTCATACCTATTCCAATTTGCTGTCATACATAAGGCAACAAATTAGTAAGCATGATGAATGTTTTTTTAAAGATTACTGACCAATAAAATAAAAGACTTCCACTGGGGGCGCTACATATATATTTTTTTATTTCTGGCAACAATTTTCATTATAAAATTAGTTTCATGGAAATTCCGCAATATGCCGAGGTTTTTTATTTTTCTGGTCCAATTATACACTTATACAAAAAAACATCGGATTGTTACAAGCATACCATAATATTACATGAGTTACAATTGGTGAATAAGGTCCTTAGACAAACAAACACCAATTACCGCTGATGATGACTGATGGTCGGATGTTGGATGGATGACAGTTACACCGCAGAACTAACTAAGTAGGCACTAGCGATACAGCAGCGTGGCGAAATAGTCTTCGAATAATATAATCGGGTGATTGAGTTCAATCGAGTCGAGGTTACGGGCAATTTGACTAAATTGACGTGGGCGTCTTTTCGACACTGATTTCCCCATTGTAACGTTTAGAACTAGCTGTTATCTGTTTTGTGCCTGATTCTGTGGCACTCACTAGTCCATAATCATACCTCGACGAGAAAAATAAGAAACTATAGCGTGATTGACATGTACTATAGTCGATTCAACTACCGCATTTTTTTAGAGTGATTTGCCGTTCCGTTTGAGGCCAACTAGGACGAGTCAGTGATATCTGTAGGTTCGGTCGGGTCGTTAGGTATCTAACCGGAACAACCATCAACCCGGCAATTTTCGTTTGGAATATTCCTGGGAACGTAAATTTCCCGGGAATGGTGGTAATATTCCCGGGAATGGCACATCTATACGTATTTTTTGGCTCAATAGTCTAGTTTGCATGTTGTCGAACTTGACCATTAGCCTGAAAGGCCTGAACAGAAAAATAAAAAGCTTCGCCATATTGCGGAATTTCAAAGAAACATGGAGGGTATAAGGACATAATATTATGTGGCCGCATTGCAGGATTTTTTATTTTCTTGTCAGGTTTTTAGTTTTCATATTGCGTTATAGTTCTCCAGGAAGCACCAAATTACCTATTTAATTTGTTATTGTGTGCTTTATACACCATAATATAGGTACCTATTGATATTGCCATGACGAATGGTACCTAATCAGACGCACATAATGCGCTCAATAAATAATTACTTTCTTACAAATTAATCAAGTGACGCATGCAGCAAGCAACTGTTCTTTTAGCCATTGTGGCCACAATATTACAACCATTAATACTAATTAATAAATCATTGCATTGTGAACAACATATTTGATAGAGTATACCTAAACACAAACCTCGGAATAATGAATCCCTAGTAAGAGCGCTTTTTCCATATCTGATTCAAACAATATTTTAAAAGATTATTTTTTCATTTATAATTTTCATTTTATACGGACAGACGCCATCTGTTGAAAAAGTAATAAACTAGGTGTATTTTCCCAATTTTTTCTCGTAAATAGCTTCTACGCGCTACGATCTTGGGCTACGATACGACTCGCTACGAAAGCTACGATGACGTAGCCAACTAGACACTTCGTTCGGATGCTACTACGCACTACGTGGCACTACATTCGGAACAGTCTAGTCGGTTTACCTTAATTTCATCTTATCAACAACGTAATACTTGAAGGAAATATGCTGAAAGATTGTGAGCCGTATGAACGGTACGGAAACCAGCACATGCGGTTGTATATTCGCACTACGAAATTCACCCCTACCGCTACGGAATACAGGCGCTCTCAAGGTTAACATGTCCAGCCGCATGTGCTGGCTATTGTACATAATAGTGAAAAGAATATTTCAAAAATTTTACACGGCTTGCACTGAAAGGATATATCTATCAGTCAATAGATGTGATTAACTTTCCCAAAGGAACTGTTCCGGAAATGAAAAACCTATAGATATACCTCGTCCATGCCTTTTATTCGGTTTACGACAAATTCTGACAAACGGTCCGATAAAATGAATGGAAGTTTGGATGGTTTGCTTCGTTTTTTTCTTGGTGTCAATAAAGAATATTTGTATTGCATTGTATTGAAGTGGAAATCGTCCACTGATTTCTTGTATTCTTTCAGCAACGGCCGTGACTTCGCCCGTGCTTGATTTTTTTCCTGTGAAAGTTAGTTAGGTAATATGTAGCCTATCTCCTGGTATCATCCATGCAATTTTTACCTCAATCTGACATTTAGAGCGTTACGCACTACGTCCGATTCCGTTCCGAATCCGAAAAGCCCATACAAATTGTATGGACTTTTTCGGATTCGGAACAGAATCGAACGATAGTGCTTAGCCACTCTTCACATTTACCTACTATTAAAAATATTAGGGTTATAGTACATAATTACATACATAACTCGCTACATGACATGCTAGGATTATTATGAACAATATAAATTTGGCACATTGATCGTTCTCTCTTGAATGCACCCACCAGACCAGACATCTATAAAACTTCGAAATTTACAAACAGAGAAACTCAATGCGTTGCCAAAATTTTCATGTATTTACATAGAGCGTTAGTTATATTTAGATAGAGCGATTACGGAGACGCATCGAGTTCTGTTTTTGCACAAAATTTGTTAAGAACTTCTATAGATTTTAGTAAATAATGATGTGCATCCCACCCATCCGGCCCATTAGCTGATCCTACGCACAATATTCTCATTGAGCTCCCGTCTCAAGTGGCATAATAAAATAAATAGGTGACGAGGCATTCGTAGCTGGCTTGGCACCCTACCATCCTGCTGCGAATGGCTCAGTCTCATTTTGTCCTGGAAGTGTAGTGCCACAAGTGGGAATTGGAGTTCCAACAACACATTGATTCATTCTTCTGGGTTTTGGTTTACACTTTGGTAAGTTTTTGAATCGTAAGACCGACATTGTAGCAACATTCAGTAGGTACCTAGCGACATTATTACTGAAGGCGGAGTTTAAAATGAAAGCGCCTAGAAAATTTATATGAGCAAGACAATATGTAGCAATTTTAAATAATTACATTTATATAACTACCTATCTACTCTAACCACACCTTACCCTTAGGTACTATGATTAAATAATTACTCATTAAATTTTGAATAAGTACAAAATAACCACTTTACCTGTTAAAATTGCAAAGTCACTGTAAAATTAATCGTATCTTATACCTTCCGTAGAAACGGAAAGTGACATCGCATTATTTTATTACCACGAAGTGTGGTTAATTGATTTTAAAACAAATAAAACCAATACTTCCATTCAAGGTTAAAATTTTGCGTTTAAAAACATGACTGACTATTAAATTGTTAAAGCATTATGTTCTGTAAAGAATTATTATTATCACAAATTCTAACTTTCTTTTAAAAAATATATATTAGAGTTTTTAACCCGCATCTATATTTCTTTAGTATAACTTGCTCAAAATTACTACGAAAAATTACTATTTTTACATTTATTTTAGTACCCTTCGTGGACCATCGTTATAGGCAACGCGCAGGAAGGCCGAGAAGTTGTCAAGTGTTAAACGCGACATAATGACATAGTAGTTCTGTCATTATGTCGCGTTTGAAAGCTTCTCGTGCCTCTCACCATCGCATAAAGGTATTGTTAAGTTTGTAACTTCTTCGTAGCGCGTTTGCTTCTTCTTCGAATCACAATAAAGAAAACCAATATAATATTTTTCAATATTTTCCATTATTAAGAATTATATAAGCAATAGGTATTAGTAGAAATGCTTAGAGTTGATTAGCCAATTATGGTTAACCATAAACCAGTAAGTAGTAATAAGATTAAATTGATGACTAACAGAAGAAGTTATTTTATTTTATTGACGTCAGTTGAGGCGTGTGTATAAGGTGGGACCAAGTGTTTTAAATGAGATTACTTTAGCAACTTGGTAAATACCAATAGGTATATAAGTAAACAGATTTTGTCACGGGTCATAATGCAAATTAAATTTTTTGGAACCCTCGGTCATGTCATCAAAATCATTTAAGGGATTTTTCATTTATTTCTTTTAGATTAGCAGTGTGCGAGATTGATCTACATACCCAGTGCTTAGTGGATGCCTAATCTAGTAATAATTTCATAATAATGATGAGTCTAATAATTAGACTCTAATTCGTTCTTAGACACCAATAGCTTGGCCAGTAAGGTAACTAACATACGAGTATCCTTTGTGCCACTAAAATGACGATTTTGTATGGGAGTGTTTTTTTGTTGTTACCTCGCTTCACAATTAAAACGAGGTGGGTTAGTTAGTCCAGAAGTGTTAGGCAGACTGTGTGTGTGGTACCTACAGGTATTACCTATTCCTACACCAACAGCCAAAAATCAAGAACCAGAACCTTAGAATAACCATAGTCATGTACCCAATGTCATATCTCCGAGTTTTTATTCGTCCTGTGTCATTTTTTGCTTGTCTTCGATTACGAAGCATTCTAACAAATTAGTCGATTGGATGACTTGCGGTGGTGTTAACTTAGCCGAGCGCATGAAAACACAAATTCGATTACATTAGTTATTTTTGGATAAAATTAGTTCTATTTGTTTACCATCTAAAAGTAACATACAACGCAATTTAAGAGTCGAAAATCACTCGGCGGATTTCATACAAGTTCGTCCATAGCCTATTCTGCGCCTACGATACTGAGTAGGTACTTTTAGTTAACAGATTAGGTATACGTTTTTGATGCCTTTCCTACTTTAAGTACCTACATAAAATAATATAGGTAGGTATTTAATTTCTGATCCATCCATCATAACTAATAATCCAATGATCTTACCAAAATTACTCCCGTCTCTACACTATTTATATTAACTGTTATTATATTACTAGTTATATTTTATAAGTACTCTCAATTCTTAGCAATCTCGATGTATCTTCTGTAGGTCTACTATGTAAGTAGCGACAGGCTTGAGAAGCAGAACTGTCACTATATTGACAGAACTGCTATGTCTCTAATGTCAATATGTCGCGTTTGACAGCTTCTCGAGCCCTACAGCCCCCGTAACATGCAGTGCTATGACAAAAGTTTGTCGCGCGAGAAAACCGCCATATTGAAATATCCTCCAATAGGATAAGAGAATACGCACGACAAAATTATGTCCGTCACGCGTGGACCGGGCATGTTAGTGGGCCAGGTGGTGAGATAATAAATAAACTTTTTAATAAGTACTTACTAATTGTAATGTATTATGATGACATAATGATTTTAATTTAGTAACTTAGTTTTTTTTTTGGATGTATAATTTCCGACACAATCAAACACAATGTATGTTGTTTTACGGAATATATTATGAATTGAATTGAAATTGAATTGACTATTGTGCGGTGTCGAGCATTGGCAAGGCGAACGGCTTAGTGACTTATGGCTTCATTGAGTCATACAATCATACAACCCACGGAAGCACAGGTTAGCTAACACATAATGCACATTCCTACTGGATATCCGGATCCGTATCTATACTACTAATATTATAAACGCGAAAGTTTTTGAGGATGGATGGATGTATGTTTGTTACTCTTTAATACAAAAACTACCGAATGAAACTTTACAATAATATAGCTTATACATCAGAATAACACATCGGCTACCTTTCGCCGCGGGATAATCCCTTGTTTCCACGGAAGAATCGGATAACGCGTGAAAAAGCTAGTGTTAAGCGGTGCTGTACACGGGTAGAGCTTTTGTAGAGTACAGTGTCACACCTTTGGTCACACCTCGGACACTCCATACAGCAAACGTGTTTTGACAACCTACTTCTTTTTGAATAACAACTGAATGTCAACTATTTAGAAGTCAAACACTGACACTCTATGTAAATAAAACACCTCAGAACAACCCCGGAGTCTGCGGCGCCAGCGGTGTGCGATGCATGAGGGGCCATCGGGCGGGGAATTCATTTTAGTGCGGGGCGGTGAGTGTCCTTTCTGTTCGGGTTAGTTTTGTACATAATATACTTCTGTGACAGTGTTGACAGATAGGGTAGAGTCACTTTTAGTAGAGTACTTGTTTATTTATATAAAGAGTGCAAGTGGCTGCTCAGCAAATACTGAGGACTTGTTCAGTTTATGGTTTTGAGCAACTTATAAGAACTTTCTCGGAAACAACAAAAAAACACTCCCATCCCATACAAAATCTTCATTTTGGTAGGTCAGTTTGTTTGGAGAAGTCTTTTAAGTTCGATTCCAGGTGGCGTTTGTTTGGATTTTTTTTATGCTTGAGCTTTCTTGAATTCGTGTAGATAACTTTACTTTATGTTCTATTTGTACTCAGTTCATTATCTGCCAACAACCCACCTCTTTTTTTAGTTACTATACTATGTATAGATTGATACCTTAGCAATAAGGCGGCCTGTTAGTTTAATTTGTTTTCTGTATTATGCTCCACTTTTGGTATCATTAAAGTATATTTGACTCGTATATATTCAATATATTATAAATATAACAATAATAAATATTACGTACTTACTAACAGTTATTACCTACATTACAAATAACAGCTTCATTTCATTAGAATAATTGAATAAGTATGGCGTTTAGTTAGCTGCCAAGACAGAACAAGCTAGATTGGCAGATCACGGCCTATATCGACAGATTTATAGCGCTCAAAGAAAACTAGAGTAAGAAATAAGTCTCCTGCACTGAATTAATTTAGTCTTCGCATAGGTACCTATTTTAAAGCATAAGATTAAGAATAAAATAAAAAATAAGAATACCAATATATTTTTATTTTTCTATTTATACAAAGAAAGTTAAAGGTTATAAAGTTTTTAGAAAAAAAGGCTTTTATTTTCTTGAAACTTGTATTCTTCGATTACGAGGGAAGAGGGTAGTAACATTTGTAAAAAAAACATTAAATCTGATATTAACGTTATGTATTCACGAAATTGGACTAGCTACTGACTCTAAAATAACTACATATGTACGTGTAAATAGACACGAATGAAAATGCATTAAAACAACTGCGTGTTGTATATAAAGTGGGAATATAAGGTAAATTGTACGACATTTAACAAATTCAAATCGTGCTTGCATTTTATTATCAGCGTGTGAATAGTCTCGCATTTGAAATGTTGTGGATATTTATAAGGTATTTTACATAATAGTATTATCGAATGAAGATAATATTCCTGCCTTTTTTATCCTGATAGACCTCTGTTGTTTGTTATTTATGGTGTGAGATGTCCCACATATTATACTTATATATCTTACTTCGAATAAAAAATATTTATGAATTTTGATTTTTATGTGTAGCTCTCGACTCAAGGTCTCAGTTTGTGGACTGCAGAACAGAATACCAAATAGTAGTGACTGCAGGCTCATAGGCTGTTGTAGTTTGTACGGATAGACTAATGGATTGTTTAAAATTGATTTTTTTTATCTATTGAGTAGGTTGCTTGCTTGAGGCCTATTGATATCAGTCTTCCGGTTAAGAGAGGGTCATGTCATGTTCGTTTCAATGTCGAACCGAACACGAAATGGGCCTAGCCTAAGCCAGCTCGAGATCATTTCTTATGATCACCTAACTATTGTCCTAGAAATTATCGTAATGTATTTTCAGGTAGTCATTTATCTCAAGCAACTTCCGTTATAACACTAATGCCTAAGTATATTCAATCATGTGATTGATTAGTACCAGCCCGGCTAAAACAAATTTAATTACAGCGACCAATGATTTTATGTGGCGGCGTTCATCAGTGTAACCAACAACTGTGATCCTCAATTCGTCTGCCACGCGTAGGGATTTTGGCAACATATCTCCTTTTCTTTCAGGGTAGAGGCCTTAGATTAGCTCAAGATTAATAATTTACTTAATTTTATTCATCAATCAATACTTATTTGTAGGAGGACGGCACGATACGAATCGAATTTAAGTTCCCGCAAACTATCCAAAAATAAATAATGTAGGTACATTATTACTACAAAAAATTAAACACACTTTTTTTAAAATTTATTTATTAAGAAAAATTTACATGTGATATACCTACATTTATGATAGCACGGAAACCTCTATGGGTTTATCTGTGCCACAACGTTAAACGATTGTCTAAAATATTTTGTATAAAAATCTTATAAATATTTAACTTTTACTTTTTTGAAGCTCTAGCAGTGTTTATTTGTTGCTTTTACTTAAATTATTATTTAAATATACTTATGTACTTATATAAAAATGCATCATTTATCGATTATCAATTTGCAATAATAAGTTCTTGATCGACTTGAAAGCAAGTAGGTAGCGATATTTTTTGCGCGATTGATTGGCGTCAAACAATAGGAAGTAGTGAGCAAAAACTTAAGCAGGACACGGTACAGTCGGGTTACTGGCAACAGTAGTTACTGGCAACCCAATCAACTGTGCTAAACATTTGATAGTAATAATAATAATTAATAACATAATGCCGTCAATTGATATCTTTTTTATATGGTCGGTTTAATAGTATATGTGCTCAACTCCGTCCGGCGTGGCCGCTAAAATCTCTAAATTTAAGTTGTTGGTCCTTTTCATTCATATGGGAATTGAAAAGGATGGCAGATGAATGAATTTAATTTTGAATGAATGATATTTAAAATAAGCAGCGCAGCTGTCAAATTCAGCTTAATTTAGTCGGGACGTATTCGCATGCCTGCTAAATTAGTGCGAACTACGCGTAAAATCGATGTTTGACGTCTCTAAATTTAAGTTGACAATCACCTGTCCCTGTGTGTCCTTAAGAATGTGAAAGGGACATATGGTTCTTAAATTTAAATTAAGGCGTAATATGTAGAATAGGGACCACTGCCTCTGTCGCAGAATATAGCGAAACCGGTAACATTTTTCATGTGTCCTAAACACAGACATATAAAGGGAAGCAGACCAAACATTATATACTTAGAATGCGTGGCAACTTTTCACTCGTACCTTAATTGCCAAAGTAATATATTTATAAACAGTTAATGCGGGTGTTTGTATAGGTAATTAAGTACTCTTTCACATTCCTATGTATAGTACTTTACTATTTTTGTTCCAAATATTACCAATTTTAAACAACAAAACTTATGTAGCTTAAGTGGAATTTCATGCCAAGCGGCATTCTTTGTATTATACAATAATGTTTAGTCTGCTTCCCTTTATATGTCTGTGGTCCTAAAGAATAATGGTAGAACTAGTGAAATTAAAAGTGTTTTCATGTCATGACTATTATTTATGATTTAAAACGGGATTCAATGATTAAACAACCGTGAAAGTTTTAAGAGCGCGTCGGTGGCCTAGCAGCTAGGGCCGTTAGCTTCCATTCGTAAGTTCGCAGGTTCTAGCCTGGGCACATATACCAATATGTTTGAGATTTTCGAATACATAATGTACGTTTATGCGATGCTCTTACGGTGAAAGAAAACATCGTGAGGAAACCTGCACATTTAATTTAAAGGTTGTGTGTGAAGTTGACCAATCCGTACTGGGCCAGCGTGTTCGACTAGGGCCTATTCACCCTAATTTCAGAGTAGGCTTGAGCCTCTCGGTGGGGACATATATGAGCTGTTAACGAAAGTTTTAAAAAACATATAAAAAAATTTAACAATGTATAACATTTTGTATGATAGATTTATGAACTAATTTTTTGCCTGCTTGTTGTATAGCGAAACTAACCCAAAGATTTCGGTTCTTTTTAATATATTCTATTATATCCATATGGTAAATGATTTTTGGACATTTCAAACTTGTATTTTGTATGTTTTATAAATAAAAGCTCCATTGTTCTGGTGGTGACTAAGTATTTCCTAAAAGTTGCTTAGTACCTATGTGCCTGTACTTACATTATACTACTTACATTTTCTCAGAATTCAGGAGTTTAGTACCTAACTATAAACAATATAATATTATTTAAAAAAGTACAAGTATTTTTCTTTAGGAAGCCTCCATATGTTGAATACATATCGACCTATCATTAATGACCCGAATCAATCTGCGCCTTTCGCTATTGTTATTGTGAGCCATTTGTGAGTAGATATAACTTATTGCAATTTATTGCATGTTATTTTTTATTCATTATTTTTCTCGTCATAAACGCAGCTCTTGGTATATGTATCTAATACGAATAACGATTCAGCAAGAATCACATAAGTACTAGCGGTAGTATGAATAAGTTACCTACTGTGCAAAATACGTAACCCAATATTGGAATAATTAGACAATGTGTAATACTATAAACACTAATTACAATCACAAAAAACTTAATACATATGACTGAGCGTGTTAGCATGATGGGTAGGTTAGTGGGTATCGATATTTTAAATAGGTACCAAATTGGATATTGCAGAAGTTATCTTGCTTGTTATAACTTGAGCTTATGCTACTTAATATATTGTTTTAAGATACATTTTCACAAAAATAGTATTTTTCGCAACACTCTTTCTGGCGCTTTTCAATATGGATTAACAAATTAATTACAGTCCGTTAGGTCGAGAATGGAATCGTTTAGCCCAGCCGGTTGGAAGTAATTTCTTAATTTCCCTTGGTTTCGCTCCGCAGTCAAAGTTCTCTTTTTTATTAACTTGTAAGATTTAATTAACGATTTTCAAACTAGAAAACTCTGAGTAGTAAGGCACATTATGTAGGACCTACATTATTTGATGGCGTTTACTCCGTGGTTTCCTTAAATTTGAATTTAATACCTAAATCCTATATTTCTTTTTGACGAATTCAAAAAAGGAGGTTTTCAATTCTATACGTAGGTATATATTATTTATTAAATATATATTTTCCCAGGGAACAGGGATCGCGGCAATGCTGCCGCAAAAGAAGCCTTTTATGCAGATGGAAGATTTTTTTCCCTTTATAAACTATCATAACTCATTCAGCCGAAAGACGTCCACTGCTGGACAAAGGCCTCCCCCAAGGATCTCCACAATTACCTATCGGTCCTGCGCTGCCAGCATCCAGCGGCTTCCCGCGACCCTCACCAGATCGTCGGTCCACCTCGTGGGGGGCATGCTCACACTATGTCTTCCGGCGCGCGGCCGCCATTCAAGAACCTTTCTGCCCCAACGGCCGTCGGTTCTACGCGCAATGTGCCCAGCCCATTGCGACTTAAGTTTAGTGATTCTTCGGGCTATGTCGGTGACTCTGGTTCGCCTGCGGATCTCAGCATTCCTGATTCGATCACGCAAGGAAACTCCAAGCATAGCCATCTCCATCGCTCTTTGGGTGACTGAGCCTTCTTTCGTAAGCTCATTAACTAATTAAGTATATTCTTTGGGATTTCTCATCTCGATTCCATTAAGTATGGAAACTTTGCTCTAGTTCAAACTGATTCATTCTCCTTGATAACGGTTAGCACTTCAACAAGTAACCGCAAATTGTTTTACAGGAAGCGTTTGAACTATGGTAAATACTAACAAGTGAATTGTTGACCGTAAATAGTATAGTTGTTAGCTATAATAATACCACAATACTCGCACCTTGAGTCATTGACATAGGCACAGATTGCTCTGCGTAATTAGTTGCCATGAACTTGTTTTATTTAATCGTGATTGATATTTATTGATATTTTATATCTTTTTGCTACATTACTTTGTAATGTAGATTTATTTACTTTATACCTAATATGAAGTATTATAGTAAATTTCAAACGGAAACTCGCTTTTGGCGCGTATACTCGTATAATGCGTTTTATTTTACTATAAAGATTGTTGCTCTTATAAAATAAAATAAAACTAACAGTCTCCCCTTGGTATAAAATAATTTAGTCTTAGTTTAGTTACCTAATCATCACAGATCGAGCAAGGATTATTACATAAGTATACAATATGTACTACAAAAGCGAAGCGCGGTTTTTCCAACCTCTTTGGTATCAAATCAATCACAGTGTTGGTTCACAGGACAGGTTGCCTTATATTACGCCTTTCAACTACCCAAAAACCTTACTCTATGGGTAAAAGTTACAAAACAAACAGACAAACATTTAAACGAGTGTTTATGTATTCTCCGTGTTCGTCAGTGCATTTACTATGCTATACACACAACGATGCAAGATTCATCAGCAACAACGAGCTACGAATGGTTTTAGGGAGAGGTTGAGGTGGTTTTATAAAATATTATTTCTTTAGTCACGGGTATTTAATAGTGTTCCACACTAGCGTCTTTCGAGCGTCTTTAGAGCGTGTCATCGTGCGTCGCGAATACAATCATAGGCAGAGAGGCAATAGATGGAATTTAATTAAATAATAAATAAATAAATAAATATGTGGGACATCTCACACACGGCCATCTGACCCCAAACTAGGCAGAGCCTGTACTATGGGTGTCAGACAGCTGATATACATACATATATAAATATACAACATCCAGACACAAGGCAAACACAAGTGCTCATCACACGAATGTTTGCCCTGGGCGGGATTCGAACCCGCGACCTTGTGCTTCGTAGGCAGACGTCCTACCAACTAGGCTACAAGGTCGTCAAATTAATTTGTGTGTGTCATGTATAGTTGTAAAAGGACATCTTATGTTGTTATTGATGTGTTTTCTTCTTATCATTTTTTATTCAGTTCGTCTGCAAATGTAATTATCTAATATATTTTTCTTAAATTTCAGTTCATCTTCTTTTCGTTCAAAAAGGGACCTACGACGAGAGGAAAATATTAAGTTTTGAACGATTGTGGTGATTATTAGTCACTAAACTTTTAATGTCACTGTCTTTTTCGTTAATATTGGAACCGGAAAGGACGGCAGATGAATGATATTTTGATAGGATAAGATTATTATTGCAATTCACATGGTAATAAAAAGGGTTACAAACCAAATTAACCCATACACATGGACCCGGGCGAGCACAGTAATTTACAATCAGTTCTTCTCAAACATTGAATTATCACTACATAGTATAAAATAAAGTCGCTTTCTCCGTCCCTATGTCCCTATGTCCCTATGTCCCTATGTCCCTTTGTACGCTTAAATCTTTAAAACTACGCAACGGATTTTGATGCGGTTTTTTTTAATAGATAGAGTGATTCAAGAGGAAGGTTTATATGTATAATACATGCATAATATACTGAAGGATAACCCACAATAACCATTTTCCCGTGCGGAGCCGGGGCGGGTCGCTAGTATCTAATATAAGACAAATTACGCCGACGGCCGTTGGGGCAAAAAGGTTGTTGAATAGCGACCGCGCGCCGGAAGAAGGAGCGGAGGCCCCCCACAAGATGGACCGACTATCTGGTGAGGGTCGCGGGAAGCCGCTGGATGCGGGCAGCGCAGGACCGATCATTGTGAAGAACTTAGGGGAGGCCTTTGTCCAGCAGTGGACGTCTTTCGGCTGAAATAATGATGATGAACCCGATTCAAAATAGGCGATGTTGTTTCACAGATTTCGAATGTTTTCGCATGCTTCTTAAACACTAAACTTGTGCGATGGATGTGTTATACTTATATCGATGTTTGACGCCTCTTAAATCTCCTGTCCTTTTTTGTTCGCGAAAGTGTTAGAGAGAAGAACATGTCGAGTAGAACTTAAAGTTAGGATTGAAACGTGACAAAGAAAACTAGCCTCATAGTCCTAAAAAAACAACAACAGATACGGTATTTGAAAATTTTAAACCGTAAAACGATTAAATAAAATATCAATTAACCACACCACACCCGGAAAATACAAAATTGTCTGCCATATTCAGAAACCAGCCTGTTACCAAATTCTGTGTCTACCTTGTATGTACAAAAACAGCCAGTATGTAGATACTTAAAAAAGCTGTAAAATGATTTAATTTGTGTAACTAATTTTATGTTTAATTCTAATGAACCAGGAAGTTAAGTATTTGATACGTTTGTTAAAAACATTTAAAAGTCTAACATATCGTGCAAGTTACCGTTCTCGAAGTGATAATTAAGATCAAATTTTGAATGTTGACTCCACGAACAAATTTACTTTTTTGTTTTGTAAGTTTGTCTATTTTTTTAATTAATGGCAATTTGACAACTTACAAATTTATAACAACAAAAAGATAGATTCTGAACCAAATTCTGAAAATAAAATTTGTGCTTTAGGACAACGTAATTCTAAATGGGTGTTAATATTTTAAATCATTGTACAGTAGCCACCACATGCGGCATGTTGAACTTGAGAGCGCCCGTATTCTGTAGCTGTAGGGGTGAATTTCGTATTACAAATGTCCAACCGCATGTGCTGGCTTCAAAAATGTTAAATTGTCTTCAAAGGTCTTCAAGAATACAAGTTCATTTAAATTTTGATAGTCTCAAATGATTTTCAATATTGGACATGCCAGTACCTTCAGAATCTTCAAAAGAGAAACAAATGGGCAGTGACGACACCAGATCCTCAAGGAGCATTAGTGACCTTCAAAGAAGATCAGTCAAATATCAGTCACCTTTGGAATAGCACAGCGGGCGTGGCCACTGTCCCAAGATAAAATAGTGCAGTTTTTCGTCGCTACCGTGTGCTACCGTGTAGACCGCTAGTCGCCCGCTAGTGAAAATCCTCAGCGGCCTCTTTCCAAGCTTGTACAATTGGCTATTGAACTCTGAAGATAAGTCGATCCAACAGAGTTCAAGTCTATTATATTATAGTCTTTAGAACGCAACCTTTTTTTTTTTTTTGGTTAGGTATTGGAAGTTTTCATATTTGTAAGATGAATTATTAAAAATAAGTCCGAAAGATTTGAAGCTGGCTCATTTTCAATTTAAGCTACGATAATGCAATGTTATTAAATCAAGTAATTCTGATTTTTCACGAACTAACAAATCATTCATCACTATTATCTATCACTATCACTATAGATATATAGGTAGGTATCATATTTTGATAGTCACTAAAGTGATTTCGAGGTCTGTTCCTGTACGCTACGTGTTAGTTAAAAGGTTAGTTAGATACTTACATAGATAGATTTCAATCAGCTTAATCTATATTCAATTCTGGCCAGGCAAGGCTGAATAGACTTTTTGAGATTTTAAGACAAATTAATTGCATTGTGTAGTTAGACATTTTGACAGATTGTCTGCTTTAGGTGGTTCATTAGATACCTTCTATGTAATTTGGATTATTTAAATAAGGTATGTTAGATTCTGTCCAATGTATTGATTATTGTAATGGATATATGAAATTATCGTTTGAAAATAGTGAGAAAAGGCAAACATTTTTAATAAAATCTGGCTCTTATTTAGTTTTTAGAAAAACTTTTTAAAATGTAACTTTAAAGTTTCGTAGCTCCGCAAAAGTAATCTCGTGCCGGCTCGGTGGATGAAAGAGACCCCTCATTGTTAATGAAAGCCGGCAAAAATAAAAGACTGCTGAAAGCGGAGTCAGTTGAAAGTATTCATGTATAGGTATAGGTAAGTATTCTGTTTTTCCACACATCCACATACATCACACAAAATCACTGAATTACTTGTGTGTTCAAATTCCTAACGCACAATACCTTTACAAGTTCTAAATTCGAAAATTCTTGGTGCATTATAGGATATAGGCAATACTAAATTTATTCTGTGATATAGGCTTTAAACTTGCGCCTCCCGTATGAGAGACAAGGGTTTTTTATTGGCTTACGCTTGTGATGCCGGCTCCACACGCGTGCCTTGTTTGCCAAACAAAAAATGACGCAAAATCTCCGTATCAAGTTGCACCGAAGGACCACTCTAATGAGTGGGGTATTAAATATACGCCATTTTGATTGACAGACAGTATAATTTTATACTTGCTTTTCTCGTAGGAATGAGGTATTTTCCTCTAGTAAAAAAGTCTACTAGGTAAGTAGTAGTGGGCGGGGCAGGGCAGGGTCGCGGGATGCCGTTGGATGCGGCCTGTGCAGGACCGATCGTCGTGGAGATCTTTGGGGGAGGTATTTGTTAAGCAGTGGACGTCTTTCGGCTGAAATCATCATGATAAAAAATCTATGTACTACTTTGGTTTAAAACTACTTCCATTATTTCACACAGCCAAATCTTTTCAAATATATCGTAACCCGGCTGAGAAAACCTCGTAAAGAACAGCTCTTGTAAAATTTCTTTTTTTTTAAAAACGCGCAGTATTTGCACTATAACATTTATGTAACTAAAAAACTACAGAATTATATTTACCTATATCATACTTTTTTCTCAGTAGGTAGCTTTTTGTGTCTCCTGTAAAAGATTTTTTGAAAGCATTTAAGAGGTTTTCTCACCCGGATGACGATAAGTATAATATTAGAGTAATTTTGAGGCTTATTAAGTCTGAGCACTGTACAAAAATTAAAACACTACCTACAATATAACAACGTTCGTTCACATTGTCTGTTTATGCAAATTCTTACGACTACTAGGCAAATCGTTTAAAATGAATATTGCTAACCCATTTACATGTAAATTACGAAGCATAAAGGCTATTTCCGCTGATTCCTGCAGTTACATTTACCTGGTAAACACATGGCTCAGCAAATACTAAAAGGACAAGCTCAGTTAATAATTTCAAAAATTCCTTTTGGAAAAAAATCGACACCACCGTACTAAAGTTTATCAGTTGTTTGAGTGTAGTAACGATTTACATAAAAACTACGGATGTCATTTTTAACCCTCAACAAAAAAGAGGGGTGTTATAAGTTTGACGTTGTGCTGTCTGTGTGTGTGTGGCATTGTAGCTCTTTTTAGAGAAGAATCCAAAAGAATCGGGTATCTTCCTTTTTTTTCGTTGCTTACAGTTTCGGAAAGTACAGATAGACTTGAATTTCAGCAAAGAACATCATGCCCGAATCTGAACTAAATATGACAATCGGAGTTTACAAAAATTACTCGATGCTTCACAAACAAGTCTCTCAAACTCTTAAAAGAACACTGGTTTTTCACGTAAATTTTTTGTGCGAATTTCAGTGACTCGAACAACTATAAAATAAATCGGTAAAGTTGCCTTTTTATTTATTTATTTAATTGCGATTTATCCTAATTGTAAGAAAGATCTAAATCTAATCTTATCTTTATCTATTTTAAAGTAAATATTGCTATTAGGTACTCAATAGTGCCTGGAGTTCGCAGTTTGTAAAACATATAATAATTAGCTGGCATTATTTATAATTCGTACACTAATCGTCACAACATTTCCTTAAAATTAAAACTTACCTAGTTTTTCATTCTATCTATGAAAATACCATTAGTAAAACGTTATCTCCATATTAGTATGAAAACAAACCCACAGAACCCTTTCCACGCGAGTTTAACTCGCACTTAACCGGTTTTAATAGGGTTCCGCACCTCAAATACGAAAAACAGAACCCTTTTAGGTTGACTCGGGTGTCTGTCCGTCCGTCCATCTGTCAGCGCATATTTCCTCCAAAACTACTGGACCGATTGAGTTGAGATTTGGTACTATAAAAATCCGTGATCCAGATGAACGTGTGACATTAAATAATGAATTTGATATATTGAGGCCACTTTTAGGTAAATTCGGCTATGAAAAAAAAAACTGGCTGACATTACGCTGCGCGTACGCACAAGTAATGGCAAAATATCCTATTATTTTATAAACCACAAACTTTTTATAGATTTTCCTATAATATATAGGTAAAGAAAGTCCTATCTTCAACATATATTTTTTAAATGTTTCGGCCCAGTAGTTTCGGAGATAAGTGGCCATTTTTAAAATAGGTTTTATTTATAATTGAGATCGTTACAACAAGCCCTTTCATTAAATATTAGTTAGTTAGTGAAACTTTTGTTTTCGAAGTCTAATTTACCACACGAATGTGGTCCATGTTTGAAATTCATTAATTAATGTCACAAATCCGTCTGGATCACGTATTTGCATACGTGCACCGAATTTGGACTCGATCAGTCCAGTTGTTTCAGCTGATGATAAAAAGCTTTGTCTGTATAGAACCCTCTTCAGGCGAGTTGAACTCGCACTTGACCGGCTTTTTATTTTATTTTACAATGTACGATTTTAATGAACACAGGGTGATTGAAATGAAGATAGATTACGAGATCTACAGACTGTTCACCAGTTTGCATTAGTATGGTCATAGATATAGTTTAGTTTTGTATAATAAACAAATGACGCGTGCGAAGCCGGCGCGAGCTGCTTCTATAATTTAAATGAGTAAATAAAATAAATTGAAATTGTCTGACGTCTAAATTAAAATTTCTTAATCAAAAGAGCTCGCGTCACATTAAGCTAGAAGTATCCTGAAACTTCTAACTAAACTAGTTAATTAAAACTAGCTCCACTGAGTACTACATTCTGCTACGGTTGAATGCAAGTCTAGGGATGTCTTGTGATCGATATATCGATACTGGAAAATAACACGTACAAAAACGTGTTATGTAGATTCTAAAAAGGTTCTTTTGATATATTTACAATATTTAAGTAATTCCTATTTTTATTAGGGTATTTAATTTTAATCATACAATTTCAACTAAACAGTGAAATCTTTGATATAATAGGTATAACTTGACAAGACATTACTAAATAAAACCAACGATACAAGCCTGTCGCCGTAATAATTTTTAGCTAATAACATACCTACCTATTTGGCTGTTTGGCAGAACTGTGACGGAGATTGATGACGGTTATCCTCGTGACTGTGTTGTTATTTATTTGAATTCTCTTCATGCAGTTAAGAATTCTATCGACAGAATTTCAACTACTTATAACCGTGATGAGAATATCAAGTTTAAACATTCGCTTTCTAATTATGAAAAGATATTGGAAGGTAATAATAAATAACATTATGTTATGTTTGTTATTGTGAAAAAAATGTTTTATGACAACATTTTATAAAAATTATATTTATTTGCATTCCTACGAGCATAATTTTAATTGAAAATTTTCTGATATCCAATTTCGTAGGCACACAAAAGGGGGATGTTTATTTTGTCGATAAACGCTGAATTGTGCAACACTACACCACAGAATACCAAATAGTAGCTACACTCGTACGTAATGCGAATGAAAGGGACAAAATGTGATTCGCGCACCCCGCGCGCACTGGCTGGATGTAGCTTTATAAAACAAGCGAGCAATTTTGCAATAGCGACCATTTGAACTTGGAATCTCGCAGTGATCCCGTCGCGGAGAGCACTCGAGAGCCGCATCCGCTTTCGCGCCAAAAGTGACAGATTGAAACTCGTTCAATTTTACTTTTTTCTTAAAAATGGCGGTTGCAAGTGCCAGGACCATAGTGAGTTTAAAGGAGAAGGGCCACTTCGAACACAACAATGAAAATGAGAGGACTGATAGTAAATACACGGTAAGTAACCAATTAATAGTAATTATTCTATCATAGTATGGTTTTCTAAGATATAATAAAATTTATTTATATTTCAATAGAAATCATAATAAACTATCTCTAATCGGGTGACCCTAAAGTGTCGTAATAAATAAATCTGCTATCTAATTGCTTATAATTTACCTGTGCTGGTATTATATTCCAAAAGATATTTAAAATTTAATTATCTCAATAATTATTATGAATTATGATCTGTGTAGTGAGATAATTATAATATTATATTTCTGTGTTATTAGAATACAGGTACCTACCTAGTATTGCTAGTTGTGAAATGTAAATTACGATAAATAAAATTAATTTAAATCCGATAATCGATATTATGTATCCGTTTATAGTAAATGTATATAGTACCACTGTATTTTTTTTTTCATTAATACGGAAAAGAAAAAAACGGATATCATTATATTATATTTATTAGCGAGATATCAAAATCAAATATAGTCAAAAACAACAGTCACAAACAGAAATTCTTTTGCTACTTTCTTCGGAGATAACAAAATACTTTAACAAACATTAATTTTACAGGTTATATAATGATATACCTAGTTTATATGATAAAGATACCCAACCCACACTATAAGTAAGCAAGCAAAACCAATCTTTAATTCACTCACTATCATAATAATATCAAGTAAATCAATGGCTTATTTTTTTACCTCGTTATCATAATTATCAACGTTATATGTAACGTTATAAAATATTATGTCTTTGAAATCGTGAGAAAATGTTAGATACACCTAACCTAAGTAAATTTACAAACACAAATAGTTCAAAACCATCAAACTATGTAACTAATTAAGGGGACTTTAGAAACTAGGAACTACACTTAGGATTTTAATACAAAATACCTAATCATCTCTCACCGTACTACCAACTAGGCTTCCAGACTGGTGATCAAGCACCTCATGACTTCACAGCAGCCCTATAGTCATCTCGTAGTACGTCCTTTGAATCATAGGGTAGCGGGTTCAAATTTCGCCCAGTGCAAACATTCGTGTAATGAGCACTTGTGTTTGTCTTGTGTCTAGCCTGAAATATATAAATATACAAATACTACACCCGGTGCAAGTGCACGCGAATGTTTGCACTGGGCGGAATTCGAACCCGCAATCCTAGTATTGCAGCATTTCCAGTTATCTGACACTCATTAATACAGACACTCATTTCCAGTTATCTGACAGTCATATGGCCGTATAAGATGTCTCACATATTTATTTATTCATGATGTCAGACAGAAGACGGTAGGGCTGTTATAAATAGGTACTATACTACTTTAAAGTTTATTTTATCCAACCACAATTTAGTAACAAATCGACGACTAATTGAAAACTAAGTGTGAAGGCAAGAGCAGAAATGAACCTACTACTTTTTATCGTGAGAAAACGTATTGTTCCGCGGTGGGAAAATTCGATGAGTTTCGGGAAATATAGTTATAGCTGCAGAACAATGGAGTTTTCAACTTCCGTTCGAGTTCGCCATCATTATATTAGACTCCTATAGGTATTTGTGCATTATTTCGTAATTTTTAAACAAGAAAAAATATCTATTTGATTAAAAAACAAATGAAAATATTTCTTAAAAAATCGAAAAATACTCAATATTTTCAACATTTTTTATACAACTTGACTAAAAAAGTCATTAACCGTTTTGGTTAATTTTAATAATTAAGTAGGACAGTTAAGTAGGTATCTATGAATGAATAGGTAATATAAATGAATATCACAACAAACGTTTTATACACAATAATAACAACAAAATACACAATATTCATTAAGGCCAGATTGAAGTGCATATTTTTATAGTTAAAAATATCTTTTATCATAATAGAATAATTATATTTTTATCGAAAAAAAAACCAAACAATAAAACCAAAAATTACATAAAAAAGATTTCAATAGTTTTATCAAGTGTAAACCTAGATCCTAGATCCTTTGCACGTATCCATAAAACCTAATACCTACTTGCTTCAAAATGCGTCCAAGTTCATAAGCGAACAGCACATCAGTTTTATAACGCTACTAAACGCTCGAGGTCTTGCAGGCTGAGATAAAAGTAGGGAAACTAGGGTAAGCATAAATAAACAGCATTATCTCGTATCAAGGTCCAGATGAAATACATGCCAATATAACTTCTGTTTACTTCATTCTCACTAATAAAGAATTAATTACTTTGTTTATAATAATGAATGCACAAAGTTTTTCGCACGTAGTCTGTTACGTTTGCACGTTGAAGCGGCTAAGCAGTTTGGGATATTTTGGTTACGTATTATATGATATATCTAAGGTCGTAATGCCTATGGACGAAAGGCCTAAATTTTGAAATCCCTATGGTCAGGTCAGGCCTAATTTTGAAATATATAAAAGTCGTTAGATCTAATAATTGTCATACCTAAGAATAAAATGTCTAACTTTAAGTAATCTAATGGCCGAAAGGTTTAATTTAAAAATATCAAATGGTCCGTATCTATAAGTGAGCGTACATACTCGTAATGTTGAAATAAAACAAATAACACAAGTAGTTATAATTGTAAATTTTCTGTTTGCGTGCAATAAAGTATTTGTATTGTATTATTGTATTGTAATACGTATATGTTGCCGGCTAATACTGATTTTAGGCTAAACCAGTTCACCAGGCGGGTGCGAGCGTAGCGAGTACGGGAGATCAGGGCAACCATACTTCGGATAGTATAGGTTCGAAGGGTATGCCAGAAGAGATGTGGGCGAGCGCAGCGAGCCCAGATCGCTCGCCATACCCTTCGTGTTAGGTAACTCATGAACCTAAAACAAACCTTACCTAACCTAAACCCAGTTTAGCCTAGGCAAAACTAGTTTCGAATCAGAACCGGAAGAAATCGGCCAAAAAACCCAGTAACATTATACTATAATAAGGCAATTTTGGTTATTCAAAATACGCAAATACCATGAATTGTTTTACAATTAACTCTTCGTTTATGAGAAACTTAGGTCTAACAAAGATTAGATTAAACGATTCTTAGTTGTTTTAAAATTAGACCTTCTGTCCATAGGTGTCTGATACTTTAGACCTTTCATCCCATAGGTGTTTTAAAATTTAGGCCTTTCGTCCATTGGCATTACGACCTTAGATATATAAACTTTAGAGATTGTAATACGTAACCGATATTTTTTAATTAGAGAACAACTTTTTCTGGGAAAAGCCTTTTCCTTACAAGATGTGTAGACAACGTAGATAAAACGTCTATCTATTAGTTAATGACTTTTAAAAACCTAGTCCTTGACCAATGTCAGTCAGAAATTAGAACATTAAGAACTATTTTTCTTTTCAGTAAATTTTACTATTTTTAAACCACCCCTGTATAAGAAAAACGTTCTTCAAAAGGGACTGTCCACAGTAAATAAACCAATCACGTTTCATTGGAATCTTACCAGTAAAGTTGTTGTGCTTAGAGATTATACGTACAATGTGCATAATTATTATCTTGCTAGAAAACCGATATCCATCCAGACATAACATTGATTTATAAAGTCAACCCAGTTACAAATCAATGTAAACACGAGTGCTTGTCATAAAAAAATAGCCTCAGGCAGGATTTAAACCGGGATCGTATGTAATTTACGTATTTAATTTTGATACGAATCAAAAATTGCGATGAAATTTTGCGTGTAGTGTAATCGGACGACAAATCCATTTAGTGGGTGTAATTTGTGAAAATTTTTCCCCGTATTTTGACTGTGGATTATCATTGCTAATTTAAATTACTTTTTCCATATTTGTGTACAATAAATAAACATCGTAGACATCAGTGAAATTCTATGAACTTTTCATTCACAAAAAATATTCAGCAAATATCAAATACACTGAATAATTATTCATGTTTTAATGTGGTTTTGTCCACGTTTTGTTTCTCTTTTTTTTGTTTTATGTTTAATACTTTAATAGTTGCGATGTTCCTGACTGTCCGTATGTATACCTAACTAAATATTATATATATGTCACCGTAAGATTATCAAAACCGTTAGATTACAATCTATCTCGCGAGATTGTAAACTATCGAAAAATTGTGAACCAAACATACTGATTACGATTTAACGGATTATTTTTCGATAGATTGTAATCTATCGAAATTAAACCGTCATATTGTGAAATGGCATAGGATGGAACGCATCTCGCGCGCTGATTGGTTGATCGTCATATGCTCTGCGCCGCCATATTTGTTTGTTTTTTCGTTTATTATCTAATGTAAACAATCTGTGTTTAAGTGAATTTCAATTGATTTCGTGTTGAAAATAACTCACTACTTTATAATAAGTTCTATGAAATTATTGTGGAAGTAAAATGAATCCATGATTAATCGAAGAATAGTAGTTTGAATGATAAATGAGTTAGTGTTAGTCTCCAAAAATATACCATAATACGATGTAAAAATTACTGATTATCTACTTAATAATAGATAAATACTTGATGTCACAATTCTTGAAGTGCATTAATTTTATTCAACTGACGCCTGTGTTTTATTCCCAACTGTATGGACATAGAACGGCCTGCTGTAAGACCGACCAATCAGGAACAGCCTTTGGACAGTTGACAATTTAACGCGTGACAGATTGTGATTTAACAGTTTCACTTCGATAGATTACAATCTATCCAAAATAAATGCGTTGAATTGTCATCAGTACGTTTAGTTCACAATCTTTCGACAGTTTACAATCACGCGAGTTAAATTGTAATCTAACGGTTTTTACAATTTTACGGTGACATATATATTGTTTATTATATTAAGGTATTAGTAAAATTTTAACGAGAACAAAATACAGTTAGGTAATCATGAATGATGATAATAATATGAAATAGAGAAATAAAAATATTTGTATTGGTACAAAATTAACAATTAGTGATGCACAGGTCCCTGCACTAAGATAGTTCTATGTATACGTATATGTATACCTACTTATTCAGTAGGTACTGAATAAGTATCTATTACTTACTACCCGGATATTAATTATTGAAATATGACGTCAGTAAACTTGTTATTGTGGTAAAATCCATAGTAGCGATTTTGTTTGTAAAATTATATCAATCGCTGTTACAGATTTTCTTAGAATGCACGCACTAATCGTATGTTCTCAGAATTCAAAATTGAACACGGATGCATTCGCGCGTGTTTCGCATGAAGTTATCAGAAAGGTATGCAAGTGGTATCTATGCAAGGATGATCTCGTAATCATAAAATATTCTATCTGTACATTAAAACGAAACCAAGAACCTCTAATTAATATTAATAATAATAATTTATTTTTAAAAACGTTTACAAGCCAAAATGTTTACATTGAGATACGGTAGGAGGTACATTAGATAGTGCTTTCCAACAAAAGGAAATAGTTGACATTTAAAAAAGGAAGATCCTGTGCTATTTTTAATTTAAGTTAGAATCTTTTCAAATTTTGTTAACTGTTGATTCTCCCTTGAAATAAAAATGAAATAAAATAAATAAATAAATATCTTGGAAAAAAACCATGCAGCATTTTTTAACCGTCGACGACGCCTATATTCTACTAAACTGATAAAATTACTTGACTCACACCGAACTACTCCTAAAAGGAAAAACTACAAGAATCCTGGACATCTTCTATTTACAAAACAATTTTTTATTGATCTACCTACTTATTTGACTGAGAGAGTGCAAAGCGTCTCCGCGTTTCACATTTTGATAATGCGTAGTGAACCCGTTTTAGCATGGGCGAATATAATTTTACGACATTTTACAAAAAAGTTTCTCTTTCACTTTTAGAAATTCTACATCATCCTACCAAATACTAATCTATTAAAAAAAATTAATCGTTATTCATTGTGGGGTAAAATTAATGAGACGTAATTTTAAATTACTAAAATAAATTAATAGTTTAAAAAACTCTAGAAAAACACGCTTTAGATGCTTTTACTTAAAGGTTAACTATCTAACTTTGGGACCCTTCATCAGACCCTGGTTAAGTGGTCACTTCACCTCGCCAATACATATAAAGGTTATTTTGACAAATCAAATGAGCGCAAATTCGGGGGGTTTACTAGTAGCCGTTGAAGAGTTCCCCTATCCATCTTCCGGCTCCAGCATCAGATCAGCTTGTTTGTGTCAAAATATTGTGTTGTCATCGAAATTAAGTAATCAGTAAATTTAGTTCACAATCTTTCGACAGTTTACAATCACGCGAGTTAAATTGTAATCTAACGGTATTTATAATCTTACGGTGACATATTATTATACATTCCAAATTTCACTACGCTACGACCCTTGGAAGATGGTTAAATTATTTACCTTAGATTCCATTACACACTTAGTTACATACAAGAAGACCTAATATAAAGCGTGTAAATCCGAGCCGACATGACCCGAGAGCACCAAAGAGGTCGCCCGGCGCATAGCGCATGCGCGAAAATTATCGTAACCACGATGACCGTGGCTCAGTGAGCGGGCCTCGCTCACGATCATTACCAAGGTCCCGGGTTCGATGCACGCAGCTAGCCTTTCGCCGGACGAGTACGCTTGACATTTCGTACTTTAAGAATGGAAAAAGAAGAAAAAGTAACGATGGGGTTTTCGCAAATGTAAAAAAGTATTCCCACTGACATTTAGCAAGGACTGGTTGTTTTAAAGAACTATTTTTTTTATAGAATTGCCTACTAGGCTGACTTTGGCGTTGAAGCAGGTTTTTTTCTATGAGATAAATGTCTTTTGGTAGCCAAAAAATACGGTTTTTTATTCTACAGTAGATATAAGTACTGTAGAATAAACAACTAAATGTACACATGTAACAGGGGAGATCCTCTGTTACATGTGTAGACTTAGTATTCAATATCTATTATGTCCCAAACATACGATTTAAGTAGTACTTTAGTAAGTAGTAGCAAATATAAATCGTCATTTGTGTTTAACGTACAGTTATGTCACGAGCGCAGGCGAGCCACACTACAGTAGTGTAATGCATATAGACACGCGCTCTTGTATGCGAACTACTAAACTGAGCGCTACGCACACAAAGAAAATGTGTACACACAAGACACATACAAGTATTGCTCGCCTGCACTCGTGAGATAAAAATCTGTACAACTCGACCAATACAATTAGACACATGACAGGTATGCGGTTTGTACAATATTCGCCCTTATTCCCAGCACTAATCCCCGTGATTGGCCGTGACGCCATGTTTGAAATGTGTCTAATTGTTTTGGTCGCGTAGTATCAACATTGAACTCATCCGTCATGCGGCATCTCTCGTCTCGTAGTCGAAATTACTACGCTTGCTACGCCGCCGTAGCCGCAGCAAATACCGTAGACTTATTTAAGTTACATGAGGGTCAGTCAAGAACAGAATATCAAATCCGATCACCTATTTTGTACACTATAATGCTTTTAATAGCTGGCCGAGTCAATAGCAGAAAATAAATTATTATTTACAAAGGTTGAAATGTTAGTTAGTATAGCAGACAATAGTAGTCTTCCTACTTATGTGAGGGTTTGGTTTATACTATGAGTATATAACTAGTATTTCATGTTCAGCGAAATACCAGTTACCCACTACACCTTTTATAAAAAACTAATAAAGATATATTGTTTTTTTTTTAGACTTTTAATAAGAAAAATGCTCGATGGCGAATCCAGAAAACATTAATACCACACACGAATAGATTCACGTCATAATAATTTATGTGACATTTCGCAAAAAGAAACGGCCGGCGCTCGCGCACTTCCTGATCAAACAAAAAATTAGAACGTCAAAATCGAAAATGGAATTACCATAGTTACACTATACTATTTTACTAAGTCCATGATACGGAATGATTTTCATGCCCAGTGCGTAAATCTGTTGATTATTGCATGATAATAAATACAACAATAAAATAGTTATTTATGATACTAGTGCGGAAAGTATGTGATTTCCGATGAGTGTCATTTTATTCACGAGCGAGCAAAGCGAGCGAGTGTATAAGCCGACACGAGTCGGAAATCATCTTTCGCACGTGTATCATACAAGATTTTACAATGCATTGTGCAAGAAAAAAAACAGTTATATTAAAAAGGCGTATAAAATGACGGGCTTCATAAACAAAACACATTCGCGCTGAAAAAAACATCTACTGCGCATGTGCAAAGCTGTCGAATCGCAATAAGGCAATGAGTAAAATTTATTCAGCCACGCAAATTTTTAATTAATATTTGAACGTAATTTATCAATAAAAATCAATTTCTAAAGTAATTATACTAATTATAAACGCGTTTATTGAATTGTTATTTTTATTGTTCCCTTTATATTAGTAACAATTGGTAATAAAAATATCTCAAATACTGAAATGTTAGTTTGACTGGCTGAATGACAGCTTGAGCAAAAATTAAAAAAAAACTGAAAAGTAAAAAGCACTAGTGCGGAAAAGTACTACTTTCCGCACTGTTTGGCTGCCTAGAAAACGCTCCTTTTCGAGCACATGCATTGTAAACTATTTTTCCGCCCTTATTTAAATGTGTACAAAAATAATTAATTATAAATTATACTTAATTATTTTTTTGAAAAATCCTGTATTTAAGGGCAAATAATATTGGACTATGGTAGAGAAATAACCAGAAGTCTATTAAATTAAAATCAATTGATATCTGACATTCAATCAAAACGCATGCAAAATTTATTAATTGAAATCTAAACCTTTGTTGTTTCTGATAGACGTGTGCGAATAATGAATAGGTATGTAGGTGGGTTATTATTAGGCAGTGACTGGCTATGTTGGCAACTCCTGTTTATATGAATGCGGAACTATTTGATACTGATTAGATTAGTTTTTGACAGATCATGAGCAACAAATTAAATGACATATATAAATAAAAATTGCGCTGAAAGTTACGATGTTCGAACACAGTAGTAGTATTATGATGGATTTAATTGCCTTAAAAATGCCTATCTGTATTAAGAAAGAGTGCGCACGATTACCAAGTTTATTTGCGCTTGTTGTACTCCTTTTATAATACATTGTGTTCGTAGAGCAGCAGCAAAAACAACTTTGCAAAACAAAGATATTTTTGCCGCTTCGATTGTTTTATTTATTTTTGCACTGTTTGGAATGGGTGCACTCTTGGCTGGAAGTAAACTTGGTAACCAAGAGAAAGAAAGAAAGAGTACTTAAATAAAAGTATTTGATGGTTATATTTATTTTTTGTTTAGCACAAACCAGGAAATTAGTTAAAAAAAGAACAAAATAGGTATTTCTCTTGAAATACTTGTGTCGGATCTATCTATGTGATTGTCCTTTGTCTATGCGTGCAATAAACTGCAAAAGCATAATAATTCTTAAATAAATTAAAAAAGAAGAATTTATATTTAGTAAGTGTTACTTGAATAAGTTTATATAGTTAAGAATCAATAACATAAAGTTATGTACGTGAAAAATTTATGGTACCGGGTAATGACATAGGAGAATGAAATAGCTATAATTAGCCATTTTCCGATAAACCTCTTATTCAACCGGAACTGTCGCGTGTAATCGATCCAACATTGGTCCAGTACAATGCCAGCTGGGCTATAAATCTAGTATCAGATCTACGTAATACCTATATGGGCACTAGGTTGTAGGTATGCTATAAACGTGCCGCATACCTAAAGTAACTAGTACTTTGAAGCAAAAATGTCGTTCTTACAAACGGAAGATAAACTGTTATTAGATGTGGTTGTTGTTCCTGGATCAGATATGAACCAATTTTACTCTTCCTGTGTATATCCAACGGTCGAGTGCAAGGTAAGCTGAATACGAAATGTTCAGCTTAGCGTGCTTTTGACTGTACAAAGTGACTAAGATAGGTACAGTAGCCAGCACATGCGGTTGGAAATATTGACCTTAAGAGCGCCCGTATTCCGTAACAGTAGGGGTGAATTTTGTAGTTCAAATGTCCAACCGTATGTACTGGCTTCTGTATATAGCCCCGGTAATGGGCAGAGCGGTCTTCACCTGTCTAATCGATTTCCATTGGTGGAAATTACGACAACACCTCGAGATCAAGAAAGAGATCTTCGGCCAGCAGTGGACACATAAGAAGCTATGCATTACATGGTTTTATTTATAAGTATCCTACTCCTTCAGTTAGTTATAAAAACTTTACATTTCTACTTACCAGGTAACCTTTCCGACGTTCTACCAGGAAATCTGTTTATGACTCGACTAAATGATGATATGTTTAAAATAAATTAGTCACAGATAATACTTGCCTGCTTCTAATAACTAATGTCGTGGCTTTTTTTAAAGGATGTTTGAAAATAATTAAGAATCTGACTAAATACATAGATCAACTTATGTTAAATAACCGCACGTTTGAACAATTAAATCGTTATGGCTGACAACTACGCATTAATTTGTTTTATTACTATAAACAGCACAACTAATGAATAATAAACAATAATAATGAATTATAAATTATAAACTTTATTATTGTTTCTTGAGGATTCTTTCAGGACACACCGTTTTTAATTATTATTATTTTTCGTGGAAAGTGCATTATGATATTTAAAAGAAATTAATTATTTTTTGTATGAAAAAGAAAGTACCTATAATCAGTTCTTTCCTCTGCAAGTCCAGTGTGAAGCTTGATAGTGAAAATTTTACTACATAAGTATTATAGGGCAATTTGAAAAAAAAAGCCCTAACTAGTACTGAAGAAGGTCTTTGGCATAAATAAATGTTATTAAAATAATAAACTTAATCTTCAGCTGTCGTGACCGGCGTAGACGGCGAATAAATCATAACGAAAATCAATGCATTTTAATTGCTTCTAACAGCTACAATTAGTTGCAGTTTAATCAAATAAGTATAAATACTTCAAGTTACTACGCTTAAATAAATTATAATCAAAGTGTTTTAATCCAATAACAGTCCACTGTGACTAGACTGTTCCTTGAAAAAGATGCTGATATAATTCCCACGCTTATAGCAGGCTAGGTTGGGGATCGCGGTTGTTGTTACTTACTCAATTAATACCCTTTCCTATCTCTTCTCTTTTGTATTTAGCTTCTGTCACTCATTAGGAAGGGTTGAGCTTGTTGTTTCAATTATAAGCCGAGCGAGGACCACATACAAAATTATGAATGAACGTAACATTTTTAATCGAATTAGGCATACTTATTTACCTAATGACGCAGGCAAACGAAAGTCACCACCAACATAGGCCAAAGAATCACTAAACATTAGCGAATCTTCGGACCTGCTGCGAAGCGGGCTAGGCACATATTGCGCATAGAAACGATGGCCGTTGGGGCAGAAAGTTTCTTGAAGGCGGCTGCGCGCCGTGACCCACAAGGTAGACCAACGATCTGATGAGGGTCGCGGGAAGCCGCTGGATGCGGGCAGCGCAGGACCGATCATTGTGAAGATCCTTATGCTTTCGGCTGAAATGATGACGATTTAACATGATAAGAATTTGGTTTATTTAGATTATGCTTTCTAATATAGAACCTAGCTCTGTGAATGTAGCTAGCCCTTACATTAGAATATCATTAGCGTTGTAACAAAGGCTTGTCACAGGGATATTTACTGGCTGTATCAAGGCAACCGGATGGAATGTAGTTTCGAAGGGCTGGTTTAGGTCTATTAGCCTGACCTTACAAGGCTGCAACTGAACATTGAGCGTGCATTCAGAATTGATTATATTCTATTACTTTATTTTAAAATGTTTTCGGCATGAAGGAAGAAAAAAATTTACGCGCCCAAATGGAGTAGTAATCAAAACGTACTATGGGTGCCGGCTATGATACAATTTTGTAACTCACACACACATTCACACTTTTCTTTCAAATTGTCCTTCACGGCATGTGGCTTGGACAACATCACTGTCATAAAATATCAGATATAAAATAAATAACACGAAATGCACCAATAATGTCAAATTCCTGAGGTATTGATTTTTCGTGTTACATTTACATAAAAGGGTCTTGTGGTAAAACGTAGGTCTTCCAGACCTCAGTTCTTTCTTTTGTGTCATTTTTAATTTGGTTTATTTTTAAAATTGTTCAAAAAATCATTGAGATTACAATATTATTATGATGACAAAAAATATATAATAATTTTACAAAAGTTTAACTTAGTTTAACTTTAGTCATAAATATACATTTGCATTCAAATAAGCAGTCAATAATTCATTTACACAGACTAGTATTATAATACTCGTGAGTTTTATTTATATGCTACTCACATTTATCGCAAAATTTACGTTCATAAATAGGTAAACCTTATCATTCAATTACCTTCATACACGCCCGTCCGCAAATGCACTCGCATTGTTTTTTTTTACCTTTTTTGCGTTCCCCTCTAGTTATTTAACAAAATTTTATTCTTATTTTACTTCAGCTATTTAGATGATCAAACATTTTAGGAATCCGATATTTTGAGAATCGAATATTATGCGAACGAGGGCTTATATTTGTAATTTCATGATGAGTCGAGCTAACTTAAAAACACATTCATACGTACAAACTTTTACATTTACATACATATATCTGTTATACTATATAATAGGTATTAGGTATATACATAGTTAGTCGTGTTATTTTGCAATGTTGCAAAACAAATGCATTTTGTTCGTCAAGTATTTTGATAAGTACCTATATTAAATATTAAGATTTAAAACGGGATAAAAAAAAAAAAAAAAAAAAACAAATAATAAAAAACAAAAAAAAAAAAACCAAACCAATTTATGAAAACAACCGTGAAAGTTTTAAAAAGTATAGTACCTATATTTGCTAAAATAATATGTACAGTGCATTCAGTACGTGGCTGACTGCAGTGTAGTGATATCAACCATCTCGTATTACTTTTATATGTATAATTAGTGTAGTTAGAAAACTGTAAGTTACTTCCTATATTAAATTAAGCCGCATTTAATCATACAACAGTCGGGCTAGCACGAAGTTTCACGTGTGACAGACAAATATTTTTGTCGTCCGTAAATATACTCTTCTCTAATAAGAAGGTAATTCAATATGGCGGGTTTCTCGCAGCTTTTTGATAGTTAAACGTGAGATAAATTCTTGTCATAGCACTTCATGCTACGGGGACAGAGGTCCATTGCAGGCCAAGAGTACGAGTAGGTACGATCTAGTGCTCGGGAAGTTAAACATGTACACCGCGTTAGTTTAGTAACAAATAAATGATATAAAATATAATATCTTACTTACTACATTATTATAAAGAGGAAAGATTTATATTTTTGTGTGTGTGTGTATGTTTGTAATAAATAAACTCAAAAACTACTGAACCGATTTTAAAAATTCTTTCACCTTTACAAAGCTACATTCACCCTGAGTAACATAGGCTACCTTTTATCGCAGGAAAATGCCTCATTTCCACGGGAAAACTGTCAACGCGGGCGGAGCCGCGGCGTAAAGCTAGTAGTAAATAAAAGTTGAGTAACTAGCGACCCGCCCTGGCTTCGCACAGGAAAATAGTTATTGTGGGTTATCCTTAAGTATATAATGCATGTATTATACATATTATAAACCTTCCTCTTGAATTACTCTATCTATTAAAAGCAACCGCATCAAAATCCGTTGCGTAGTTTTAAAGATACATAGGGATATAGGGACAGAGAAAGCGACTTTGTTTTATACCAAGGTCCAAGAAAACAAGGTCTTACAATTAGACCACGTGACTGACACGAGCTACGTCATTTCTGCGTCATTTTGCCTATTCATCCTTGTCGAATGCGTGTAATAGACCAGGATGAACAGCGCAAAATGACGTAGGCTTGTGTCAGTCACGTGGTCTAATTGTAAGACCTTGTTTTCTTAGACCATGGTTTTATACTATGTAGTAATGTGGGGGTGTCTTCTGTCGCAGCTCGCAGACGCGCTGCCGTCGCGTCTGGCTGCCCTTCAGGTCCGCAGCATGCGACCAGACTACTCCGTGCGCAAGATCTATCCAGCTGACAAGGAACCTGTGCTGGAGTTCCTCAGAAGGTGAGCCACCTTACTTATCCCTCCAACCACATTCGGTTACCGGAATACGCGGCGCCGTGGGAAATACACACATGTTGTCGAATTCCCCTTGGTTCGCACCAAACGCTTTGCGTCTTCCTTTTTGGTGCGTACGGCCAGAAAACTGTGAATATACTGTGGCATCGGTTATGCCGTCTCTTTTGCTTTTGGGACTGGCCGCATTCTTGTTCGAAATTTGAATCTTTTTCGAATGAAATTGATTTCGATGGTTTCATTCAGCGCGACTCTTCCCTGGAGTAGACGAAAAATCTCTCCAGGATTATCCTGTTCGGGAATTAATTATTGTATTGGTTGTTTTTTGTGATGTGCTATTGAATTAACGTAAAATAAATAGGTTTATACAGTTACAGTGAGTTTAATTTGTATTTGTAGGCTGCGTCCCTTATAATACCATAAGTTGCCATAAGTAAATGGTACGTATATCTTTATTCCTACCACCAGGGTTTGTTTGTGAGGTAGGTTAACCTCGAATTCCACACAAGCAAGAAATATCTACACTAACCAAATTTTTAGGAGGACTTTGTAATTTTCTTTATTTTAATAGAGTTTTGTGGAGATCTTTGGGGGAGGCCTTTGTCTAGCAGTGGACGTCTACTGGCTGATGAATAGCTTGTTGTGAATTTTTTCACACAATCCTAAATTATACATACCTATTACCTACCTAATGTTTTACTTACTGGGAAAAATAACAAGAGCATTTCGTTCGAAACTTATTTTATAGCAATGCATTTAGCGCGAAATTTACATTTGGCTACAATATTTAGATACGCAGTGTTAGCCAATGCTATTTATGCGTACATGCCACGGAGTATTTGCACTATCCCCGACGATATTTTAATGATCACTCGTCTGACGTCATAGATTTTGATCACATCAGGAAATTCGCGCATTATATCGCCAACGTTCATACCATGTTGAAAACACCGGTTCTCGTCCGATCACCGAAGTTAAGCAACATCGGGCGTGGTCAGTACTTGGATGGGTGACCGCCTGGGAACACCACGTAATGTTGGCTTTTTGCATCTTTTTCTGTGATAGGATGACTATTATTGACAAAAATTTAAACTCAAGTTCTTGTTTTCCTAATCAATTTATTACAACCCAAAGATTCTTTTTCCGCGATGAGCCGATGAACTTGGCAGTGAAGCTGCTGGAGACTCCAGACTCGAGATGCCCCGAGCTGGAGGACTACGCAGTCAGCTCCTTAGAGGACGAGGTGTCAGTCGCCGCTTTCGATGACAATGGGGACATTGTTGGAGTTATCCTCAACGGCATCGCTAAGAGAGAGGTAATAATTTGTCATTATCTTTTCAGGCGAACTGTATCCTTGTGTGAAAATTTGTGTTCGTGCTTTGTACATACTAGAAGATGTTTACCTGAATATGTACTTTTAACTCTTTTTACTGCTGGACAGAAGACCCCCCCTTAAAAATTCTCCACAACGAACATTCATGCGCTGCCTGCGTCTATAGCTTCCCGAGTGCTACTAGTTATTTAGCTCATGGTCACAAGTTGCCCATACATATCCGAAACAATAATGACTAACTTTAAGGGTGAGACTAAAGTCCAATAGTGGCCTGTAATAGGATGTACGTACGTTTATACTAGTCCTTTTGTTGGCTGGTTGACAACCTATGGCCTTATAAGCCTACAATACGATCGCTTTGTAAGCAGTTATTGTTCCAATCCTTTATAGATTTAATTACGTACTTCCGCGCAGGTGGTCACTCCATGATTCCACTGTATCACAGATAATATAATACTAGTTACACTAACTAAAGTTTAGTATTTGGCTACAATTGGCTTTGAAATCGAAGCGAAAAATAAAAAAATTACCTCATGTAGGGCACGAACAGCTATGGAGCCCAAGCTCAATGTTTCTTTTTCAGTTTCGATTTTAAAATAGTAAAAATTATTACCTATTAAAATTTTTCCTGAGTTAATATTTGACCTTGTATTTACGTAATAATGACCTTTGCTACGGCGTAGCAATGTGACTACGAGATCTACACAGAAGCTACGACGAGTGCCTACACAGAATGCACGCACACGTATAACAATGCATTTAGCGCTTCTTTATAAAATATTCAAACGTTATACATACATATTAATGAATTGTCAAAATTGACGAACCGAATTAGCAGTAGTAGGTATTTATCGTACTGGTTTTTAAGACCTTAACCGACTTTTTCAATCTAGTTCAAATCATTTCATGTTCTTATAAACATGTAGATATTTAAAATGTTTTACGTTAATGAGAGTGCAGTTTACAAGGAACTGAACTGTTTGGTATATGCGGGATAACCACGAGCTATGCCAATAGCTATTATCGCAAAGTAAATGCAAAAAGTTGGTATCTGAGTTGGGTAAATATTATGGAGATAGGATTACTGTTTGTATTGGTTTCAGGATTTAATATACAACCTTTATCAATTTATCATTGAGTCATGACAGGCTTTGTGAAGCTAAATTTTATCTTATATTATACCTTTAAACGAGCAATGATTATACATATATATTTATATTATGTATGTAGGTATATTTCTGTGATCTCGGAAACGGGTCTAACGATTTCGCTGAAATTTGGTACGATATTATAGGGGTTTTAGGAGGTAAACAGGCTTATCTTAGTCTTATTTTTGGGAAAACGCGTGTTGTCGAGCTTTTATGCGTTTTTGATTCTTTTTCTTTTTTTATATGTTCCCGAGCAAAGCTCGGTCGCCCTACTGTAATTATTAATTGTTGTACAGTATCCAGCACATGTTGACCTTGAGAGCGCCCGTATTCCGTAGCGGTAGGGGTGAATTTTATTTTATTTTAAGATGCAACGCCTGTGTAGTTTCTTCCGGCAAGTTCTTCTCCACAGAAGACAGCCGAATTTTTAAACTCGCCACAAAATAATTAACTGACTTAACTAAATGATGTAAATGTCCTAAAGATAAAAACTGACTTGACTTTGAGACTGAAGTTCAGAAAATTGTCCAATATTATTCCGTCACCCAATATTTCCTTTAAACAATTTTCGCAAAGCTGCCTAAACGATTTAACTCGCTTGACGTAAAATCAATGGCATCCCAATTTGCGGAACGAGGGTAGCAAAGGAGGCATTGACAAGGTTGTGCGACCTTCCCGGGATTACCTTCAGACCCGGCTGAAGGAAAATATACAGAGTGTAAACGGCTCTTAAATTTCTAAGTACAACCGTAGATGAACACACAAACTTAATTTTTTTCGGGTATTGATTTTACCCATATTTCTATCGGGTTACAGTGACTGCTCGTGAAACCCGGTCAAAATATCGGCAATTGAAAATTATTTGCAAAAATTACCATACATTACCTATTTTGATACAATTTATATTATATATTTTACCTGATATTGTATGTATTTTACACATATATATATATATATATATATATATATAAATAATATGTATCCGTAATGGCTACATAGTAATATTTGAGTATTATATAAATTATTTGATCAAAACTAGCGTAGTACACAGGTCTACCTGCTGCCTCCAATAGTATGTTTTTCTCACCAGGTTAGCTGGCAGAGAACTCATTATGAGTTAAGCTTACATAATGTATAATATAAACTTTACTTTGTTATTTTCTGTATGTTTGTGTGTGTACAATAAATATAAAAAAATATATATATCAATAAGGCTCACTGAAAGTCCACATTATATATTGCTAAAGTTACTATTACTACTACTACTAAGAGTACAACGGCACTACGGAATACGGCGCGTTCATAGCACACGTTCATAGTGCCGAAAGGAGGTATAATAAGTCCGAAAAAATTATACATGTTTTTATCTGCACAAACGCAAAAAAGGTTAGTTTGAGCAAGATTGCACCGGCAATATAGTGTAATTTAAATTATAAAGCCTAGTTACTTCATTAGGAAAATATTTTAGAGTAAAACAATAAATAATCAGTTTTCTAGTATTCCTAACACTCTGTATTGGAATGACAAAATACATCATTAGTGAGCACAATGGGATCGAACTACCTCCGCAGTAGGCACAATGTTTGTTTCTCAAAATGTCTGCTTTCCGTAATAAGTTACGAAAAAATGCCTTAAACATTCTATTTATTCTTGTAATCTATCGCAAATTGTTTGATAACAGCTCACGTATTACCCCACCGAGAGGCTCGAACCTACCCTGAAATCATGGTAAATACGTTGGCCCAGTGCGGATTGGTCAACTTCACACAACCTTTGAATTACTTCGCAGGTGTGTGCACTTTTCGAATGAACGTCGAAGGTCGAATAAACGTATACATATGAATTCGAAAATCTAAAACACATTGATATGTGCCGCGACTTGAACCCACGAATTTCCGAATGGAAGTCAATGGCCATCCAAGGATCAAAAGGAAGGGCTCTGTTTACGCTTCAATGGACGATACGCACTGACTGCTTTTGATGATATTATCACTGTGGTATTAGTACAGTCAACTCGAATTTTCGGAATGCAATAATAATGAAATAGATGATTAGTAAATTAATGTGTTTTATATTTAGAGAATACTAGCTGTCCGCCCACGGCTACGCCCGCGTTCCTTTTTTTTATTTGTTTTGGTGATGAAAAATAGATGTTGGCCGATTCTCAGACCTACTGAATACGCTCACAAAATTTCATGAGAATCGGTCTAGCCGTTTCGGAGGAGTATGGAATCGAACACTGTGACACGAGAATTTTATATATAAGAAGATTATACATTTTTGACTTAGATTATATCTTCTTCTTCTCGTCCTGTTATCCCTCAGTAGAGACATAAAGATAGATAATATTCTTAGATTATATAATCATCTTATAATATTATAAAGAGGAACGATTTGTATTTTTGTGTGTTTATTTATGTTTGTAATAAATAAACTCAAAAATTACTGTGCAGCATTCAAAAATTTTTTCACTATTACAAAGCTACATTCACCCTGAGTAACATAGGCTACCTTTTACCGCGGGAAAATGCGTCATTACCACTAGAAAAACCTGTGGTGGAAAGCTAGTAAACAATAATCTGGTTTCGAAAGCTGGATGCGGATTATTGCAGACTAGCGACCCGCCCCGGCTCCGCACGGGAAAATGGTTATTGTGGGTTATCCTTAAGTATATTATGCATGTATTATACATATAAACCTTCCTCTTGAATCACTCTATCTATTAAACAAAACCGCATCAAAATCCGTTACGGAGTTTTAAAGATTTAAGCATACAAAGGGAGGGACATAGGGACATAGGGACAGAGAAAGCGACTTTATTTTATACTATGTAGTGATAGTGCAGGACCGGTAGTTGTGAAGATCTTGGGTGAGGCCTTTGTTAGCAGTACACGTTTTTCAACTGAGATGAAAAGAACTGGATTTGCAACTATTAATAGTAATTATAGTCAACCAGAACAGAACATTAACGTAATTATTACATACCTACTAGAAACTAGACGCAAGACTTCGGGCCTTCTAGAAATGCCCTTAAAACATCATTGACTAAAAGAATTACCTTCTCTTTGTTCTTGCACTTAATAAAGACTAACTACGGAATTACCATGCCTACATCAAACAATATCTATTTCAAATTGCTTTAATAAACAGGGAGTTATTAAAATCTTTCTGTTCATTAATTCATAAACAACAAAGGATTTTATTTAATATGTGAATATATTACCCTACTTGCATTTCCTATTATTATATTGCTAATTTTATAGCAAAGCTAAATAACCGTCACGCACAATTTTTTATTACAACTTTAATCACTGAAAACTTCTGAAAAGCAAACATCAACACTTCTCAAAATATCAAACTAAAGAAAATGTTACAGTAAAAGAAAAATCACTACATAGTATAAAACAAAGTCGCTTTCTCTGTCCCTATGTCCCTCCCTTTGTACGCTTAAATCTTTAAAACTACGCAACGGATTTTGATGCGGTTTTTTTAATAGATAGAGGGATTCAAGAGGAAGGTTTATATGTATAATACATGCATAATATACTTAAGAATAACCCACAATAACCATTTTCCCGTGCGGAGCCGGGGCGGGTCGCTAGTAAATAAATAAAGATAGGTACATGCACATATTGCACATTATTGACAGCTCATATCGCAGAAATATAAGTATGGTTGATTAGGCCTTAGTCGATCACGCTGGCCCACTTCACACACAACCCTTGAATTGCTTCGCAAGTGTGTGCAGGTTTCCTTACGATGTTTTCGAAAATTGGAATTGAAAACACATTGAACGTGCCGAGGTTCGAACCCGCGAACTTCCGAATGGAACAGCCCTACCCACTTGGCCACCGACCGCTCTGATTGCATATGCAGTACATAATTGATAGCAAGGACTGGTGGAATGAAAATTAATATAGTGACAATAAAATCTATTATAATATAAATTAATGTTTTAAACTACTAGTAGGTAATACTAATACTAGATCCGCCAGTGTTTTTCTTGGCTTTTCCCGTGAGAATGTGGAATTTGCCCGCGGTAAAAGGTATCTTATCCAAGGTCTACATCGGAATAAATCTTCTATCTTTGTATCAAGTTTATTTAAAACAAACAATCAAATATTTCCTCTTTATAATGAGCCAGTAGTATTTATGCAAATCTACATCAACTGGTTGTCTTTTCGCAACATAGTAGTAGTACCTACTCATGAAACTGAACAGCTTTCCCTAGGTAACATAGGTGGTGGTGGTGGTGGTGGTGGTGGTGGTGGTGGGTGGTTAACTTTTCATAATAAACTTTAGTCACGTGACCGGCCACTATTGTGATATTGGTACAATATAAAGCTGACATTTAGTTAACGTTAGACTAGAAAATAGACTTATTGAAAACGTAAATTTTCTCAGTGAAGTAAAAACTGCACTCTCAATATTCCACAGTGGGGATATTCATCATCATCATCTCAGCCGAAAGACATCTACTGCTGGACAAAGGCCTCCCCTAAAAATCTCCACAATGATCGGAGCGTGTGAGGCCGATGATCCAGTGAGGGTCGCGGGAAGCCACTGGATGTGGGCAGCGCAGGACCTATTATTGTGGGATTTGCAGTTACGTTTACGCCTTTTGCGGTTGAGACGCTGGGTCCGTGGGGGCCTGAAGCTAACAAATTTGTTGTAGAAATTTCGGCGCGTCTTTGCGAGGTGTCGTGTGACCCAAGAGCTGGTAGTTACTTTGCCCAAAGAATAAGTATTGCTATCCAAAGGGGCAATGCTGCCAGCCTTGCGAGAACAATGCCTCGTGGAGACGCGTTGGAAGACGTTTTTATTTGTAGATAAAAAATGTTTTTTTTTTCTTTTTATGTTATTTATGTATGTGACATGTCTATTTACAAAGATATATTTGCGTTTAAAAAAATGATACTTGGAAGGAACAAACAACAAATGCATTGTTATTGGCTCGAGGAAGCAGAATAATCTTGAAACAATGCGTCATTACGGGCCATTTAATGCTGTTTTTTTTTTCTATTTTCTATAAACTTGTATCAACGATAATTTGCGGTTGTTTGCGGTTATATATTCTGTGGTAGTAGAAACTAATCTAGTTTAACGTTGTTAAAGCGTGAAATAAGCGTAGACCACGGCAACGAATTCTACGGCCTAGAGTGGTGTTGCTAATTTCTAGACGATGCGATGTTTTGTATGTACGTAGGTAGTACTAGTATAAACAAAACAAATTAAACAGAATTGTTTTATTCTATTGTTTTATAGGATTTTCAAAGTTGTTACGTTATACAATTTTTTTGTATGGTATGTACCTACTTATTGGTTTAAGTTTGCATGTTTACTTTAATTTTGTGTCGAAATGTTGGAACATACGATTCAATCCTCTGCAAGAAAAATCAAGTAGGTAATGCAAAATAACTAACCGGATAATACCCAGACAAAAAAATAAACGTTTCCGATATTATTAAAGTAAATAAATGTTTAAAGATTTCTGTCCTTCGATTTCTTTATCACTAGTGTATAGATTGACTTGAAGCAATATTTTGAATCTCTTAATTTTATGATAACAAATAATGAATAATGATAGAAAGAAAGAGAAACAAAAAAAATATCGACACTCGCATACAAAATAATAATTTCAGTATATATAGAGAAGTTCATTTCTTTTTCATTTCTTTTTCGTTTCCGGGAATATTTTCTGCTGGAAACTTGATCAGATTTATTGACTGAGAATCTCCTTTTAATTTTTGCTACAGGATATACATAATACTTACGCCCTGTACATAACAATAATTATTTCAACAGCAAGTGGACTACACAGACAAGTCGTCGGAGTGTCCGAACCCCAAGTTCGCTCGGATCCTGAAGGTGCTGGGCCACCTGGATCGCGAGGCGAGGATCTGGGACAAGCTGCCGGCGTCCTGCCACACCGCGCTGGAAGTCAGAATCGCTTCCACCCACTCCGCCTGGAGGGGGCGAGGGCTCATGAGGATCCTCTGTGAAGAGGCTGAGTGAGTAGCTATTTCTACAGCCAATGAGAAATCACTCCATCATCATCATCATCATCTCAGCCGAAATACGTTCCTCCCCCAAGGATCTCCACAATGATCTGTCCTGCGCTGCAAATGATCTGTCCGCATCCAGCGGCATGAAAAATCACTCCACTTCATTGTAATCAGAAATCAGTAACATTTATTTGTAGGACATCACAACACAGAAAACGACAATAAAACAGAAAAAAAAAGAAAATATAATTACCTACATAACAAACTACACAACATGAAACAAGAACAATGCTAACTACGTGCAAACAACCCTTCCGTGCAGTAATAGACTAGGCCCCTGTTTTTACCCGACTACGGCGAAGCAAAAAGGAGTCAGCCAGCGATAGATAATGTAAGCCAGGAACAGAAAGACATTTAATATTACAACAACAAAAAAACAGTAGTAAAATATTAATACTATACAACACCATATACAACATTAAACAATGTACCGCTAGAACTTTTTTTGTTCTCTATTGATATTTGATTTTTTTATTGAAAATCCTTGACTTAGCACTACGGAATAAAATAGAAACATATAACATATACCTACTTATAAATAGATACGAGGGCGGGTTGATAAGTACTTAGCCTAAAAGTAAAACAATTTATTTAATGAAACGAAACTATTTTTATTTTTCAATATAATCTCCTAGAACCTCAATGCACTTGGACCATAGATGTTCCAAAGCCTTTATGCCATCTCTAAAATGACTTTCATCGAGGTCTAAAAAATAGCGGTCCACCGCATACTTAACGTCCTCATCAGTCTCAAATTTTTGTCCCCCTACAAATGTTTTTAGTTTAGGGAAAAGGTGAAAGTCAGAGGGTGCTAGATCTGGCGAATAAAGCGGGTTGGAAGCAAATCATGATGCAGTTCGTCGATTTTCGTCATGGCAGTGACGCACGGGAGAACCCTCGAATTGTCTTAGTGAAAGATGATTTTTTTTCTAGCCAACCCCGGTCGTTTTTCACGAATAGATTCTTGTAATTAGTCCAAAAGATTTGCATAATAATCGCCAGTTAACGTTTGCCACTTTGGAAGGTAATCGATCATCAAAATTTCTTTTGCATCCCAGAACACTGATGACATCACTTTTCCTGCAGATTTCACGGCCTTTGCCTTCTTCGGAGCCGAAGCTCCTGCCTCTGTCCACTGTTTTGACTGATTTTTTGTTTCTAATGTATAGTGGTGAACCCAAGTCTCGTCAGTAGTTATAAATCGCCGCAAAAAATCACTCGTATCAGTCTTCAAACGATCTAAACATTCTTGCGACATTTTCATTCGAATTTGTTTCTGATCAACCGTGAGCAAACGCGGCACCCACCTTGCCGATAATTTTTTCATACTTAATTCTTCACTCAATATGTGAAGTGTCCGTTCCTTTGAAATGCCTAGTAACCCAGCTATTTCAGATAATTTTAATCGCCGGTCTGTTAAAACCATATCATGCACTTAGCGGACCATTTCTAGTGTGGTGACACTTTTGGGGCGGCCGGAACGATGTTCATCTTGAACGCTTGTACGGCCCTTTTTAAACTCGGCCACCCATTTTTTTACTGTTGCATATGATGGAGCACTATCACCTAAAACGTTTCGCATTTCTTGAAAAAATTCAAAACCCTTCATTCCTTTCATATTCAGAAACTTAATCACCGCTCTTTGTTCGATTTTATCCATTTCTCAAAAATACCGAAACAGCACTTTTTCAAAAATTGGTCTACGACAACATATTCGCGTGACTAACTTCATTTTATTTTCGCGGAAAGATAGAAAACAAACCTATAAAGTGACATATAGTTTTTTTAAATCGGACAATTACAAGTGGGGTAGGCTAACTACTTATCAACCCGCCTACGTAGCAAGTGATCTAAATTATACGTACAAAAAACAATGCACAAGAGTTTGATTGGAAAAAAAAGGCCCGTGTATGATCTTAATATTAATAAAACTTACAAAAAGCAGTTTGATGGTCATTTAAACTGTCGCGATTTATAAATAATATTAAAAACCTATTCAATACAATCCATTACATAATAGTAATAATGTAATCGTGATTAGACTCACTAAACCAATTTGACACCTGACAAAAAATAAATTAAACCGGTTGACATAAAAACCAAAAGTAATATGGTATAGTAAAATGCTTAGAATTTTAAAAAATAAATAAATTAAACAATAAAATAGGTTCTGGATTTGTATTTTTCTTTTGTTGCTAATATTACTGAATTGGGTAACATTTACAATATAAGTAAGCGAGAGAGAAATTTATAAAAAATAACTATACCTAATGAAGCTGATTCTAGTTGTCACTCTCTAATTCGAAATATTCAGTCTGTACATGATTAAAATTTTAAAAACAGAAACAGACAGGAGATTTGGCAATCAATTAATTGTGAGATGTCAACATGTCATTGTGCGATCGACATATTATGTCAAGTTTAGGATGCATGTCGGCAAATTGTAAAACTCAAAAAAAATATTACAGATTGCATCGGCATTTTACAAACGCTCTCTATTTAGCAACATGCCGAAGGCAAATTGTATAGGTATATGGCGCGGAAAATTATCTAATTATTTTCTAATCTGTCCTCGCGCAGCGCTGCGCTGTAATTGTGTCAAAATAACATAGCGGCATGCATGATAAAATTAGGTAGGCTGCAGCGGGAGAGTTGAAAAATAAAAACTACAGCAGTTTGGGAAGAAAATAAATAAAATAATTCTAAATCTGCAAATTCAGTGGAGTTAGTGTGTGAATGAAGTGATTTTAATAACCATCTTTAATAAATCAACATAAATTAATTATTTATTCTTGTATTTCTAGAATAAATAAATAATTTGTGTGATCAGTTTAATACATCATTAAACTCCGTAATGCCACGTTGCTATTAAGAAGAGAAATGCATTCTACAATTTGCCTTCGGCATGTAGAGAGTATGGAGAGCGTTTGCAAATTGCGAAGCATTCTGTAAAATGACGAGTTCTACAATTGCCGACGACACAATATGTATGCAAACAAAAAGTCTTAAAATTATCCTATATCCTCCATAATCCGACCCTTTCATTGCCGTCCTTTTCGTTTGCCATATGAACGAAAGAGACCGACGACTTAAATATAAGATTAGAGCACAGAATAGATTACAGAAGTCCGTGGATTAGAGCGCGACTTATTATGAGAATTAGCACCAATAGCATAACTAAATGTATACGATTTCAGTATGTTTTCCAGCATATACATATTATTTGTATCCAGCTAAATATAACTAATTAGTATGATGTACAGGACAGGACAATGGCGAGGCTTGTCAGACGCGCTGGCACTAACTACGTCTTCATTATCAACTTGTTCGAGTAGCAACTGACTTCTCAATAGAATTGTTTATGAGCCACTTACTCACCTACTATACCACAGAATAACAACCAGAGACAAAACAATAATACTTGTAGTACTATACTAACTCTACCGCGATCATATCTACAAGAACATCACATTTTCAGGTTTAAATAGTCAATCCAGGTCAGGAAAGTCAAATTGTTTGATTTTTGTTTGAGACTCTAAATAAAAATTGTATTTCATTAACAGCTCATATAATACGTCCCCACCGAGGGACTCGAGCCTACCCTGAAATCAGGGTTGTAACCCTAAATAGAAGTAAATAAACCATGGAAGTAAAAATATTACTCCGAAACCCACACGACAGAAGCAAGCAGTAAAAAATAAACTTTCCCTTCAATCTTCTAAATTTCACATATTTATTTACTACTTATATGTATATATATGTCGCAGGGAAATGTGGAAACTGGTTTCCATATTTCTCTGCGACATATACAACGTCCCTGAGGATTTCACGAAATCCCAGTAGATGTCGAAATTCTCTTGTTTATTACGTCTTCATACTAAAAATAATCGAGTGATATGACAAAATACCAATTCATCAGTCAGTAATATGTCGTTTCACTAAACAAAATCTAGTACCAGCCAAAGAAAAAGGACTTGAGAGTACCAGCGCTAACTAAATACGTACAACACAATGCAATGAAGATGCGTGCGCACATTATGTAATTCAGCTCATTCATCAGATGTTACTATTGTGACACACTACATAACGCACACTGCACAATTGCACATTGCACTACGAGCTCAATGAAGGGTGAAGGGCGATCATGTGACTTGTGTTTATGACATCAGGGTTTCTATTCCTATTCTTATATTATATACATACATGGTGTTGGAAAACACGTCACGTAAGTTCTATATTGAGGTATGGTCTAGTGTTATGGGGGAACTCAACTGATATGGCCCACGCTTTTCTTATCCAAAAGAAGTGTATAAGAGCAATGTGTGAAGTCGGCCCCTTGGACTCCTGTTCTAAATAGTGGTTACTATTTAGAAAATTGCGAATTTTACCTTTACCGGCAATGTACATCCTGGAATTAGGCCTATTTGTTAAAAATAATTCTGAGTTGTTCACAAAGAAAAAGGAAACCTGCGCTTTTTTGACCAGATACCCTGATATGTTGGTAGCTCTACAGGGGAAAACAGTTTGCTTCCAAAAGAACTGCTACAATATGGCTGTAAAAATATTTAATAAAATCCCAAATAATATAAAGAGCCTGCCAACAAATAAATTCAAAAACGTTTTTTTCAATTTCTTGTGTGACAAATGTTTTTATAGCGTGAATGAGTATTTAGACGATAAGTAGCATAATAATATACGAAAATTATTTCCTAGGGTTATTTATTGATTGTTTAAATTATTTTATACTATTTTATATTGACATAGATTGCATTACATTTTATTAAGTACTTTTTTATATTGAATTGACATGCATGTGAAATAAAATTGACATCTCACTCAAATATTCAAATGATATAGAATTGAAATAAGTATGATAATCTCCTTACAAAATTTGCATACCAAGTAATCTACTGGTTAATTGTGTGAGACTGAAATATATGTGTAAGAATAACCTTGTAAAACCACAATTATTGCAAATAAATAATTTCATTTCAATTTCATTTCATCGTCAAACCTTTTTTTAAAATATTTGGAAAAAGGCTATAAAAGCTTAAAATAAAAATAACTTAAAAATAGAATAAATTAATTCATTATTGTTTTTTTTTCGTTTCAAATTACTTTATTGTACCAATTTCTATTGTCCTTCTTCTCAACAATATACCCAAGTTTAAACGTTCATGTAGTATTTTATATATATCTACAAAAAAAAAACAGTTTCTTTCCATTTAAATAATAACAATAATATAAAGTCCGCTTATACACATGGTAATTTTGTTTTGTAGTACTTAGTCAGTTTTTTCTTGAAGAACATAATTGGTTGGGTGAAAAAGTTTGCTGCCTTTAATTTTGTTCTTCACATATTTACGATTTACATACTTTTATTCGCCGTAAGAGCACATACAACCAAAAACATTGACCAAAATTACGTACTTAATGAATTTATGAATCAATTATTACGGAAAGCTACATACGCCACTGTTAAACTAGCACCATCGACAGGTACAAATAATCAATATGGAAAAAAGAACTTATAAGAGGAAGTTTATTCGGCTTTATTTCGCACATACGAACATGTCCATGCAAAGAACACCTCCCAAAGACATAACAACTAATCTAGATCAGGGGCTAAACACTTCTTCGTCCTATCCAAACTTGCATGAGATGACAAGACCGATTAAGAGAAAGCAATTTGATGACATGGATGACTACATGACTAGATTTGAGTCATTGCTTAACACCTGGCAGACCAACCAAGACAAAAAGTTAGATAACTTCATGGCCGCTTTGACACAAAAACAAACCGAGCTAACATCATCTGTTAAATTTATGTCAAATCAGTATGATGACATGAAATCAAAAATTAATGAATTGTTGCTTGAGAAGAAGGAATACTTATCTTACATTAAAGTACTGGAGAACAGAATCGACTTTCTTGAAAAGAAAACTTATTCAGATAGCCTAGAGCTGAGAAACATCCCTACAAAACCTAACGAAAGTACGCAAGACTTATGTAATACTATCGTAAGTTTAGGGAAATCTTTAGAAGTCCCTGTACAGGAGAATACTATTAAAAATATCTATAGATTAAAGAAACCGGGTAAAGTAAATTCTCCAGTGATCGTTGAACTCACGACCACCATATTAAAAAATCTGCTATTAGCTGCTGCTAAAAACTACCCAAAACGACAAAATGGGAAACGTCTATCCACGCATACCTTAGGCCTGGATGGGCCTGAAACACCTATTTATATGTCTGAAAATCTGCCTCCAAAAACTAAGAAGTTATTTTACCATACCAGACAGTTTGCAAGTGAAAATAACTACGAGTATGCATGGACGGCGCACGGGAATGTTTTTCTGCGTAAGAAACAAGGAGAAAATGCCCTACGCATAAATTCAGAAGCTGATCTAAAAAAACTTGCACCTAAAGAATGACTAATTCAAGTTATCATTAACTTTCTTAATTTTCACTTCCGAGTGTGTTTGTTTTTCAAAATCTGGGTTTTTACCAAAACAAAATTGTATACTGCATGTTTAATTATAGATTTTATTGTTTTTATTATTATGTCTCATTCTTATATTATGAGCTTGGTTAGAAAACTGTTTGATATCTCTGATTGTCTATCGATATCAGCAACGCAACAAACAAAGAAAATTCTGTGCAGCAAACTTTCATTAACACTAATAATGCTATTCACATATAAACACAATACACATGTCATTCATATCACTTACACATACACACCATATTATGCATCTTTCAAGGTCACTCAAAACACAAATTTAAGTCATAGCACTACAAATATATTACGTCTACTGATAGCAAATTATTCCTATTTCACTTATTTGTTCCGACTACTAAGTATCACCAATGGCGTCTATAAATGAATTATTAAATGATATAGACCACTTCAGCATCTCAACACCTATATTGTGTGATCCTGAAGACTGTAATTCTTATATTAAGAAACCCTCTCTTTATTTAAAAATCTTGCACCAAAATATACGCAGCATTAATTGCAACTTTGATTCATTCCTTGTATTATTACATAGAATAAAAATTCAATGTGACCTGATAATTTTAACGGAATGCTGGTTATCACTTGTTAACCACCTGCCTTCTTTACCGGAGTATTGTTCAGTAAAAACTAATTATAATAACAACCAAAACGACGGAATAGTTGTGATGCTGAGGAATAACCTAACCTACAAAGTGGAAGAACCACTGATATCTGAAGCTAGCTGTCTCCTTATTAAAATTGAAACTGACACTGTAATACTTGCTATTTACAGATCGCCGTCTTATAAAGATGTCAATGTATTTCTGAATTCATTACATAATTTGCTAAGCACTTTATCACAATTTCCTAATATATTTATTGTGGGTGACATTAATATAAATATTCGGAACATAGATACGGATGCTTCTAGTTACCTAGATACAACGTCTTTTCACGGCCTATTACCCGGCAGCTACATGCCGACGCGAGCAAATAGCTGTCTTGATCATGTTTTGATTAAATCAAAGTCGAAATCTTATACTCTTACACTACAATCGTCTGTTACTGATCATGCAGCTGTACTCTTCTGTTCACAAGTTAAGAATCCAATAACTGTTCATAAGAGTAGAATAACAAGTAAACTTAACTTGGAAGCAATCTACAATGATTTTGGTAGTGTAGATTTCACTCATATTTACAATGAAATTGATGTTAATGTAGCTACTAATTTGTTCATTGACCTCCTAACTACCATAATAAGTAAAAACACTTTAAAAATAATAATACCGAGGAGCAAGGCTATTCTGAAACCCTGGATTACACCAGGAGTTCTACGTTGCATGCGTAATAGAGATATGATGCATGAGACTCAGAAACGAACCTACAAATGATACACTGATTATGACATACAAACGTTACAGAAATTTTTGTAATAATACAGTTAAAAAGCTAAAACGGGATTACGAACGTGAACGTATAAAAAAAGCTAAAAAGAACCCAAAACAATTGTGGAATGTCATAAAAACAGCCACAAATATAAATAGGGTAAATGACATACCAAAAGAACTTTTTTCTAATGGTTTTTTTTTTTTTTTTTTTTTTTTTTTTTTTTTTTTTTTTTTTTTTTTGAATTGACCTATGCTTGTGTCGAAAAGGTACGACAAATCAAGCTTCACCGGACTGGTTTCTAATGGTGTTTCCCCTCAGGTAGCTGTTAACATGGTAAACGACTTTTTTGCAAACGTTGGTAGACGACTCGCTAACAACATAAAATCTACCACCACACCACCAGATCAAAATACCAACGTAACATTGCCGCCATTGCAATCCTTTGTTTTGCTTGAGGTTGATCAAGCTGAAGTTGAAGCTGTGATTCTGAATCTGAAGAATGATTGCTCACCAGGTTGGGATTCAATACCTGCAAATGTCATAAAACATATCAGTATTTTTATTGTACCGGTACTTACCGATCTCATTAACAGATGCCTATCAGCTGGCATATTTCCTGACGCTCTCAAAAAATCTATTGTTCATCCTATCTATAAAACTGGGGATAGAGACTGTGTAAATAACTATAGACCAATATCAATTTTGACGACTGTTTCTAAGATATTTGAACGTATCATAAATCGAAGACTAATAAAATTTCTAGAGACTCAAAAGTTACTGGCTAGCTCGCAATATGGTTTTAGAGCTGGAAAATCGACTGATGATGCTGTTAACGATTATATAGAGCATCTGGTTAAAAATATTGACGGAAAAAAAAAAGAAATGTTTAACTATATTTCTTGATCTTGCAAAAGCTTTCGACACAGTCTCTATCCCCATACTCGTAAATAAGTTGTATAACATCGGAGTCAGAGGCACCCAACTAGATTTATTAACAGACTACCTTACAAACCGGACACAGTGCGTAAAAATAGGCGATTTTATTAGTGACTCTCTTCCAATCTCATACGGGGTCCCACAAGGGAGCATACTCGGTCCTACACTTTTCTTATGCTACATAAATGAGCTATGTCGGCTTCAGATTCGAGATTGTAAAATTATGTCCTATGCAGATGATACTGCTTTAACTTTCACAGCAAATTCTTGGATTGAAGTCTACTCTCGTGCTCAAGAAGGATTTAATACTGTATGTCAATGGCTCGCAGCTAACAATCTTACCTTAAATACCGACAAAACAAAATATATTGCCTTCTCCATAAGAGACTTAAAAACCGACGCACACTCTAACCTAAAATTGTATGCACACACATGCTCTAACCCTCTTATACCATCCTGCAACTGCCGCCCCATTGAAAATACGCAGAGTGTTAAATACTTGGGTATTGTTATTGATAATAGATTATCCTTTAACAATCACATTCACCAATTATCTCAAAAATTTCGCAAACTAACCTACATATTTAAGCAACTCAGACACGTAGCTGATTCTAATACCCTTAAAATGGTGTACTATGCGTTTGTCAAATCCATCTTAGTATATTGTGTGATATCCTGGGGTGGTGCTGACAAAACAAAATTAATTGAGTTGGAACGAGCTCAGAGACTGTTACTAAAGGTAGCTTACTGCAAACCCCGCCTTTTTCCAACCCTAAAGCTGTATGAGGAAACCGAAGTTCTATCTGTCAGACAGTTATATATCTTAGCATGTATTTTACGTCAACACTCGATGCAAGAAACTTTTAACTCCAGTATACTTACTACACGTAGATGTTACACAATATGTCAAACAATAAAAGTAAAAACCTGTTTTGCCAGAAAATTCTTTTACTTCAGAGGACCCAGGCTATACAATGATATAAATAAGCATTTAAATATATTTTATAATTTAAAATGGGAATGTAAGACCAAAGTAACGAAATGGCTCATGAAACTAAATTATAACGATACCTACTGAGAATCTGCTGTTCATATTAACCTAAACATAAAGCATGATGAAATTAGAACACATGCGCACACACAAACACACACACAAACTCACGTACACACAAACACAATCACACACACACACACACACACACACACATACACACACACACACACACACATACACACACACACACGCTCGATCAACAATTTGTAATTTTAATAATAAAATTTATAAACTACAAAATTGCTCTAATCACTACTGAGGGGAGGGGCCTGGAGTCCTATAGCACAGGCTTAGGCTTAGTATAGGCTCCAGGCTCTTTCAGATATGATTGTAAGCTTCATGTAGTTGTAAGACCCATAGATAAGCACTGTATGTATCTGAAAGAGCGAATAAATACATTTTTATTAAAAAAAAAAAAAAAAAAATGAAATTAAAATTTTCACAAGTGAATAAATCATAAGTGATCTGTTTTTTTTACTAGCTATTTTTACCTTTTCTCTTGGGAATGAGATATTTTCATAAGTTTAAAAGTAGCCTAAGTCGCTCTCGAAAATAAAGTCAATAGGTTGCTTAATTTTAGTATGAAAGAAGGACAAATAATAAACACATTTTCGAATTTTTCTAATTATTTTGGAACTATGGATAAATTTACCTACGGTACATTGAATATGATTACTCGTAAAACTAGCGCTATGTCGCAAAATTTCGTACTAACCATTGTGAATACGAGTAATTGAATTTGCATTAGACATACTATTTATATCCCGATGCTCAATACAAACATTTTGCAATTGACAGGTATAATTGTGACAATAAGAACAATAAGCGGAACATAGTAGATAACATAATAGATACATATACCTAAGGCGGTAGATTGCGAGCAATTTATTATTAGCACATTATAAAATTGCACGTCAAGCCATCAAGGAAGTTGACGCATTAAAATGAGTAAAAAACATCACAATGCGGTTACAATATCAGGCCCTCCAACTATTGCTTGTAATTGTTTCCTCGAGCTATTTTTGGATATTCACTGTCCCTTATTAACACTTTAAATGCTGATAGGTTTTACCTATAAAAATGTTTTGAATGTGAGAGAGGTCTACTACGAGGCGTAGCAAGTAGCTACGATCGCTACGGCGCAGCGGCGGCAAATAAAAATAATGAAAAGAATTTTAAAAAAATGCTGATATCGTAGAAACTGAACTTAATCGTTTTTCTGTATTAACTTTAGGTATTAATATTTTTATTAATGTTTATGGCACAGTTTTCAAAAAATAAATATTAAATCAAGCAATATCACAAATGTTAAAAGGTTTTGTGTATTTAGGTCTAAAGAGTCGGATGGTATGTAACGTATTGAGAAATTAAGGACACTACTTGTAAGCAGGCACTTATACAAATAGGAGCAGGTTAACTGAAGCGGTGTAGCGTGAAGAGTCTAGTCGATCAGCTGTCCTTGTCTGTGTCAGGGTTAGGGTTCAAAGCGGGAATAAAAAATAAGTGACATTTGACACACATAGTATTACCTGTGGTATTACATAGAACGCGGGAACGGAGGAGTTTCAAAAATTTTGCGAGCACTATCAAATTACTCCAGTACAGCTGTTTCCGTGACATAAATAAAGGTAATTCCATGCTTCGGAAGGAACGTCGAGCCTTTGATTCCAGCTACCATCTACGGGTGTAGCCGTGTAGCCTTACACACGGAGCCATGTCAGAAACTTTAGGAGTATTATATATTAGGTATCTGTTTATTAGGTATAATACTTATTATAAGTTTTGCTTTAAGCAAGTCAATAATACTGACACAAGAGTAAAGGTAGAGTAGAGATAGGATAGGTTAACCTCGAAACCTGTACGAGCATGTATCTATCGCCTGAACGAACCTAAATAAGCTGTATTTCTTTTCAGGCGGATAGCGAAGTCGATCGGCGCAGGAGCACTGCGCATGGACACTACGTCAGCGTTCTCAGCGGCGGCGGCCGAGCGGCTCGGCTACAAGTCGGTGTACTGCGTGCAGTACCGGGAGCTAGAGTACGCGCCGCAGCCAGAGGCGCCGCATCTGGAGGCGCGCGTTTATATCAAGGAGGTGTGAGGCGCAGGTGAGGGGAAAAGGGGGGTTTTATGTACCAGAGGGACTACTATTTGGTATAATGTGGTACCAGTTTGAAGTCCAAAGCAAATTCGCTGGTGGACACGTACTGTACAAAGAATTCTACGCGCCGCAGCCAGAGGCTCCGCATCTAGAAGCGCGCGTTTATATCAAGGAGGTGTGAGGCGCAGGTGAGGGGAAAAAGGGGAGTTTTAAGTAATAGTTTGAAGTCGAAAGCAAATTCGCTGATGCACAGCCAGCGTACTCTACAAAGAACTAGAGTACGCGCCGCAGCCAGGGGTGTTTATATCAAGGAGGTGTGAGGCGCAGGTGAGGGGAAATGGGGGGTTTTAGGTAACAGTTTGAAGTCGACAGCAAATTCGCCGGTGTACAGCCGCAGCGTACTCTACAAAGAATTAGAGTACGCGCCGCAGCCAGGCGTGTTTATATCAAGGAGGTGTGAGGCGCAGGTGAGGGGAAATGGGGGGTTTTAGGTAACAGTTTGAAGTCGACAGCAAATTCGCCGGTGTACAGCCGCAGCGTACTCTACAAAGAACTAGAGTACGCGCCACAGCCAGGGGTGTTTATATCTAGGAGGTGTGAGGCGCAGGAGACCTTTATAAAATGACCTACCTCGCCTAAACAACAACCTCCGTCCTAACTTTACAGTGGTTCCAGGATTATTGTCCGAAAAAAAGACGATTCCGTGCTTCGGAAGTCACGTTAAGACATTTGTCCCGGCTACTATCTACTATTGTAGTCTTTACACGGGCCATGTCAGAAGCCAAAGACGGCTCATTTTATAATGACACCAGTTTTGTGAGGTACTTAGATTTACCTCGAAACCCATACGATAATAATAAATTAATTTATATAAGTTTATTTTTTTTAATAAAACCTTTTTGTGACAATTTTATAATTCTTTTTTTTATATTCCAGGTGATCCAAGCAGAGCAAGAGTCAATTTATAGTAATTACACCAAATTTATCTCCAATAAGTATTAGTAAGTAGATCTGCACAAAGACTAGTGTAGTGTCTTGTTACGATTCACATATTTTAGAAAAGTATAAAACAATTATTAGTCTTACCTTACCAACCATTATCTTCATTTCTCTTCTGCAATCATAATTGTTTATTTTCAATGTGAAATCGTATTTGTAAGGACGTAATCGACAATGATTTACTCAAAATGAAACCTTATGATTTGGAAAAAAAGAACAGAATTGTAACAAGAGGGTAAAAAAATTAATTTTTGACTTGGCAATGTAATCGTGACGAATTATTCTATACGTACATAAAATAACCCATTAAAATACAAAGTGAATGTATTTATGTATTTTTGCAGATTTTTAATAAAAGAGTAAAAACTTAGGTAGACTGGGATTTTTGGCCAAATTTCGCTCGCTCGATAAATGTAAGAAAATCACGCTCCAGTAAAGCCTTATTTTACGCTGAGGGAACATTGTGCGGTTTGCAGCATTCAACATAATTAATAACTAGCTTTCCGCCCCGCGGCTCCGCCCGCATTGACAGGTTTTCCCGTGGGAAAGTAGTATTTTCCCGCGGTAAAAAGTAGCCTATGTGTTATTCTGATGTATAAACTATTATTATTGTAAAGTTTCATTTAAATCCGTCTAAGTAGTTCCAGAGATTAGCAGACAAACAGACAGACATTTTATTTCAAAACTTGTGTTTTTTTGTTTAACTACACTACCTTTATCACCTACAATCAGATTTTTGAAAAGCAAATTAATGTTCATACACGCCGATTCTTCAGTTTTATTATAGTAAGTATAGATAGATAGATAGAAGAAGAAACTGTAACATGCTTTGAAAATTATTTTGCCACGATGTTGCAACTTTTTTCTTTTTTTTAATTAACCTATGCTTGTGCCGAAAAATTACGACCAATCAAGCTTCACCGGACTTGGATGTTGCCTCTCGTCGTACAAGCTGCCGGATGCCGCACGATGTTGCCCTACCGTAAATAAGCTATAAGCCTAGCATAAAGCATTGTGACAAGCGATTATCTCACATTTATCTGTATGAAAGCTGTGAGAAACCCGCCATATACGACAAAACTATGTATGTCACGCGTGATACTTTATGCTAGCCCCCGACCGGATAAATTCAGATATTATGCTCTGCGGTTTTTGTATATCACATTTGTATAACTACTAGTAAATTTAGTTCCTCCTAGTGACTTTAATAATTATTATTGTGATGTTCACATGTACCTGTATTGTTTATTCCTATAAAGTATTGGAGATATAGATTTATCGTCAATTTTAATCTATGTATGTCGGTACCTAATAGATGTGATCAGTGTTGCAATTATTTATATTTTATATTAAGTATAATTGATGATGATTATAGTCATTAATACCAATGTATTATTATTAAATATATCATAATATGATGATGATAAATGAAGTTTTTTATGTGATTCTCCTCGAAACTTTATTAGAGAAAAAAAAGACAATTCAAACTGACAAAAAAAAACTGCTCTGAGACCAACACATTGTCATGTAAGTTTTTATGTCTATGGCAACAATTTTCATTATAAAACTAGTTCCATTGAAATTCCGTAATATAGCTAATTGTTTTATTTTACTGGTCGAGCTTTACATACAATCTGAATTCATATAAAGCTCGACAAGAAAAATAAAAAGCCTCGCCATATTGCGGAATTTGAATGAAACTAATTTTATAGTGATAATTTATGCCATAAACCATAAACAAAAATATACACGTGGCGCCCCCAGTAGGCTTACTAAGTTACTGCGTAAGAAGAGACAGGCTCGAGAAACTGTCAAACGCGACATATTGACAGAACGAACTACTATGGCTCTAACTAACTAATGTCACCATGTCGCGTTTCACATAGCTTCTCGAGCTTGTCGCTTCTTACATAGTAAGCCCACTGAGCAGGTTTTTAGTTCTCTGGTCAGATTTTACGTAAAGTCAAGAGTGTTACTGACCAAGAAAACCAGAGATCGATAATAAAACGCCTGTCATTATAAAAAACGCAAAAATTTAGTTACATACTCGGATAATATTGCTCAGTCCTTAAAGATAAAAACAGTTACACGTACTTACTCTGCATATTATCGTTCTTAATAATACAGTGACCGTGACATTTTTTTCAAATTATAACATAATTTTAAATAATTTCAAGAATCTTTAACATAAAAGTGCAACATAATTTTTGCTCATAAAACTATGGCTGTTTAATTCAAGGACTTAAAACAAAAACTGGATTTGCTAAATTAGATAGAATTGAACGAACTCTTAAGCAAAAACTCGAAAACCTGATAGCAACAAAATGTAATGTATACGTACATTCATAACTTAAAATTATTTGTAGATTGATCTAGATGCCTCTATTATTTGAAGAGATCCAGTCCTAAAGGAGGTACAGTGAAGAGCGCGTTTAACTTTAAACGGACACTTCGGACTCTCCAAAATTATTATAAATTCCGTTAATTATAGATAAAAACCATGATTATACGTGTTCAATTTAACTTGCTCTGGACCGTACTCACTCTAATAGTAATTAAATTCAAATACCTATAATATACTCTACCTTACCTACAATGTACATAGTGTGCCTTTACCTACATAAAAACACGCTCAATCCCCTAAAAGAGTGGACAGAGCTTTAGTCTGTGTTAATATTATATTTCATTACAGAAGTAGAGCAAAATTAATTCTACATATTTTTATTTAAAATTGAAAAAAAAAACGCAAAAAATATTGCTGTCAAATATGGAAATTACTGGTTTACAAAAAAACAAAACATTATGATTATAAAACCGTTTTTTTTGTCTGTTCTCTATTATTACAAGCCATAAAGATAAAACTAGAAAATCATGATCGTTAGCGTTACACAACCGACACTATCGTATCGTTCATAAATTCAAATATAAACATTAGTTGTAGTTATTTTAATGAATCAATGGGCACACCTACCAAGTGATAAAATGTAGATAAAATTAACACTAGTACTTACCAACGCAGTGACGTATAGTTAAGGACCAGAATCGTAATTTCAATGATAGTTTCAATAAAATCCAGTACAGGTAGACAACTCGATTCCTCTATTTTCATTGAAGGCTGGAGCACACCGGATGCGTACCTATTCGTACACGTAGACGTGTACGTACCGCTGAGTTTGAGCGGTTATGCACTACGTCCGATTCCGTTCCGATTCTCGTCGTCCATACAAAAAGTGTGGGACGGAACTAATTTCTGTATGGATGCTCCCGGATTCCGGCTTCGAAACGGTACATGCTTGTGTAACAAAATATTAATTTATACAATAAATATATCTATTACATAGATGTATAGTTATGATACTATTATGAATAAATTCGAAAGAATTGAAATAGTTTCAAAGTTTGGAAACGAATGTCCAAAATATTTCCTTACGTTTTTTTTAAATTGACCTATGCTTAAAAAAATCGCAAGGAAATACCTATTTTGGACGGTCGTTTCCAAAGTTCGAAACTATTTATATTGTCTTTCGAATTTATTACGACCAATCAAGCTTCACCGGACTTGCGGGGGAGCGGAAGACTCTACCCCAAAAAAAGTCATGTACAGGCGGCTCGAGGGAGCCTCGGACCTCGATCTAGCGCGTTGATACTGAAAAACATCATGAAGGAGAAGACGCGACGCCTGAGGGGCTCCGTCTCTGATTATCAATTTTGATTTTGGGTCCTTGCGGGACTCTTTCTGGTCTATTTTAGAATACTGACACACTAACTAAATTAGTGGATTAAAAATAACAAATCATCGTCTGGTTTTCACAGACACACGAGGTTCTAGCAAAATTAAATGCTTTCTGAAGTAACGCTTTACCGAAATGCTTTAAACAATTTACATTCAATAAGAAAAATTGTGTCTAATAGCATTTATATGATTTTACACTTTTGCTGTACAAACATTTGTAGAATAAATCATTATTAGTTTTCAGCCAACAGATAAAAGATGTCTAGGGCATGAGGGCCCTGAACGTTAGATATCTTTTTAAAATTCATCAAAAAGGCATCCTGCGCAAACTCATTGTAATAGTGTTCTGGTGTAGTATTCCCTACGAATATAGTAAAAACCATGAAAAAAGAAAAAAAATTCTGGGCGCGTAAAATTATTTCTTCATTCATGGTAAAAACTATTAACATAAACTTACGACTGTGCCTTAAATATTATTTTTAAATTTCGCCATTAAAATCTGGACGTGTCTCGTCCCGTAGCCGGTTATATAGCGCGGTGCGTCGCCGGCGCAGTCAACTCTATATTTGTTGTTATTGGCTTACTTACATCGATAAAATAGTCATCCTCATCTCATTATAATTCTGTGCAACTAGTTTTACCGTGCGCGTGAACATGAGTAGAGGTGTTCTGTGGATTTGGATAGGTGAGCGCAAAATTACGTTCATAAATACTTACTAAATACAAACACACGCGCATAAAAATCGGACTATGTAAATTGTAAACAATATTAACTACAGGATATAAGTAGGTACTTGTGTAAACATCTGGTTATATACAATAATGTAAGTAGATACCATAAATGGTCTATGCTAATTAGTGTTGTAAAATCAATTAAAATGTAGAGTAACTTTAGATGACATAATTGCGTATAGCTCTATATTTATATACCTACAGTTATTTTTTATTATTTACATTTATTGTATTTTAATATTCATTTATATGTATGTAATAGTAGTGTATGTTTTTATTTTACTGACACTGTTTTCGTTAGTTACGTATGCGAGTAGAGACGTCGAGCTAAATGACAGTACAAGTTAACAAAATAATTTGTTTTATGTTACATCAAATATTTTACTTGATGAATATTTGAATTTAGGAATGGTACATTTGACTCAGGGAACTAAAATGGCAGCGACCAACTACAGCGTGGGACTGGTGCAACAGGCAGATGTTAATGGTATCCTGGATTTGCTTAGAAGGTATTTGCATTTTATATCTTTATTGCCATCATCAGCCGAAAGACGTCCACTGCTGGACAAAGGCCCCCCTCCCTCAAAGATCTCCACGACGATCGGTCCCGCGCTGCCCACATCCAGCGGCTTCCCGCGACCCTTACAAGATCGTCGGTCCAGTAAGTAATTTGAATATTTTTTGGCAATAATACATTATTTTATTTTTATTGTAATTTTATAAAATACTATCTTTAGCTTCCAGGTGTTCAGGCATGAAAGCGTAACTAACTGTCTGAAAGAGCTAGGAAGAATTTTTTAGAACGTTTTTATAGTTTTTACCAAACTTAAAACATACCTACTCGGAATTCTTTATCATCAAATATGAAACAAGAGCCAGCCTTGGTTTGAGCAAAACTTATCAACTTCATTTGACGTCGAAAAGTGAAATACTTGTTTTTTTTTTTTTTTGGATCATAGGATCTTGGATGAATTACCATACTTACACTAAAGTGTAACTATGTTACTAAGTCCATGCATAGGATGTTTAAAACATTTTTAGAATCTTAATAAAAAAAAACTCATCCTTTATCCGTGAAAGTTTTAAAAAGTATAAAACTCATTCTTTGATTTTATACAATAATATTTTTAGTCCTACAGTTTATACATAAGAAACTTATACAAACTTTAAATTAGTTTAAGATTTCGAAAAATAAAATTTACCTTATCTTATCTTACATGCAATCGAAGATGTAATGAACACGATTGCTCAAAATAATTATTGATAATGATAATCATTTTTTTACCCGGTGTAGACGAAATAAAATTTTAAATAAGGCCGTACCGCGCAAATGACTCGACATACGTAGATAATGAATTTGTCACGTTAACTAAACTTTAGGTACTACTAATTAACCACGGTCCCACAAATGAGGAAAATAGAATTATTGTTTTGAGCGCAATACTCGACAATCTATTTACAACGACATTCACGAGGTATCAATAGCTGCAAAATATTTTGTGTGATAATATCTCCAATATTTTAGATTTCTCGCTAGTGACTGAATTTCGTACCTACGCATAAATTATTAGCATACCTATTACTTGAAATACCAAAGAAATGTTACAGGTATCCTTCTATAGGTAAATAACTATAAACACAGAGTTTCGCAATGGTTTACTTAATAATAGTGTAAGTACCTAGTCTCATTGTAGTTATTTATATTATAAAATAATAAATAAAAGAAAGAAAGAAAGAAAGAAAGAAAAATGTAAGTAATTAATTTGTATTAGAGTAGGTAGGTCAGATTAAGTCTTAAACCCATCAATGAAGAGCGGTGTCTCCAAACACAGGCTTCTCTAGTCTAAATGGAGACACCTGCACCTGCTATATTACTAATGTGTTAAAAGAAATAAAGACTATTTTATTCACCTAAATATTCTCATATTTTCAGTATTTCTTACAAAGTTTTATTTAACTGCATAGTTTCGGATATAGGGAGACTTTTTGGCGTCGTGCTTTTTAAGTCTATCTACGAAAAGTAACTCGTAAGGCCACTATCAGCACAATTACAAAAGTTTATATTGTTACCAGAACATTTTACATAGACGAACCACTAAACAAAGCAGTGGGGCTGTGTCAAACACACGAGCCATGTCCCGAAGTAGAGGAATACTGCAGGGCGTCCCTTCTGGAAGGGCTGTCTTTCAAAGCTGTGGACGACCAGGGCAATGTCATCGGAGTCATGATCAGCGGAGTGATCCCTTTGAAAGAGGTACCAGGCTACCAGAATTTTATAATAAACACTTGTAAAGAGCATTCCACTTAGTGGAAAAGAATACTTAGGTACAGAAGTCATCACATGCGGCTGGACATTTGCACTACGATATTCACTACTACCACTACGGAATACAGGCGTCTTAAGGTCAAAATGTCCAGCCCATGGATGTTTTTATTTATAAGTAGTCTGTTATTTTATAATAAGCTACTGAATACAGCGACATCACAAGATTAATATTTAGATGCGTGTGAAAGACTCTATCTAGCACATGTGTTAGGCACGTTTGACGTTGCTGTGGCAAAAGATCGCGCTTGGATAATGTACAAATATCATTGCGAAATGGTAGCTAGCATAAACATTACATCCCATCGTATAATTTTTATTTTTATTACTTTTATCGAACACTTTACAGCTAATATAACAAACAATATACATAAGAATTAAGTATATTTAACAAAGCCATAGCTAGTCACCAGTAAATATAACATTGTTACGATCGTTCTTATTTACCGCTACAAATCAAACAAACTTCGACACGCCACCCGATTCCATCGTCCGCATCACTACCACTAGATAAGACTGGAAGACAGATGATCGACGATATTGCATTTTTTCAGGCTCAAGATTATGACGACCTTTTATCCCAAGCGCAGAGGTGCAAGAATCCTAAATTTCAAAAGATCCTATACATTCTAGCTGCTAGGGAGTCAGGCGCCAGACTGTGGGAGGTATTCCCGCAAGATAAGAACCTGGTGGAAATAAAGGTGGCTGCCACAGACCCCAATTGGAGGAGAAAGGGTATTATGGGCAAACTGCTCAGAAACACCGAGTAAGTGTAGATAACTATAACTAGTGTGAATATTGTTTATAAGGTTGCAAGAGTCATACCACAGAATCATACCTATATACTTAGTCCAAAACTAACTAAATAGGTAAAAATATTACCTACTTAGTTCTCAACATTATCAAGACGATAACGCTGGAAAAGTTTCTCTCGTGATTAAATCCCTTAAAGAATCAACAAAAAACGTTAAAAACCATGACACGCTCATTGACTGATCGATTGGAATCTGATCAACATTCCCAAAGAAACGAAAGAAAAAGTTTATTTCTATACAGAAACCTTTCCCACTGAAATCAGTATTGTCTAGTACTATTATTTATTGTGGTATTGTGTAAATTTGTGTATGTGTATTGTGTAGGTATGGGAGTGCCGAATTTATTGATGATTTCAGAGATCTGTTTCTCTAAACCTGACTTTTAGTAAAGCCTGACCCATGGTCTAAGAAAACAAGGTCTAACCACTAGACCACGTGACTGACACGAGCCTACGTCATTTTGCGCTGTTCATCCTTGTCTATTACACGCATTCGACAAGGATGAATTGGCAAAATGAAGTATAAATGACGTAGGCTCGTGTCAGTCACGTGGTCTAGTGGTTAGACCTTGATTTCTTAGACCATGGCCTGACCAAAGAAATTAAAAACCAGCTCTGGGGGCGCCACGTGTATGTTTTTACGACTATGGCAACAAGTTCCCTTACAAAATTAGTTCTGTTGAAATTCCGCAATATGGCGAGGTTTTTTATTTCTCTAGTCGGGCTTTCACAGCTGTGTGAAGTTAGCTGAATTTTACAACCCGACCAAATTGAGAAGGTCGGCGTTTCCAAAATTTCTAAAACAAGCTCTAAACTTGATGGGAAATGATCAAAAAACCTCTTTACCTTCTAGGATCGCAACTAAATCGAGAGGGCTCAGGCTGCTTCGAATGGACTGTTCGAGCCACTATTCGGCTTTGGCGGCGGAGAGAGCGGGGTTCACCTGTTACTACTCTCGAAACTACCAGGACATCACGATGAACGGGGAACCGCTCATAGTACCCGCTGCGCCGCATCTCAATGATACTGTCTATGTTAAGGAGTTGGCCTGACGCTGTAGACATCATTTTACTAAACTTACCACTATAGTTATTAATTATTATTATTATTAAACTATTTTTTGTTTGTTACGTGTTTGTTACTATACTATACTATATTTGGTACTATATTTGTTACGTGCACCCAAATAGTGCTGGTCTAGAAGAACGGCAGTAGGCCTACTACAGTGCCACCAACTTATCTGTGAAGTGGTCAGAATTGGTACTAACTCCGCTATATGGACGTTAAGTATGAATACCTAAAAGCGATTGGACAATTTCACATCGCTACTAGCGCCGCCCTTCAGCTCACAGATAAGTTGGGTTGGTTGATCTGTTGTAAGTAGCGACAGGCTCGAGAAGCTGTCAAACGCGACATAGTGACGTTAGAGCCATAGTAGTTCTGTCAATATGTCGCGTTTGACAGCTTCTCGAGCCTGTCGCTGCTTACATAGTAGGCCTACTGGAGCAGATATCAGCGGCAGTTCGTCTCGGCAGCAGCTATAATGCTGAGCTTTTAGTCCTATTTGCACGTCCCTTATTTTACTTATGCCTAAGATTGTATTTAAATATTATATAAATTGTGAAAGTTGCAAATAAACGTATTTTTATTTGTTTATTTTAGTTTACCGTCTACCTACTTAATAACTGCCTAAAGCGTGCCATTCCTAGTAGGTATGCGATCTGGTAACCGCACACAAATGTCTCAAAAAGTTAATTGTTTTCTGCGCTGAATGATTTCTTTGTTTTTGTGGATAAAATTGTAATTTAAATATTTTCTTTTTTCTGTCGTATGACTGTACTGATAAAAGTTCTTCAGTGTTATTGTAAAATCTCTAGGCTATTTGATCTACTTACTAAGTCGACGTTCCTTTGGCAGAAGCATGGCAAAATTGTTTCGTAGTAAGTAGATCCTTGAAATCACCCCATAAATCCACAATCAGTTTATCTAATTCATTTCATTCATTGAATGAAAACGACTCTTCATTCATATTAAAATAAGACGAATAAAGATAAATCTTCGTAACACCAAAATGGCGTCGGGCGGTTAGTAGTTAGTAAAGCCTGACCAAAGAAATAAGAAACCTGCTCTGGGGGCGCAATGTGTATATTTTTACGACTATGGCAACAATTTCCCTTATAAAATTAGTTCCATTGCAATTCCGCAATATGGCGAGGTGTCATATTTCTTTGGTCGGGCTTTACTTACTTATACCTAAATTCGTAAAGAAAACATACTCCAAATAGAATAACACTTTTATCAAAGACTTTTTATGAATATACACGGCTTAATATATTAAATATCACCTTATTATTATTTACATGACCCGTTATGCATTTTTATGTCGTACACAAATTTAAATATAAAAACATGTATGAAAAAGGTTTCTTCAACGGCCGTAGTAATAATAATAAATGTACATTCTTATTTTTCTAAGGAGATCGTTTAACTTCACCTCGTTCGTCTGCTGGGGAGTATACCAGAAATTTGAAATTTCAGACATCCCCAAATCCTCGAGATCCGGGAGTTTTGTTTCTTGCATATTCCTGTAGGAGTTTATATAAGATTTAGTGCAGAGAAGCCACTGGCTTAAACACTACTGTGCCATTACGCCTCTGGTCTTACATCACCATCAAAATTTTCATTAACAATAGTCTGTATGTAATGGAAACACGCAGATTTTCCTAGCTCTTTGACTTTGACACCCATAATTATTAGTTGTCCGTTTGACAAAAACTCTAAGCGTCACTAAATTGTAAAAGTGTGAGGGACAACGCAATATCATCTTATGGTGGTAATTCTCCAAAATCACACGCTACACTTAAATTAAATAGCCCATCGTTTCCCCTATATGGAAACCTAGATAGACAGGAAATAACGGATTTTGGATGAAAGATATCGTAAAATTAAAGGGCACCTGTCGAATTAAGGGTAAATTTTAGTGGGATGTTTTCAACTGTTATAATACTCCTAGTATTTATAACATCTTTGGTTTACGCATGCTAAACTTGTTTGCGATTGACGCGTCATGTCATATCGACAAAAAACTAAACTAATTTAAACAATTTTTTATCCTTAGAGCGTACCTACTTATTACTTTACAACAAAATCATCCCTGATATCACACTTTCCTTTTCCTGAGTCTATAATTAAGATCGATTATTATATAAAAATAATACACTATGGTTCTATTTACACAGCTTTATTAAAATTACTGATTTTCAAAACTAAGAAATTGAGGTAGTACTTATAGTACAAAATAACTAGTCTCAAAAATGTACATACTTTTACAAAAATATTGTACTTTGTACTATCACATCACAAAAAGGTTCTGAATCTACAACTATTTACAAATACTCGAATTCACTACTAGTATATACTTACATGTTTTCAGTGGCGAGAAATATAGTAACAATAAATTATTATGATTGATTTTGCGAATCTTTTTTTGGTAGAGGAGTGTAAGCATATACTCACACTTCTCTATTCCCAATTCTTTTTATAAAAATATATATTTTCTTAATTTGATATTTTATCCACTTTAATATCAGTAGCCACGCCACTAAAGATCAGTAATCCTTGACCAGAAAAACTAAATACTTGCGCCACATGTTCTTTTGTTTCTTTAAAAGACCATGGCTAAACCACTGCCCTAAGCATGTATAGAAACTTCTCACCAGCTAATAACATTAAAATATTCAATCATTAATTACGACGTGTTGAATAATCTCTTAGAACTTTCAGGAATTCACCTTATGTCGTAGGAGTTTCTGCTATTTTATTTTCAGGATTATAGAAAAATGAAAAGTTCCTGAAAGTATTTTCGTGTAATCTACTAATATTTAGCTATTTAGCATTAAATATTTCTAGGTACGACGTTTATACATTGCTAGGGCCGTCGTCCATACTTCAATTTAGCCATATCATTTGTTCTTTTGAATATCCAAATGTTTTTTTATTATTTTTCTGGTCAGGCTTTTCTGTTTAGACTATACTACATTACATACTATGAAACGAGAGATGGCAACATGTTTACTATCCAAGATCAAGAATTTAAGACATGTGACATTTGATTATCACTTTCACAATCAAAGTTTCGTTAAGTTTCCTTAGGATGAAACATGATCTAAGAAAAGAAGGTCTTGCATTCGGACTAAGTGACTTAACACAAGCCTACGTCATCATGCTGTTCATCCTTGTTGAATGCGTGTTAATAGACACGCATTTGATTTATCATTCATCCAAAACTAATTTAATTCATCAAGAACTTAAATTTAAGTTTAGAGCGTAATTTGGCAGATTTGAGCCCAATAATTATCTCCTTTGATAGGTTGAGAGAGTGTTGCCATATCACGTTATCAACATTGCTTCTAATAAATAAATCATCGGGAATAATCACTCTTTTTCGGCGGAGGCAAGAGCTTGTCCCAAGGAAGCCGTTGCTATGGTCGGGTTGGATGAGCCTACTATCTTCTCCAGTAAAATGCGAGTTTGCATCTGAAATAAGAGAGTATCAACTATAGCCACTTTTAAAAACTATACTACACTTGCCACCTGTACCCAACTATACTTTTGGGGTGTTGTTTGGGATGGGTAAAAGTACATAACACACAGAACAGTAGAGACTTATCCTTTTAATTATTTAAAGCCTGGCCAGAAAACAAAATTCCTATTTTTTTTGTTTCTGGCAACAATTGCCATTACAAAATTAGTTACATTGAAATTCCCCAATATGGCAAGGTATTTTATTTCTCTTGTCATACCTTAAATATTTAAAAAGGATGTATCTTCTATCCTGTATGTTATCTTATCATCTCATTTTAGTAACTAGTGTTCAGACTTTTCAAAACCGCCTGTTATACGAGGGTAAGGGTTGCTACTCACGCACAAACGCACTCTGCATGCTGCATGCACGCGAACAACTGTAGGCTAGCTGGCATATTCGGGTCGGCAGTCAGTCTGCTTGACCAAACTTAGCTAAGCAACCCAAACCTGATATCTCGTCTCTTCCCATTTCTCTAACCATATCCCGTAACAGACGAGTGTATGGCAGTGGCTACAATTAGGGACTACTTCTAGTCACGGTATTATAACATACTGCGCCAGATATTCTCCTATGTCTAACGTTGGAATATCCCACGTCATCAGCGATAGACAAAGAGCAAAACATATAAATTACCGCACGTGTAAGCGGGATAGCTAGCAAAGTTTGATGACGTAGGGTATTCCAAGGTGAAATGACTAAACAGGTGCTATGACTTCCGAAAGGATTTTGTTAGACTTTAAGTCTAGCGGGCATTGCAGGACCGATCTTTGTAGAGATGTTCGGGGGAAGCCTTTGCCCAGGAGCGGACGTCTACCGGCTGAAATGAATGAATGAAAGATGGCTCACTTCGTTCGTTTTCCCCTCAGCGGCTTTGCGCACTTTTTCCAATTCCTCGCCCAAATACTGGGTCCGTTCCAAGGCCTGCCGCTTCTGGATCACATACATTTCCCTGAAACCGAGAAGGCCATCAAACGTATGTTACGCTTACGTTCCGTCAAAGCTCGCTGATGTTGACACTTTTTTTATTGTGTTCGTTATTGTCGAGACAAAGTTTAAACAACCCGATCAGAGAAATAAAAATCCTCGCCATATTAGAGAAATGCCATGAAACTAGTTATATAATAGCGATAGTTGCTAGAAAGACAAAAAAAATGCGTTTAGCGCACCTATAGAGCAGGATTCTTAATTTTTCTGTTTAGGCTTTATAAAAAAAAATGCAAAATGGAGATTATACTCTTTTATGAGAGAAAGAGTAAGATAATTCTTTCTTTTCTGTACTTGACTTTTGTTTTTTACCTACGGTAAGCATAGTTTTTTCAGATCATATACTTATAGGCTACCTGTAATGGGCGAGGAGTCGATACCGCAATATTTTACTAATTACCTTTGATAATTTCTACTAAACAGACACGGCGCAAAAACATAATTATTTTTATTCATCATCAAATTTTAACATACATCAGAAAGGATAATGCTTTCTTATTTGTTTTATCTTTTTTGTGGATTAACAAATTCTTCGATTTCAACTAATAAACTCACAGAAAAGCTATCAGTGCAGACCATTTTATAAATAGTCAACTTTGTTAGACTAAACCATGTGTTCATTGTAAGGTAAAGCTCCTCGAAGGAGATTTACACAAAGCAGACAACGTGGCATTGTATGTAATTATTACTGCCTACTTGTAAAGCATTTGGGAAACAATAATCTTATAATTTTTCCTAAGAATTAATTTCGCTACTTGCGATGTAAGTCGAAATATTTCTATGCAGAAAACTGAGCCGCCCAAGTGGAAACGTCAATTGTAAAGCACTCACAGATAGAGAAGGTATTCACTTGACATATGCAGAATAGCGTCCGACTCCTCGCCCAGATCAATACTTGTTACACAGTCAAAGTCTTCAGCCAACCTGAAACTACCGTCTTGCTTAGGGGCGGGATAAGTAAGTAGATAGAGCAAGGCTGGGCCAAAAGTTTTTCAGTTGAGCATAATTTCATAGACTATGAACTTTGAACTTTGAACTAAGGACAAAACTACTTTCAACTTCTATATCATGTGACACATCAAATGAAAAGGCTTGTAAAACTTTTTTCAATGTTATGATTACCCAGGTTGGCGGAAAAATTCAAATGCCTTGGCAGGCCACTTCATGTCCCGCGTGCCTGGGTTAGGCCAGTCTTGAAATAGAGCATTTCCGCGTGAATTCCTACCCACCTTCTATATGAATAAATATGTAGACGTTTTGGTTTTACGCGATAGGCGATAAGATTTAGATTTATTCAAATTCTCGCGTCTTCTAAAATAATTATTGGCGAAATAATTTTCAAAGTTTACCAAATCAAATAGATATAGCTGTCATGTCAATATAAGATTCTGTCCTCTTTTACCGCACAATCGCGTTTTTGGGGACTGTACACCCTTAGTAGGTATAAGTAATGCGACTAGACATGTTGACCTTGAGAGCGCCCGTATTCCGTAACGGTAGGGGTGAATTTCGTAGTGCGAATGTCCGTCCAAGCATGTGCTGGCTTCTGTCCTTTTTTTTACTTTGCTTGCTTGTTGTATGGGTTTCAAAAAGGCGAAAAAAAGGCTGCAGGGCCTATTTACTTTACCTATTTACGCTTTAAATCAGTATTTTGTGTTAAATTGAACACTGCACTTTCTTTTCCATACAATATGTATTATTTTTTCTTAGAGTGCGTCCACATATAACGAACGCGTTGCGAATGCGTGATTACACTTGTTTGCGTGCGCTTGCAGCTATTTTTTCTATGAGAAGTAATGCCAAAAAATCACGCGCACAATTCGCGAGCTACGCGTTCGCCAGATGTGCACGCACACTTACAGATCTTTTAACTAGAAATACCTGATTACGAAAACTTGCAACATACTCCCAACAAAAGCTATTCCAAAGCACAATGTTACGAGCATATATTTGGGGATTCTGTTGACGCCCGCCCCACTAGTCTCCTTCGTCTGTTGATTCTTCTGCTGGCGGCGAGCTCGTTGCGCTTCATAGTAATAGTTCGGGTTTGGCTGGGTGTATCTCGTACTGAAATATTTAAATTAAATTCATGCTTCTTCAATATTGTTGAGATTTATTTACTAGCTTCTCCACTGCGGACTCCATTTTTGTTACGGTATAAAGTAAATCCTAGGACTTTTAATTTCCTAAATAGGGATTGAAGGACATGATGATAATGAAAAGGCATTTTTCATGGTCTCCTTTGTTGGCTACTTTTTACCAAGCAAAAACAAATAAGTATCTTATTTCCATGGGAAAAGTACAGAAGCCAGCACCTGCGGTTGGACATTCGCACTACGAAATGTACCCCTACCACTACGGAATACGGGCTTTTTTTATTTTTTCTTCAATCAAGCTTCACCGGACTTGAGAATACGGGCACTCTTAAGGTCAACATGCCCAACCGCTTGTGCTGGCTATGGATCTTGCATGATTTATTATAATATGTTATCTAACATAGTTAGTCAAAGATGCTAATGTAATAATAGTTATTTATGATACTAGTGCGGAAAGTATGTGATTTCCGATGAGTGTCATTTTATTCACGAGCGAGCAAAGCGAGCGAGTGTATAAGCCATGTCCGTAAGGATTGAGGAGCCACATCAGATTTTTTAATAGCTGATATCAACATTATTTAGCAACAAAGTAGCTGATTTTGCAGCACGAATTCTGGATTTAGCAGCAAAATATATCACTAGTTATATTAATTCAAAGGTGGCTCCTCAATCTAAACATCTGAATTGAGGAGCCACTTTTGAATTAATATAACTAGTGATATATTTTGCTGCTAAATCCAGAATTCGTGCTGCAAAATTATCTACTTTGTTGCTAAATAATGTTGAGATCAGCTTTTAAAAATCTGATGTGGCTCCTCAATCCTTACGGACATTATAAGCCGACACGAGTCGGAAATCATCTTTCGCACGTGTATCATACAAGATTTTACAATGCATTGTGCAAGAAAAAGAACAGTTATATTAATTAAAAAGGCGTATAAAATGACGGGCTTCATAAACAAAACACATTCGCGCTGAAAAAAACATCTACTGCGCATGTGCAAAGCTGTCGAATCGCAATAAGGCAATGAGTAAAATTTATTCAGCCACGCAAATTTTTAATTAATATTTGAACGTAATTTATGAATAAAATTAATTTCTAAAGTAATTATACTAATTATAAACGCGTTTATTGAATTGTTATTTTTATTGTTCCCTTTATATTAGTAACAATTGGTAATAAAAATATCTCAAATACTGAAATGTTAGGTTGACTGGCTGAATGACAGGCTGAGCAAAAATTAAAAAAAAACTGAAAAGTAAAAAGCACTAGGGCGGAAAAGTGCTACTTTCCGCACTGTTTGGCTGCCTAGAAAACGCTCCTTTTCGAGCACATGCATTGTAATAGCTATTTATGCAACTAGTGCGGAAAGTATGTGATTTCCGATGAGTGTATAAGCCGACACGAGTCGGAAATCATCTTTCGCACGTGTATCATACAAGATTTTACAATGCATTGTGCAAGAAAAAAAAAACAGTTATATTAAAAAGGCGTATAAAATGGCGGGCTTCATAAACAAAACACATTCGCGCTGAAAAAAACATCTACTGCGCATGTGCAAAGCTGTCGAATCGCAATAAGGCAATGAGTAAAATGTATTCAGCCACGCAAATTTTTAATTAATATTTGAACGCAATTTATCAATAAAAATCAATTTCTAAAGTAATTATACTAATTATAAACGCGTTTATTGAATTGTTATTTTTATTGTTCCCTTTATATTAGTAACAATTGGTAATAAAAATATCTCAAATACTGAAATGTTAGGTTGAGTGGCTGAATGACAGGCTGAGCAAAAATTAAAAAAAAAACTGAAGTAAAAAGCACTAGTGCGGAAAAGTGCTACTTTCCGCACTGTTTGGCTGCTTAGAAAACGCTCTTTTCGAGCACATGCATTGTAATAGTTATTTATGATACTAGTGCGGAAAGTATGTGATTTCCGATGAGTGTCATTTTATTCACGAGCGAGCAAAGCGAGCGAGTGTATAAGCCGACACGAGTCGGAAATCATCTTTCGCACGTGTATCATACAAGATTTTACAATGCATTGTGCAAGAAAAAAAACAGTTATATTAAAAAGGCGTATAAAATGACGGGCTTCATAAACAAAACACATTCGCGCTGAAAAAAACATCTACTGCGCATGTGCAAAGCTGTCGAATCGCAATAAGGCAATGAGTAAAATTTATTCAGCCACGCAAATTTTAAATTAATATTTGAACGTAATTTATCAATAAAAATCAATTTCTAAAGTAATTATACTAATTATAAACGCGTTTATTGAATTGTTATTTTTATTGTTCCCTTTATATTAGTAACAATTGGTAATAAAAATATCTCAAATACTGAAATGTTAGGTTGACTGGCTGAATGACAGCTTGAGCAAAAATTAAAAAAAAACTGAAAAGTAAAAAGCACTAGTGCGGAAAAGTACTACTTTCCGCACTGTTTGGCTGCCTAGAAAACGCTCCTTTTCGAGCACATGCATTGTAAAGATACTTACTATTCTTGTGCCCGATGGTAACTGTTGTTGTAGAACGTGGACTCTGACAAGTGGTCGTATTGCGCTCGGCTGCTGGCTTTGCCGAGAACATTATAAGCTTCTACAATGCGCACAAAATGTTGCTGTGCATTCGCATCTTTGTTTTTATCTGGATGATACTGAAATTATTATTTATTTCGTAAAGTTTGGTAAAAAGTTGGTAAGTTATAGGACAGATTTTTTATTTATCTAACATTATTTCATAGAAATCAATAATTTGTATTCTACAGTAGATCTGTAGTCCATTGCAGTTCCTAGCATGACCACTGTGACAAACACTTGTCTCTTACCTGTCTAAATACCTTGAAAACTATCCTCCAATAGAATATTATTATAAGAGTATGTCACACAACAAAGTTATGTCGGTCACACCCACGTAAACATTCAGACTAGAGGCGCTGGTTGAGATCTATCCCTTGAAATTAACATTCTTTAATTTCTGCACTTGCTGGGCTCATTGGGATTACAGTTATGTGCCTTGGAATAAGTTACACTGGTGAAGTACTGCTACCCATCCCCTGGTGCACCTATCGTCACCTCTTAGACCACTTAAGGGAGAGTTGAGGTAATTAAACTATTCTTGCCTAAGCTATCTTAATATTTAAAAATGATATATAAATCAAATAGTACCTACAAAAATTGCTATTTATAATCTTAATGTTACACTTGCAGAGTGATATTATTTAGACTTTTTATGAAAAGGATTTTTTCCCGTTACCAATTATAACATACTAACTAATCAATCTCCAAATTAAGGCAGACTGTTATTTAATTACATTAAAAATAGTAGTTAATACAAATCAACAGCCTAAGAAAAATTAAGAGGACCTACATTAGGGTGTCCGTCCTTGTAAAAAAAAAATTTTTATGGTGTTTTATCACAAATATTAATTTAATATAAAACTGAAAGGAAATTAAAGGCCATAAATCACCACTAAAACTTATATTTCAAACTTATTTTTGTGTACGAAGTTTGGCATTTTCACGTGAGATTGCAATCTGGTTTTAATAAAACCATCTCTAAAAGTAGGATTAGTTATAGTGGGGCTGTATTTGTGGGGCTTCTGTTACTAGCTTAACAAACCATTCCACAGATCCTGTAAGACAAGGAAAGTTTCCAGCTTATCATTTAATATGATCTAAAAGTCCTCTTTTTAAATTTGTTGAAGAACTGATCTCGATTTATAGAACTTGACTCTAGTGCAACGAAAACATGAAAAATATCTTGAAATCTATAGTCTCTCAACCGAAGGCATATCTGGAGGCTTCTGCAAAACTCTGGTGCTGATTTCGGAGGATGAATCACGCATCGAGTCTTCCTCACAATTTGCAGCTAGGTTGAATCGGTTTCTTGACTAGAACGCAATTTTTTGCTACTCTGGTAGACTTTTCTTTAACTGTTTGATAAGCCTCTCTGCTTGTTTCTTTACAATACCGCTTCTTGCCATTTTTCTGTCAGCACTATCCAATAAAAACTTCTGTTTGGTGGAAAGTTCTTTTTTATTTTGAACACAAACAAGATTGAAATGAAATATACTTATTTATATGCAGAAACGTCAAAAAACTTCTCAGATAACTCTAAAAACATTTGGGTTCGTTTTTAAAATTATAATTTATTTTATATATGGAGTAACTCTTCGAAGTAAGATACTTTGTGAAATAAAATTACATTAATAGGACGACGCCTTGATGGCGCGTTCTTTACTCGCGATTGGAACTAAAGCTTTGGACCAAATATTGTTAATCTTTTCATAAACTATCGGAAACACCTTTCAATTGGATGGATCATTTCCATTTTACTTCAGTTTTAGGTCGTCTTTGTCAAATAAAATATATTTAATGAAATCTTTGTTGTTGTTGCCATAAATAATATAAGCAAAATAATTAGTTTCACTGCGCCTTGCATTCCTAACTTGAAACTAAATTCCCATTAAAAAATGTACTTAAAATTATTATATTATAATAACTGTACTTTTATAGAACAAAAAACGCCTTAGCTGCTAATACCAACACACGCGAGTCAAACCAAAAAAGGGTTTGACACAAGTAAAAAATTGAAACATTTTGTAAGTCGAATCCTTACAAATTCGAAGTTATTCGTAACAATTTGTTGCTTACAAATCAAAACGTGATGTTTGTAGTTATACCTAGATAAACAAAAAGTGATTTATATACACCGTGCACTTTTAACCGTCTTACAAACGAACTCCAATGTTTATGCCCGTGATATAGAATATCTTGGCAATGTTATTTTTTTTTATTAAGAAAAATAATCTAGGATTTGTTTTCATAAATAATTATTCACCATTCATTTTGAAACACGCTATATCGCGCACGGTCGCGACGACGACGTAAGGCTCGAATGGGTGAATGACCGGTCACGTGACTTCGACTATCAGCTGGGTTGTAGTTGTGAGGCAATAATGTTATCTACCTACTTACGAGTACTATCAAGGTACAAACAAATTAATCCCATTTTCCCTTCATACTTTTACGGGCTTAGGACCGTCGGAAACATTTTTAATTAATTTATTATTCGCGTAAATTAGGTTTTAGCAAAGTAACAAAGTAAATTGTTTCAGGCGTATTTAAAAAATGGGAATTAACTGTTATTTACATAAATTACCTATTATCAAATCAAATGAACATGTGTTGGAGCTTTACCTGTAGGTTCTGAAGTAATTTCTTCAAACTGCATTTGTTCACTCAATACACGGCACGAGCACGTTTTTAAATGTTATCTTTTAGTTTCACTTTGTTATTCACTGCGTACGGCGGCGTACGCGTACCGGTCAGAGAGTCAATTGGAGTACCTACCTAAACATTTTGATAAACATTCATCACGGTCGCGGTCGCGAAAAATTACAACAGCGAGCGTGTGCGCACTTCCGCATTCCTGTGACGACTGATTGATTGATTGAAGGGAGAACTTTTTTCAACGGGGGAGTGCAAGGGATGTAAGCTAGCGCGTGATTGGTCATGAGTCCACGTGGACTACTATTGATTGGCGTGAGACATTTATCTTGACCAATGCGGAATACAATAATTGCTGCGCGCGCATGGCGCAGGTTCTCACGCATGCGCACTTTGTTTCTAAATTGTAAACATTATGTACAGGTTGATTCAAAATTATTTTGTATTATTTTATTTTACATCACGGTTTTATTATTTTAGTGATATAAAAAAAAGAACATTGCCATAATATTCTATATCACGGGTATATACATTGGGCTTCGTTTGTAAGACGCTTAAAAATGCATGGTGTATAATAATTACCTTGGGAGCCGAATTTGAGGACAGTGTAAAATTATGCTAAAAACTTATATTTTTTAAAACTTTAAAGGTCGGTAGAGCCCTAAAGATATAATACAATTTTTTTTTTTATTTTTTTTAATAATGTACAATATATTTCGCAAGTTTTGAGACGTCTTGCGTTAAGAAAATCGAAAAAAATTTATTTCGGGACACCCTAACCTACATACCTTTGAATACCAGGTTCATTGTTTAAATACAGCCGCTGTGGAGAGAATGTCAAAGCAATAATAGAAAACCTCTTACTTCTTTGCTCAACTTAATGAACGCCTCCTTAATCTCTTTGTCGGTGCAGTTCCTCCGCAGTCTGAGGACTTCGTAATGGTTCTTCCTGATCAAGCTGTAATCAAATACGCAGCCAAATTTACCAACACTAATCACAAGACTCCACTCAGCAATTTTTTTATGCAAGCTATTTTTACCTGAAATACCTTATGAAAGAATGTAATGTTTTTAACGTTACATCTTGACGAAATAATGTATACATACTGATTTATCCACTTGTCCTAAAATTGTGATGGTTATTCATGACTAACTATTTGGCAATTTTCATTTTTTGTCGTGCACACAAATAAAATTGTCACAAAAGTCAGAACAGAAACGTCACATAAAACAGGTGACAGTGACAGACAGCTGATTTGGAGTTACCACTTTTTATTCCGATAATCCTACCAAATAAGTTAATTTATGACGTCTCCTGGGTTACGTTCTGTCGCTTCGAGCGTACCTAGTTGTTTGGTTAAATTTTAACCCGTTTGAGTTGCAACCGAGCCACTGAACGATCGAGTTGTTTTTATAACCTCAAATATTTAACGAGAGAAACTTCTTGTCCGGTCTCAATTTTTTTCCACTTTTATATACATTACAGACGTATTAGACGTCTGTGATATACAAATTTAACAAAATTATTATAAAGTAACTACGAAACATAATGGCGGGCTTTTCTAGTCTTTTGATTTTGACATAAATTGTAAGCTTTAATTAAACGTCAAATAGCTGTCAGAGTATAAATTAACCATCTCATTAGACGGTTGTTTGGTTGTTTCGCTCTGAGCCACAGAACGGGTGAAACTACGCTCTGACAGCTGTCAGGGTAAAATTTCACCGAGCCACGGAACGGTTAGAGCGCGCTCGAGTGCACTCGAACGAAGCGACGGAACGCGTCCCTGTCAATTTGTTTTAGAGTTCATACAGCCAAGTTTAAGTTGTTGTTTTTTGGCTTACTACTATCACAGAATAAATAATAGTACTAGGTACAGAAGGCGCACTCTCTGACAGCAAACGTGCGAATTTCAATCTAGCTATCACGCAACTAACGTTCAAATTACTTTGAACGCGTCGAACGTGACCCTGGCTATAATAGCCTACCGTTTCTCGCTGCGCTCGTTTTAAAACATTATGCACCTTAAGTCCGCGACGCGAGAGTCCGCATTACTAAGTCCGTCGCGCGCCTTTGATAAAGCCGCTCCTCTGTAGGGTTGGGCGTAATTACAAAATAATTGAATTAGACCTTTGATATTATATTGGTATTGGTAATACTTCGCTGTTAACTAATAATAATCATAATAAATAATTTTAATTAAACTTGACCAGTTACAATAATTGTTTTACAAAGCAACCACACTAGGCGCAGCCTGTAGGTATCGTGGCTACTATTTGATCTAAAGTTCGTCATTTTCAATACATTTCTTTATTTTATTACTTAATTTATGAGCATTTAACTAGTAACCAGTTTATGTGAGCTTGTATTAGTAAGCAATCACTAGTTCTGGAAGGTCTACTTATACTGAACGATTTCTAATTAGAGGTGGTTAACATTTACACGAAAATATAGCAGCTGGGGTAGGGTGATATCACTAAATATGTTAATAAGTACCTGAAGTTATTTCATTATTTTAATGATATAATCAATAAAAATTATATTAAAGACAATAAAAGTATTATCTTACCTTTCGATATTAGTCGGAAGGGAAAAAAACTGTACCTCGACATTCTTATCGTGATTTAAACACCCAAATGCTATACAATACCTTTTTGGGTTTCGTTCACCCATAATAATTAAAATCAGACTTGGAATAATGCGAAATAAAGCACGGGCGTCGTCACTCGGGCGCGCGTCGCTCCTTACTAACTATCCGCCTTAAGGCGGAAGCCGGCGTAGGTACATTCTGGAGCTCTGGCGCGAAGTGAGCCGGGCCTGCTACTATTAATATTACTACTTTGACGTACTTTGGGGCACCAGCCGTTAGAAAGGTTTGGCGGAGGAAGCTAGGTGAATTGTGCTGTACCGGGGGCACCTCCCTCCCCCTTCCCCCCCTCTCCCAAATTCCTGGGATATTTATTAATGAAAATTGTTACCCGCAATTATTATTGTACAATATATCTATTAGGTAATAATTATTTATTTCTTTTTTGTGGTATGAGGATATTGTTGCTCAATGCAATAAACAAACGAATCTCTTTGCTCTGTTTGTATTAAAAAGGTCGTCAAAAATATCTTAAGTCATAATCACTACATCTGTTAGCCTTTTTGCGTGAGCAGGTTATTAATGTTTCTCTTTTTTTGGCATTTATTTTCTCGTTAATTCTGTCATTCTCCTATTTGTGAATTAATTTACCAAAGTGGTAATAAATTAGTAAAGTGGTCACACTTAATGGTTACCTTTTTATATTTAGATGATTTTAAGCTTTGGGTACAGGTCTTTTAAGCAAAAATTGATGTTTGTCACAAAAGTCAAAAAGTCAGGGAGGTAGGTAGGAGTTTCGTCAAAGTTTCAGGTGGTTTCAGCAATTCAGTTTCCTTTTGTTTTGTTTGTGTTTCTGTCTAGGTATAATTACACAACAAATAACTATCCACCGACTTGATGAAAAAGAAGAAGCGTAAGTATCTAGGTTTTACAAATAAAATTGCACAAAGTTTCGATTATGTTATTTTCTTCTTGATTCGTGCTGATTGCTTACCAGAGAGATAGGTACCTACTCTGCTTACCGCACCCCATCACACACAGTAAGTCGGCCAGCCAAACGACCAAATTAAACCACCATCCGTGATGGTAAAATCACAATCAGTTCTCCTTCTTGCTGGAAGCCTAGTCATTATAGGTACCGTTATTTTCAGAAATGAAGCTACTAGGTACCCAGTCCAGATTAGGTTTCAAATAATGGTTTGGTACTTTTAGGTTACTAACCTGGCATTATTTTCGTAGGGGCCGAATGGTTCTAATTAAATACATAGGTAGTTCTGTAGGCCTACTATGTAAGTAGCGACAGGCTCGAGAAGCTGTCAAACGCGACATATTGACAGAAGTAGGTACTATGGCTCTAACTAATGTCACTATGTCGCTTTTGACAGCTTCTCGAGCCTGTCGCTACTTACATAGTAGGCCTACTGTTAAGATTATAAACGTATGCTTCCTTGCTTGTGGCTAATTTACATCTACAATGAGCTTTAGGTCCTGGCTTTGCTGTGTCCTGTACAACCTCAAAAAACGCGCAATGCAATCTATATCTTGTTCCCTTTTTTTGTCTAGCTAGATTGTTGATACCACAATAGCTATGGATTACCAACGTAGTTAGTTCTTTCCAGACCTCAAATCGCTCTTCACCTTGATAGGTATTCGAACCCTTTGAACGTTCAGCTGAAGATACGTGAGCAGCCATGTCAAGTAAAGAAATGGGTAGGTACGCTACTTTTACTTATCTGGACTAGCTACTCAAATTCGAGTTCTTTAAAATGGTACAAAATTTAAGTAGGTACCTACTGTTTGTGTCTTTATTTTGGGACATTATAAACACTGTTTTAATTATCTTTAGTATTTATTAAATAATTATCAATGTCTGGAAATTACAATCTATAAAGAAAACGAACGCCATCTTATTATTCTTCTGTTGTGTTGCCATATCTCAACATCCTTTCCTTTAGTTAGAGTCACAATCAAAATAATTATCAAAGTCGTCTTCAACATAATCTTTAAATTTTATAGGTTTCCTTACCTGACGACCTTTACTTGTGACTTTAACTACAGTACTCGTAGTATCAAAAAAATGTCTTAAACTAAAATCTGAATCTCCTCTCCACAGTATATTGTCATCTAGACTATTGGACTCAACATGGTCATATTGAGCCTCTTCTGAACTACTTAAACTAGAACTATTTAAATTGCTATCGCAAGTTGTTCTTGGTGGATTATCTCCTAAGTTATTATCCCCTTCCTGTAGATGTTTATTTTCTTCACCAAGAGCAACTTCCGGTACATCATCAAAATAATACTTACATGGGTTATTACTACTTATTTTACTTTCCATACTATCCTCTGTAGGCTTATACATTTTTTTACAATAATTTTCATGTCTTTCATTGATCAGTATTCTATTTCTTCTAAAAACATTTCCATTCTCATCAATTAACAAATAAGACCGAGGCTCTTTACATTTTTCAACTATCTTTCCTTTTATCCAATCAGCATCATGAGTTTTCTTAAAGTAAATTTGTTGTCCAACCTCAAAATCTTTTAAAGACTTGCCAGTTTTATTATAATATTTCTCTATACTTTTTTTCTGATTATAGTACTTTTCTTTCAAATTATTTGATTTTGGCTTCAAACTATATTTTGAAGTTGGTAACAATGAATTTAAGTTTCTAGAAAACAGCAATTGAGCAGGAGATGGCATATATGGTTTGGGTGTGTTTCTATAATTTAATAACCCTAAATATAGATCTGTCCTGTCATCCCTGCATTTTTTCATAATATTTTTAAAAATTTTTACTCCACTTTCGACTTGACCATTTGATTGTGAATGTTTAGGACTTGACATGATGTGATTAAAATTATAAGCATTAGAAAAACCTTTAAACTTTTCTGATGTAAATTGAGTACCACAGTCAGTTACCACAAAAGCCGGAATGCCATGTCTTGCAAAAATAGACTTGCAATTAATAATTACACAGTCACTAGACAAATTATCTAATTTACAAACCTCAATGTACTTTGAGTAATAGTCCATGAATACAAGGTAATCTTTACTCTCCAGTGTGCAAATATCTATACCCACTTTATGCCAAGGAAGCTTCTCAATATCATGATAAATTAATGGTTCTTTTTGCAAATTTGGTTTGTATTTAGCACAAGACTCACACGATTTAACAAATGTTTCTAGGTCTCTATTGATTTCTGGCCAGAAAACACAACTTCTCGCCCTAATTTTACAAGTTTTTAACCCAACATGACCCTGATGAATTTTTTGCAACAAATCCATTCTCAAGGATTCTGGAATAACAATTAAGTTTCCTTTAAAGAGTATTCCTTCTAAAACACCCAGTTCATCCCTAAATGTCCAATAATTTCTTACAGTATTTTGTACATCAATTATGTTTTTTGGCCATCCATTTATCACATAGTTTATGACAGTTACTAAGGTTTTATCAAGCTCTGTAGCATTTTGAATTTTTTGTAAATATACCTTTGATACGGGCAAACTATCTTTTTGCAATTTAACATGGCAAATTATATTTTTAGTTAATACCTTGGAGTTAGAATCTACCTTAGGACAGCTACGGGATAATGTGTCTGCAATAAACATGAATTTTCCTGGTTTATATTTAACATCTAAGTTGTAACCTTGTACAGCTAACATCATTCGTTGCAGTCTAGCAGGTATTTTATACAGAGGCTTTTTGAAAAGAGACTCTAGAGGTTTATGATCAGTCTCTACATGAACTTTACGACCATATGTATATTGATGTAATTTTTGACAACCAAATACAATTGCTAACATTTCTTTTTCTAATTGACAGTAGTTTTGTTCTGCACTTGATAATGACCTAGAACCAAATGCAACAGGTTTACAATTTTGCATAACTACTGCACCCATAGCTGTTGATGAACTATCTACAGAAAGAACTATATCTTGATTAGAGTCAAAGTAAGTAAGACATGGACTACTACACAAAGACTTTTTTAAATTTTCAATTGCCTGTTCTTGGTTGCTATCCCAGGAAAAAATTACATCCTTTTTCATTAAAACACGCAATGGTTCAATTAGTTTTGAATAGTTAGGAATGAAACGAGAAAGATAATTACACATCCCTAAAAATCTTTCCAAGTCCTTTTTACATTTGGGGTGTTCCATACTCATAACCGCCTGCACTTTATTCGGGTCAGGAGACACACCCTTTGCACTGAAAATATGCCCTACAAACAAAAGTTCTGAAACAAAAAACTTACATTTAGATTCGTTAAATTTAATTCCGTTATTTTTAGCAATTTTTAATACCTGATTTAATCTCTCATTTAATTCTTCTGTTGTTTCTGCATAAATACATAGATCATCTATATATGGGATTACTCCTTGTACATTCTCAAACATTTGTGCAATTGTTCTACTAAATTCTTCAGGTGCAGAACTTAATCCAAACGGCAGTCTCCTGAACCGATACCTACCAAAAGGTGTGATGAATGTGCACAAATCCGAGCTTTCTTCATCCATATTTAACATCCAAAACCCATTGGATGCATCCAGTAAAGCAAATACTTTAGCATTTTCCATTTTATTTTTTATTTCATCTATGGTTGGAAGTTGATATTTAGGTTGTATGATATATTTATTTAATGATCTCGGATCTATGCAAATTCTCAAAGAACCATTTGGTTTTCTGACAGGTACTAAATTATTTACCCATTTTGTGGGCTTAGTGACTTTCTCAATAACTCCAATTTTTTCCATTCTATCCAGTTCTCTACGAAGCTCAGGCAGTAAAGAGAATGGAACACGCCTGGCAGCTTGGACCACTGGAACTGCTTCACTACTTAATTGTATTTTTACTGATCCAGGGATAGAACCCAGACCGCCATCAAACAGCTCACTGAAATCATTTTTTAATTTTTTAATTAGAACATTAACATTATCACTTTTACAAGTTACATTATGGACTTTAACAAGATTAGTATTAGCAGAGACAAAATTATAGGTTAAACAAGTCCTACATCCTAACAGAGTTGGAACTTGACCTTCAATAATTATAAACTTAACATTATACTTCCTTTTGTTTGGGTGAATAATTTCTAACCAACAAGTGCCACGTACAGGCACACACTTCCCATCAAGTTGTATTATTTTTTTGTCACACTGCAGAATTTCTGAGCTATGAAGTTTTAAAAGCTTACAAACCTCCGATCCAATCACATTACAGGCTGCGCCTGTATCCATCTTGATGGGGATTTTCTGATTTTTTATAGTAAATTCCTGGACTATTTCATTTCCAGCATAGCCAACAAAAAAGTCACTGCTGCCCTCTCCAGCTTGGTCAGCTTCCAGGTCTTGGTCCTGGACTACATTTACTTGTCTTTTGACCGTAGAACCTCTTCGACGACACATAGACCTGAAGTGATTGGTTTTCTCGCAATTAAAACATGTTTTTCCATAAGCCGGGCACTTATTTATGCTGTGTGTCTGTCCACAATTCCTGCAGTTTCTTATAAGTCCACTTTTAGATTTATTAACATAATATGCTTCTTGAGTTTCCTCAACAGGTATTTCTTTTTCTTTTAAATATCTCCGTGATGCCTCTACTCCTAGCAGATACTTCATAACATATTCCAAAGTCAATTTACTGTCATCTTCTGCCATTAACCTTGTTTTTAGGTCATTGAATTTATTATCCAGACCAGATATAATTTTCCCCACAGTTAGGGTTTCACGAAGGTCCTTTAGCTCGCATTCCTTTCCTAAATTAATAACCTTCTGGAAATAGTCCTCCAATGACATGCCGTTTTGTGTAACAGTAAAAAACTCGTTACGTAAAATTGTAAGGCTCCTCTTAGGCGCAAAGTAGTTCTTGAATTTTTCTATAACCTCTGCTACCGATTGCTCTGGTGTGCAATTAAAAGAATTATAAATTTGGATTCCTTTTTCGCCAATGAAATTCAGCAAAATGTTTGTTTTTCTTTTCTCATCTGTCTGATCGAGACCATTAGCTGAAAGGTAAATGTTATACCTTTGGCTCCATGTTATGAAATTATTGTAAAGGTTACCTGTAAAGCTCATTTCAGGGAGCGGCGGTAGGTAACCTGACACCATGTTTGTGTCTTTATTTTGGGACATTATAAACACTGTTTTAATTATCTTTAGTATTTATTAAATAATTATCAATGTCTGGAAATTACAATCTATAAAGAAAACGAACGCCATCTTATTATTCTTCTGTTGTGTTGCCATATCTCAACACCTACCTACTTACTTATAGATGAGTGAATAGGTAGGTATACTGTAACTACTAACTACTTACCTTCTATCAAAATACACAGAATGACGCTTAAGGCACAGAATACCAAATAGTAGTCCCTACATAAGGTAGGTTCTGCAGGGACTACTATTTGGTATTCTGTGGTTCTGCCCTTGCTACTATTTAGCTATTTAGTACCTACCTACTCGTTTTGCAAGGTTTCTCAGAGGCCTGCAAAGAGAGATGGTGGGTAATTTTTTACTGCTAAGATATATTAGCTTTTGTGCCCTAGAACTTGGGACTAGTTGGGACTGGGACATACTGTAGGTATGCCACAAATCCATGAATCATCACGCACTACGAATTACGATACAACTCGAAAATGGCTTGGCAGCAAGCGGTAGAGGGCGGTTCGGCATCGGCGCGGCAGTTTTCGCGCGGCAAACGTCGCGATCGGACGCACGGTCATGCGAGAAGCGACCGGCAGGATGGCTGAGCTCCAGTTCGAAGCGCCGCTCGCGCAAATTGAAGAGGCCGACGACTGCCTTTCCACATCTGACTATCCCCAAAAAACCATAAATGGGAACGATATGTACATCAACAACATAAACAATCTTAAAAGTGAAATGGTCAAAATGAAGACCGATTCCAATAAAATAAATGATAACGATGAACCAAAACCGGTGAAGTGTAAACAGGACAATATGCAAAATGGTGAAGGCGATAACTTCACGGAGACTTTCTCCGGATCTTTGGAAGATCTGGTGAACACCTTCGACGAGAAGATTACGAAGTGTTTCGGGAACTACGAGGAGAGCGTGGAGAAACTGGCGCCAGTACAAGTTCGCTCACAGGAAGAGATCATGAACGAGTGCCAGTAAGTATCAGCAAAATTACCTTAAAAGGCTACTAATTTGGAGCATGCAAAAATGATATCATCATTGAATCACGCACGGTACATCAATATACTATCTGCATTTTAATACATCGTAATCATAATGTAAACAAAGTGACTGACAGAGAATAACAATTGCAATGATTGATAAGTGATTTCGTAGGTATAGAAGATATTGTAAATCAGAAAAATGAGAAATAAACAAAAAGGGCGGGCTTTGCGCATGGCGTTGGTGGTCACAATCGATCGCGGGTCGAGGGGGAGGGTGCAGGGGCGCGTTCTGGAGGGTGGTCGCGGCTGGTGACGCATCGCACCCCGGCTATACCACGATTCACCTTGTTTCCAACTATAATAATAATGCTGATACCTTTGGCTGATACTAAATAACACACGCAATGAGCTTCAAGAGTTAACGATGATAACGTACCTATTTTAGACCCATAGCAATTCTGAATAAAATTATCCAAAACCTAATAAAATACAACAAAGTGAGTAAGTGAGAAGAATAAATGCCAAAAGTTGTGCAAAATATTTATTTTCTACGTATATAGATCCCTACATGGCCAAACATTTTTTTACAAAATCTTGTAACTTTTATATCCTGCCAAAATTGATTTCATTTTACTAGCAGAGACTTCTTTGATTATTAATTAGTAAGTAACCAACACTCATAATGAAATTCTCCGTGACAAGCTACATTAGATAGATAAATAAACACTAATTGCCATGGACCAAGAACCTTTATATACGAGTATTGCTGCTTCGTTGAAAAGCTCGTAAACTATCTTCTGCACTTACCTTTTTATGACTAGTTCCCAGAGGTAGTAATAAACATGGCCAAGTACAGATCTGTCTCGTCTCTCTATTGTGTTGTGTTGTGTACTTGTGTGTATGTGAGAAGGAAAATGTTTGTTTTTTTTTCTGTATGTTTTCTGCAGTCTTCCCTTTAATGCTCCGTGGGATTTCGTTCGATCTCGTTCAGTTGTTCACATTGTTTTAATTTCAACGCTCTTTTCACTGTTTTGTAATTGTTATGTTCTGTCGACAAATAGTTTTTTTTTCTACTTTAAATATATGTTTTATTTAACCTGTAGGTATGTACACATAGGTACGTTGATATTTACCTAGCTCTCAATTTGTAAACACATTGTGGGAATATTTTATACCCTCACGTACCGAAACATTCTTTTTGGAGACGGTCCAGATGACCCAAATGCCTGAATGTCGGGAAAATATTTAGTTTTACAGCGAACAATAATTCGCAAACAGTCAAAGTGTGTGTGTGCCTCCATTTTGTAATTGATACCTTGTAATGGGTTAGTAAACAATGTGGTTGAGTAGATAGGTATTCAATCTTATTTGCGTATCTAATACTTACCTGATACTGCTGAGTTGTATAATTTCAATTACCTACCGAATTAACCCTATCTATTTGTTTTCAGATTTGTATCTGTTTCTTTTTTTAAGTATGTTCTAAGCTATTTTTCTTGTTATACTTAATTTGCAAATTTTCCAAACATTTGTTTCCTTCCTTGTCATATTTCTCTGCTAAGTTATATACTTATGAATTCTGTGCTAATACCGCAGGTGGTTGCACTGATTCCTCGCCAGGTTGCTAGCAGATGTTAAACGCACCTTACGGTAACACACCTTGTCGAAAATCTGATTCCTTAGCACCTGCTGCTTTAAGGTTAAATTTTGGTAACTTTAACCGACTATGTTAACATCTTAATTATGCGTCATTCGCCTTTTCAAAGAACAATTAACTAACATTATTCACATATAATCAGTCCAACCTAGAGCTTCTTCTGCAAAACTACGAATACTTATATACCTACAGGTTTAATATTATGATATCTGGGTTGATAGTGTCTCAATCATTGAAGTCCATCAATTTCCTTTATCTCAATAAATCGACTTTGTAATATTTATTGTCATTCACTTTCTCTTTATCAGCTTCTTGTCAAGTGAATTGATTAAAAGCGTTTAGAATCCCCCTTCATAGTTTATTATTCAGTGCAAACCTCGCATTATGTGCGGCACACGACACACGTCCGTCCATGCAACCCATTTTGAATATTAACTAGTTGCCATCCAATTTTTTCAAAAGCACTTACTTCTATTGTCTCTCTAATTTCTGGCTTCCAGTCTTACAAAGGAATAAAGATAAACAAGTATTGTGCATATTAATGATTAAGATTTATGTTACTGCTTTGAAATAGAATGGGTTAGCTCCCTAATATATTTATTTGCAATAAGTTTCGCTTGTATCTTTTCATAACGCTAGTCACAGATGACAAATAAGAAAGTCCAGAAACACCTAACATGGTTGTGTCATCTAAGGTTTCCGCTCAGCTCATTTTTCAGCTGTATAACATAATCAATCACCTGTGAAACCGCATTGCATGAGTAAATTAACCTGTGACCTTACTTAGTACTATACCTACCTGCTTCGCGTGTTCGAAACTGATTTCATAACCGCGGCTCGCCAACATATCCATTTATAGTCGGTATCAGTTTAAATTGCTCAGGTACCTTATTGTTAGAACAATCCTTAGGTTTGCGTGCGTAACTTACAGTAGTCGTGGGTTCGTGGCCTTCCTGAAAACCGGCTTTCTAATCGTTAATTGAATTTAATTGGCTGGTGGTAGTTCCACGGAGATCTGTATCGCTTAAAGCACTACCGTGGCATTTTCTACCAGTAATTTCTGCATTTGGTACCTATATAAAGCATCAGATACCTATCTATCTGATATTTATTTAATAAACAGATTGAACTTATCAGTTCAGCTAATCAATTTGTAAATGGAGCGAAATGTCCTGTCAGAAGTGTCGCAATTTGCATTAGAGTTTATCAGCTGTGCTCGTCCTCCGCGGAAACGACCTACTTGAACCGGTATATTAACATAGAGTTTGCCGACAGCTACAATTTGCATTCTTGATTCTACGAACTACAGACAGTTTCTTTGACTTAAAAGTACCTTGCAAATCAGTCAGAAGCCTGTAACTGCCTACTTTCCTTTTGTTTTGTCCTCTAAGTATTTGTTTTTTTTTTCACAAACAGTTATACATATATTAAAAAGAATCAATCAAATTACTTGAATATTAACCAAGTAAATTTTCTTTTGCTTTCCTTTTTTGTCTAAATTTTATAAATATACTCGTAGGTAGGTACTTGTGCATGATGATAGTTCAATTATTTACGAAGTGTAGAATATAGTTATTTGCTTGCGGGTTGGTACCTGAGGCCCGAGAGGCCTATGCTCTCACTTAAATGTTACTGAATTTTATTACCAATAGCTTTCCTTCCGGTACTCTAGCTAGATCATTGACTTCTGTCGTCATATCATAATATTACCTATCTTTATGTTTTGAACCATTATGTTTGTTCAGAAAAATAAAATCTTCCTTGGCCACCTCGAAAATGTGAATCGTCAATCACGCAACAGAGAATAAATTAACTTTCTTCCTTCCGTTTGCATCGAAGAAAGTGTAGAGTTAGATACTTCCGCTATTTTCTACTTCCTTTACCTGCATTTTTACTGCTTTTTAGATGTCAGCTTGGGTGAAGCTAGAACAAGATAAATATACCGTTTCCTTAATCGAAGATCGTCACTGCCCCCACGCACCAGGGTGAACGACCTAGACTTTGCAACTACCCACCTTGTTGCCCACATAAAATCTAGACGGCCTATAATTACCCCTATGTTCTACCTGAATAATTTTACAAGTAAAATGCTAACTAAACCTTAAAACACAGTCAGTCAACATTTCGTTGTCAAGATGTTGTGGTGGATAATTTACTAGTATAAACACGAATGTAAAGTATTCTAAAAGGCATTAACCTTCAATGCTAGAAGGTAAGGTTCAGTTTATAAAGCAATTTCTCATTAGAAAGTCCGTGTTGATTTGTTATTAACACATCAGCAGGTGGTCTTGGTCCCGAAGTGTTTTGTATTATTATTCCCACGCAATCAGATTATTAAACGACCATAACATATTGTAGTTTTATAGTAACTACGGCATCTTTGTTCAGTTTGTATAACAAACCGCACCTTATCGTCCCAATTTTTTGTTTAACTCAATGTCCGTTAAAACTTTCCAACTATATAGTTTTATTATTTATAATTGTATGCCCATTTAAAGCAATATTAATATCTGTATTGCCATTTACAGCATGTGACATAACCATAAATTATACAAACGAACTGTAAAATGTAGAAGGCTTATCCATTAACCTGTGTGTGTCATTCATTAATGATACATTTCTTATTTTGTTTATTCCCATTTTTCAATTAATTGTTATTTTAATTTTAAGCGCTTCGGTCGGCAATAGTAGGTATAGAAAATTAATTTTAACTTGCATAGGAAAAAAAATTTTTGGTTTTTTCCTTTTATGAAAATATACGACCATCAAATAAAATCTCTCTCTCGTCATTATAGTGATAGCTAACTATATTTTTCCGCTTTTGTTTTTATTCTAATTTAGCAAGTTTTTATGCCCATTTGTATTCTCAGGGTTATGTTATATAAACTTATTTATAAGGGAGAGGGACCATGGTGTGGGCGATTATCACATGACTTTGGAGAGTAAAAAAATAATGGGAATTTTAATTATGTAACATTAATTAATGATCTTTTCGTCCGTTTTCGGAGATAACAACCACTGGAATAACATTATGGTATGGCTAAATAAACCAAAAATGCTATAGACGTAAATACTATAAACAATATTGCATGCTTCATTCATGTTTATTTGAAAATATCTCCAATTCATAGACAAAAAGATTTGTAACGTGAGGTGCGGTTAAACCTGACGGTAATTTCACGATTGAGTAGACGAGTGCAATGACCATAGCTGGTGATTTAGTATACCATTCTACACTTGTTAATGAAATAGCCAGTTATCACAATGTGTTCACTATCCGTGTAATTTTGTACCCTATTATCAAATTGATAGCTTCATCGTTCTAGTCTTTTTGCTCATTGATTGTAGCTGGAGGACACTTTATTTTGGAAACGGGTCAAATTGGACTAAATGCAGAGTCATTCGATTCAATAGATAACAATTAGAATGACACGTAATATATTGTGGCGAATGAAATAAGGAAACTGGAGCAATGGTTCGTTTAGGAGATGATTTACAAATAATTGAGATAAATGGTATCACAATAGATCTGTAGGTGATATTTTTTGTAATATGGCACCGGTACCGTTATAAGGTATAAATTGGAGATGACCATGACGTACGATTAATTTGCTCTACAGACAGCAAAAAAAGAAAGATTCAATTATTTTGCAGTAGACATTGAATATAGTAAACTAGGTAGTTAGAATATGAAACGTAATATTTCTGACGCATCAGGCCGCCATATGTCGCTGTTTCCTTGAATTCGCCAACACGATACTCGAACCTAATGTGCGTTCGGCTGTATAATATCATCAATGACTATGACGACATCCTGAAATATCAAGTTATTCTCTAATATGGTATATTGGTTCTACGTTCATTTTAGAGGTTTTTAAGTTGTCCACATAAATGCAAGAAATACCTACTACCTACTGTGAAGTCTACTGTCAAAAAGGTACGACAACTAAACAGTGTGACAGTTCAGATAGGTACGAATTAGAAAAATGTTTAGATTTAAGATATTTAGCGGGGTGATTGTTCCAAAAGCAAGACTATTCGGTGCTGAGTAAATGCACTCGCTAAATTATCTTCAGAAATAGTAGGTAGGTAATCATTTGAGCTGAACCACACACATCAGACAGACACCTTAATAAGCGACTCATATCATTCATACCCTACGTATATCCTATTCTGACACAAGATTTGTTAGGACGCCCGCCGCGCCGGTCGTCCACCTTACAGAAAAAGACAGCTTGTAGTATTTATTAAATTCCCCCTTTAATCGTATCAGCCAAGTCTGCACTTCAATGTGTTAAACGCACTGGTCATACGTTTCGTGTCAAACGATGACCTTCCATCAATTCAAAATAGATTGCACAGTCTGTTTGTATGTGGGCGGTGAGGTGAGTTTGCTTCGCGTATCTACTGAAGTCTCGAGTTTATATTTATATTCTATATCTTTCATAAATATGTTCATGGAGTTTGGATTTTTTTTGTTCGTGCCTCTATATGCCTGCCAGTATACCTATTATATAGCTATGTTTGTATCTATAATATTTACAATATGTTCTGTACATGCTACATAAGTAGTATGTTACGCTAACGGACATTAGGTACCAGTCCTCTTTCTGCGATAGCTTTTCTTGGAATTGAATTACTGTTCAATTTATCTTCAGCTAGAGCAAATAAATGCGCTACAGTTATAAAATTATAATATAACTAACTAATAAATATTAAGTTTCTACTAAAATCTGCTTTATTGAATAGCGTTCTCATTGCTAAATCAATAAAGTTCCTCTACACAACTATCAAAGATCACGCGCTCTTTTGTTAGAGATATGAAAAAAACATGTTGTGTTGTGTATCTTCACGGCTTTGTCATTATATCAGTCTCGCATGATTGACGATAGCAAAACCATATTCATCTCGCAAACCGTTATCTGCGACATCCAACGGTGGTATAAACGCTATAACGGCTTTGGTAGACCACATTCATTGCCAAGTAGCGGATGGTACAATCTTATTCATTTGAGAGTATTGTCACAAACCACAACGATTTTACTGTGAGCAATAGCTAAGATTCAATGATCTAATTTTTTGGCTATCAACAACACAAACTGTTACTGTTAATATAATTATGGAGTATGTACTTCCAATTAGTATAACACGCAATGAAACAATTCGCAGATTTTTGTTTTACCAGAGGCGATTACTTCATCGCCAGAGATGTTTTTAACCGGAGTAGCCTGAGATTATTTTCGCAGGATTCACGTCATACCGTCTGGATTGCTGCATGACTCGGTGAATGAGTAAACCATGTACTTATTAGTAAGTCAAATTTATGAGTAATAATTCTAATTACTATTTTTCATGTTTTTGTAAGGAAGGAAGTTGACAGGAATTATTATAGACTAATCCTTTATTATAGGTGTAGGTACCTACGTACGTAGGTAGTAACAATGGTCTTCCCTTTTGATGATGAAGTGTCTATACGCATACATAACCATGTTTGTTTGTAAACACCTTTATTGCACATAATAGAACATGCCGTATACAGAACCATGTTTTATGGGTTGCTCATCCTGGGTCGGGCAGGTCAAATTACACATCGCTTCCCTTGCAGATTTAACAAATTTTACACTTGTACATGTTGAAGCTATAAATTTTCATTTACTATTAAAATTGGATGTTATCTTCAATAACCTTGCCAAAACAACCTCTTTCAAGGACGTTTTGTGACGTGCAAGCGCCGCCGCTCCATCCGGACCTTTCAAAGTCCCCTCCCTATCCCTTTTGTGCCCTGAGTTCCACGACGCATGCTCATAAAGTATTCCCACTGCGTAAAAGACAAAAAGTACAATCTCGAAGATTTATGGTTGTTGTAAGGACAGCGTTTCTCGCTTCAGCGCAGCGGCGTTCCCGCTTATCCTCAACACGTAAGACTGGTCACGAAATCTCCATCCCTTTTTCTCATATAATCCAAACTACTTTAAAGCTCATGCCGACATGAAAGCTTTCAAACATGGAATGCTCTTTTCACGTAGCCGTATTACAGCCGTCCCTTTCTCTCTTAGGGAACTTGTGAATCTGAGCTTTGCGAGATGCGTTGTATACCTGCACATATAGTAGTTATGTTTATGGTTCCCCTTTTAAACTTAACTCGTTCTCTGGTTAAAGTTACTTCGCTAATCATGCCTTTACTGAAATAGTCTGGAATTTCCCAACGGGCAAGTGCAATGTTAATTAGTTTCACTGCTGAAACTTGTTACTGAACCTGAACCTTATAGGAATACATTTAGTTCAAATGGAGGGCGTTTTTTGTAACGGGATTATCCTATACAAGACACAATAGGTAAATGCTGATAAATGCAATAATAAACATTACATTTTTTATAAATGATATCGTAATGTTTGGCTAGAGGTAATAACGACGAATAAGCATCGTCTTGGGTTGGGATAATCGTTTAAATTATATGTCATATATGTACTAATAATTTAAAGTAAGTAAATGATACACTTAAAAGTTTATTTCACTTCGATGCAACATTTAAATAGTCAATTACAACATCAAGTCGGTATCTCGTACGTAATAAGGGTACTATAATGTTAACATCAAAATAACTGGTAAGCTATTTCTGATTAATAAATTGTGAAACTTGGCCGCATGGTTGGTTACTAACCATGACTTAACTAACTTTATTATGGTGTGTAACTTTACAGGCCTAATACATTCTATCATACTCAATATTACATACATAAAATTCTTACAAAGTCGGTCGTATCGTATCTTATTCATTAAAAAACCCGCTGGCTACCACCTTCAAATAAGAAGAATATTTTAATACTTACATTTTGTCTCTTCAGGAAATGCAAGACTTCAGACATGAAACTGGCCTTATTTAAATTAAACACTACAAAGTAATAAATAAATCAAATAAATAATATTAATCCTATAAAATTTAATGACGCACTAGGTCATCTATTAGTAATCTTCTTGGAACATTGAGAGGTAGTTAGAGCGTGGTTGAACTTTTGAGATCGTGCAAGTACCAAAGAAAGGTCTCAAACTGGATCCTACAATCTCCGACCGGTCAGACCGGGGCGCAAGTCCTGCTAACACCGTCCTTATAATTGAGCACGGTGTTATTATATACCGCCATGCGCCAGCCAGACCGTGTGAGAAACACTGCAATCACCAGACATAAAACTTCGAGAAATATCGTAAAATTCGTGACTAAGTTTACTGACATACAATGTTATATTACTCGTATTACTTACATGAACGACGGTGACGACGACGTGCTTGTTACAAAAGTCGTGTTTAACAAAAAGTTTAACGTTATGGACTCAGTTGTTGAAGGCCTCGTTCATTCTTTTGTTATTTAGATCGTCTTGCATTTCTATCATTGTGCTTTTAAGTCGATAAAAACAAAACTGTTAAATTTAAAACTTTTTTTAAATAGATCGTTTTATTTTCGCAACTTTTTTATAGCTACTAAACTAAATGTTTTTAAATCCTGCAATACTTAAGCTAGAAGGAAGTAAAAAACTAAAACACCTGTATATTGGGCACAATGCAACTAGTCCGATCGTTAAGCCAGCTAAGCCGTAAAGTGGACATTTCAAACTTAACCGTCCATAACTCACTCTAATAAAAGCATAGTAAAATCTTAGATTAACATCATACTTACGTAGTAGTTACAGAACTAAATGGTGCACATATTCAAATCAAACTGCCTTGTGCTTTCGACAGTGTCGAATTCCTCACACAAAAGTATGTTTATAAGAGTATTAGGTACTACGATTTGATAGATAATAACATTTTGTATTTTTTAATGCGCTTCTGGATTCCTATCTTAATAATTATTACATCTCACCTTTACATTATCTATCGGTATCTTGTAAAATCTGCCCAGCATAATAATATCAGATAACATCTTCATTTACCTTAGTAAGGTTTTTATCTTCGACAAACAGTTCTATAGTACGCGCTGCATAGGTACTTGGTCTGTTTTGATCTGTTAATTCATTTAATTCTTTCAACTTGCTAACGGTCTCTTTGTTTAAATGAACTTCGCAATCAGCTACAGAAACAATGGCTCCAGCTTCTATACCTATAGCTTCTTGTTGCAGTGTTCTATCGCTTTCTAAAGTTGGTGCAATGCATCACGTGCGTAAAGTGAATCCTTGCAAGTGCACGTGTTTGCGAACCACGCATTCATTACTCACATGCAGCTCTACGACTGTGCTTTCGTATTTCCACTGTGACCTAATAGGATTTTTCTGTTAAGCCGATGCACTTTACATGTTAATTTGCACTTTTTACCGTAAATTTATGCTGTTTACTGAAAATGTATAGGTAGAGTATTCGTTAAAGTTTCTGTCCTATTGTAAGTCTTATTCATTATCTTTTTGGGAGTTTCTTTCTTGGTACATATTTAAATAATTGTGTGCATGTATTGTTAGTATCTATCTACAGATACTTCGTCACATTACGTTAGTTCATCAAACCCATCAATCAAACGAAATTATGGAACTTTCAAAACTGGAACTGTCAAAACTTCATCGTCAACTTTCTTAACCCTTTTATATTTTAATTACCTGCCACGTTAAGTCCGTACACCATTATAGGATCTTCAAGATCAAAGCAAACCATAATTTGGTATTTAAATAAAGCGATCACGGTCCAGTGGTGCATCACATGAGTTTGCTTTCAAGCAAACGTGTTCGATTCGATACGATCTTTTACACTTTTTTGTTGCGTGCTAAATCCGCTCTAATGGTTCCAGTAGCCACTTATTTTGGAGAAGAAATGCAGGCGATATCTTTTCCTGAAGCATATATCTGTTAAAAGATCTTCATTTAAAAGAAAACGTGGCTTTAAGCACCGGAACTAATTTCTTAATTGGTGCGAGAAAAAAATTGCTATGGTGAAAGAAAATGATAGAGGAAATGTTAACGGAATACATAGCATCTGTCAATATTTCAAAACAACAAACGGCTTATACAAATAGTGACATGAATTAGCGTAGGTATGGATAAAACTTTACCCTAAAATTGAATTACGATTTATACCTATAACATTTATACCTTCCAATATTAAGTAGGTTAGGTATAAAATAATGGTTATATAAATATTGCACATGCAATATCCGGTCCATTCGTAGGGTCCAGCTTCACTTTCAGCTTTCCAAGCACTAACAGGCACCGTGTAATACAATCCGCAGGGTCTGGTGTCGTATTTAATTAGCTGTCATAGCGATTTTTTAAGTGCTTCACCAACAGAAGAGAAAGACAACACAACTCAATTGTGTGCTTTGATTGGAGGTTCATATTCTTAGAAATTGCAACTGAATTTATCATCAAGACGGCATTTTATTATGAACTAGCTGTCCACCCGCGGCTACGCCCGCGTTGTTTTTTTACTTTTCCGTGCAGTTTCCCGTAGGAATTAGATATTTTCCCGCGGTAAAAACTGAGTATCTAAGATGTTGACCGGGGATATAAGGTACCATCATGCAAAGTTTCAAACAAACTGGTAAACAAACAAAAAAAAAAAACAAAAAAAAAGATATGTTCTATATCACTTTTTACATCCCCCAACTCGGTTTTTAGCATTTTTTTCTATGTAGTACAGATTTTCGACCTCTACAGTTTTATTATAATATACTTAGAATCAGAATAGAACATAGCAAAAAATTATATAATTTAAAATAGATGTTTCGTGTCCTTTATAAACTTAATAAGTAATATTAAATCATCTGATACCCTTACACAATCACACAATATTCAGTACACAATATTCTGTCCGTAAAATTATATTACTTATTTTCTAAATAGTTTTAGTATTCATAGTATTTTTCCATAAGATAACGCTAAGTTCATGTGGTACCTATACTACTATTACCATTGCGAAATCCATAATGATAGCATAACAGAACCCTTTTCACAGCAAGTTTATTTTTTTAACCCAGCATCGGCCAGCTTTGAACCCGAATCAAAAACTGACGCAACAATCAGTACGGAACAAGACCCGTTTTATTTCGACACACAGCCCATCACTCGTATTGTTTAAGTTCATGTTTCTTGTGGCTGGCTTCAGCTAGAACTTTTGCCTATCTGTTTGGATCTGTATTCATTTGATAGTACTTACCTACCTATTCATTTATTTATTCAGCTAATTTAGCTGTCCAGTGTCCGCCCGCGGCTACGCCCGCGTTGTTTTTTTTTACTTTTCCATGCAGTTTCCCGTTGCAATGAGATATTTTCCCGCGGTAAAAACTATCTAAGATGTTGACCCAGATAAACAGAGAAACAATTTTTTTTTTAAATCTGGATATTTTGTTCTAATCACTTCTTTCTTACATCCCCCTGCCTGGCTCGGTTTTTAGCATTTTTATGTTTGACCTCTACAGTTTTATAATATAGATTTTACTGTACACATAGACAGATAAAGAAAAATCATAAATTACAGAGACAACACAACAGGTCTGCGTATTTCTAAAGAAACATCTTACAGCACTTGAGAAGTAAAAGAACATAATTAATTTTATATGCATTTTTGTTTTCAATATTTAATGCACAATACAGAAAAAAATACCTTAAAAACTACCTACCTACATCCTAAAGTAATAATAAGTAGGTATGCAGCTTCTTTCTAAAGCTGTAGGCTCGGATTTCTAGAAGCAGATTTTTTAATACAAATTCTGTTGTAGATGTGTTTTATCCTTTTCTGTTCACAGTTTTCTGTGCTACGACAATGCCATCATGATGAATTCCATATCGTTGTAAGTTTCAACAGACAGGAAATCATCTATACCTTACCTATTATAAATTATTAACCTCAAATCAAGCCCAATCGCGATTATACCCTATATAATTAAGTAGAATTGATTTATGATAGTATAGGTGGATAATAATGTAAACAACCTATTGCTGGGTCAACATACTCATATCACGAGCGATAAGTACAGAAGCCAGTACATGCGGTTGGACATTCGCACTATGAAATTCAACCCTATCGGTACGGAATACGGGCGCTCTCAAGGTCAATATTTTCATCCTGCCGCATGTGCTACTACTGTACATTTCTCGTCTCACTTCCTTTGTTCGCGCATTGATAAGATCCTGCGACTGAAGATACGTAGGTATTATGGTAATGAAACTGCGAAATAATGTGTTCATTACCATTTCAAATTAGGCTTCAGTTGATAAGCAGTTGTAAGTCACGATAATTTTCGCATTGCTTCTGTGTAATAATAAATAAGAGAGATTGCTTGAAAACTGAAAGTATCTTTATTTTTTGTTAAATAAATTAACGATTCATATCAAATCTAATACAATCCAACTCCGACGTCTTTTCCAAGCGCACATTTATACAAAGAAACATCTCTATATGAAAAAAGGCTTCTATAAACACATTGCGTAGACAAACATTGGACAGACCTTCGATGTTTGAAGATGGAATTCCAAAATGTTCTAATTAATGAATAACTAAAAGAATGTTGCGCGAAGGGCATTAGATGCACCTAAAAATTTGTCGTATGGGGTCTTAAAAGCCTCAAATAAACTCGACTATAAAAGTATCATACTGCATTTTTTTTTCTTTTAGTATAAATAAACCAATGTCCAAAATTTTCCCTGTAAAACGTATTTCAAAAGCACATTTTAAATATAAAAGTTCCTTATTGTCATGTAGGTACGAGTATTGTACAAATAATTAATATTGTAGTTATTTCGGGAAATGTATATATAAGATTTTTTAATATATTTAATATAATTTGTACTAAATTTATAAATAAGAGACTTTAGATTTCAAGAGTTAGAAAAAAAATGTGAATACAATAAAAACTTGTAATTATTTAATTAAAATTAGTTTCTTTTTTTAATGCGTCATCTTTGTGTACAAAAGGCCACGTAGATGCTCGTGTCGTACGCATAATGCCTCACGATCGGCTTGACGCGATGTGAACGTCAATCAATCAAGAAAGTGTGATTGAATTAACCATTCGGTTAAGCGGCTAAGCTTGTGGTTAAGCGTGATTGTTATATCTTTTCAGATAGAATTGTCTATTGGCTGATCGAGAAACGAAATGTTGTCCATCTTCTTCTATCTATCTATATACTTACTATAATAAAACTGAAGAATCGGCGTGTCTGTACCTATACATGATTTGTTTTACAAAAAACTGATTGTAGGTGATATAAGATAAAGGAAGTGTAGCTGAACACAGAAATACAAGTTTTGAAAAAATGTCCGTTAGTCGATCTGTCTGTCTGTCTATACACGCTAATCTCTGAAACTACTAGACGGATTTTAATGAAACTTTACAATAATATAGATTATACATCAGAATAACACATAGGCTACTTTTTACCGCGGGAAAATACTTCGCTAGTAAAAAATATATTAAATACAAGGTATTAATATTAACCCTAAAATTATTATTAGTGCTACTATCACGTAGAATAGATTTTTTTGTATAAAGATATTGAGAATGTACGAAGTAGTGATAATATTTCATAGCGGAAACAGCAAACTATTGTAAAATGGAAATTTGTGATGAGGATAAAATATCATAGCGAAGTAAATAAGTAGGTGACTGGGATTATCGAAAAACCGTGAAAGTTGTAAATTAGTTATACTACCTAGTACTATTATTTATTCTGTGGTGGTTATACCCAAAATTATGAACATAGTAACTTTATAAATTTGTATTTCTAGAAATATGTCGAGCCGGACTAAAGTGCGTGTTGTCAATGACCTACTGAAATGATTGCCACGATACGGCTTCACAGGCGATAAACCCCGACATGTAGGTATAGTTTAGCAATAAACTGAACAACAATAGCATGTGCGATATTAACTTACGACCTACGACAAGGCATGCCTTTTAATCCGGAACGAAATTGTCCACTTGTTTTATTTCATTCTCTGAATACACTACTTTATGCCTAGTGATGTGCCGTCCCCGGGAATATTTCCACCATATTCCCGGGAAATTTCCGTTCCCAGGAATATTCCCAACGAAATTTGCTGTTCTGGCTGACTAGATGTGGTAGACCGGGTTGGTGTTTTCCAGTTAGGTACCTAACGACCCGACCGACCCAACAGATCTCACTGACTCGTTCTAGTTGGCCTCAAACGGAAAGTAGCATTCTGGGAATATTCCCGGGAACGGCACATCACTATTTATGCCGCATGCAAACGCAACTCAATTGTGATTTACGACTCATCAGTGACAAGTAATTTATTTATATATAGCACTTGATTAAGCAAGTATTGAAGAAGATAAGTACTCAGAAATTTTAAGATATGAATAGCATTTGTCTGTGTGCTTGACTTATCGTCTTCATAATCATACATAAGTATACGCGTATGGCGTACGGCAAGATACTCTTGTCCCAAATTATAAAACACTTATTCTATATTTTCGCTTAGAAAATATAAATTCTTTGTTCAGCTTTCTTTATTTCAATATAGTCATCATCATCGACATAATAAACGCCACACCGACCTTCGCGTGCATTGATCGAGGTTTTATCTCTACAAAAATAACCCAAGTCAATAATACTAAAAATGTCTGGTGTTAGTTTTATATCAATTGATTTGCTCTCCACCGACAATACATGTATTTGCATATTATTGAAGTAAAAGTTTTAAAATAATTTTGTTGCGGATATTATATTACAAGGGCTTTCCTAAACTATTAATAATTTTATGCAACAGAGAGGTAGGTCCTACCATGCATGCATACATTGATAATTCCATTATGATCTTTGGACCACCTTGTGGAGGGCCTGCCAAAGTAGAACATTACACATTACCTACCTAATATAATTATCACGGTACTAAATAAATATGAAGACGCGACACGAGACGCCACCGCTGCTGCCGACCCACTTTTTAAACGAATTAGTTCAGAGTCTCTTGCGCAAGGGTCCCAAAGTCCCAAGTGCACAATTATTATGAAGTGCAGACGCTATATCACTTATTCTGTGGTACAAAGTCACTGTGATAATGTGCTTAATGCACAATCTTGTGGAGAAAGTGGATATTTTCTTGAAATTATCTTCTTTGGTACTCTACACCTATTGTTTCGTTAAACCGACAATTAAGAAAAATTGTGTAAGTATATAAAGATGTTATGGACATGTATTTACAAATTGTTGGGATAGGCAAAATTAAATATGTATTTTGTTTGGCTATATATTTGTGATGTTTATTAAATATACTAATCAATCTAAAGCATATTATTAGTGAAAGAATATGAGAACTGTAAAGTTTATTAGATATTATAATAGGTACCTATTTGAAAAAAAAAATGTTACTTTCAAATTTGAAGCACCATTAATGTTATTATTTATTACTTTATTATAATCTTAACTTTCAATATTAACACAATATTTTTATGTTTCCTAACTTTATTATAATTTATAACACTGCCTGATACGTCACATTTGATTTTGACATCAACTTGCATTGTATTTTGTAACACATTTAAAATGATATAAAACTTATCGAATGACATAACTGTTAAATATTCATGGTCAAATATGTTTACCTTTATGATGTCTAACAAATATTTGTGTCGGAGCTACTCGAATGGTTCAAATGCCGGTTGACCTACAGTTAAAATCAAATAGTCGTTAAGATTGGATTTAAGTAAACTCGGGACTTGAAAACGACCTTGCGTGGGCGCATGTGTTTACACATCTAATGTTGTGACGTAATATTTTGGTTAGCAGTGAAAATAAACAGATGCGGATTGGTTAAGTGTAAATCTTACAAATTATTTACATACCTCAAAATTGAGCAATTATTATTCTGTTTTGTTCGTTATTATCTTACTTATATTCTAAATTTAAAATCTAGAACGCAACATACAAATTACTCGTTAATAAAATATATTTTACGAAAAAAAAATATTGTTATTGTTGACAATATTTTCTAATAAGAGAAACATTCTTGTCAGTGTCAGCAAATTTTTCTGATCAGCGGATGCAAAATACATGTTTGTTTTGTAAAAATATTAAATGTTTAAAACAATAGACATTTTGAACTCGAAGCATATCGTGGGAAGTAGAGAGTTTACGTTACTTACTTGCGGCAAGTTGTAGACATAACCATTAAAGGTAATGTGGCGTAAAATTGTTTGCCTACGTAAAAAGACGTTTGTTGCTCAATGCAAGTACATCTTCAATAGTAGGTTATATGTATCGACTAGAATGTTAGTCAGCTAGGTGTGTCACCTATTAGCCTTGACAAGACACTTCTATGTTTTTCCTTACTATTTATGCATAATTGAAATAATCATAACAAGATTTGCATTCAAAGTGCATGAAATGAAATGTGAAAGCAAGCGACCCGTAAAAGCTGTTTATTTTCTCTTTAATATAACTTTCATTTATACTTTACTATCTTTAAAGTTGTCGACACGTAGTGCCTACATACTAAATATATACGTGGGGCATTTATACTGAAAGTTTAGCACTGGCAGCGTAAAAGTTTGAATTACGAGTAGGTATATTTTATTTTATGGGGAAAACACTTTTCAATAGTTTTTTTTTACCTACAGTTTTGAAAGTAATTGCAATGGTATCTAAAAATACCGTTGATAAAAATGTATGTATAAAACTTAAAAAATAGTTAACAGCTTTTTTATAGGTAAATAGAACCTAATTGTATTTAAAAAATATGTATTAATTTTTATATAAGTATGTAAAGCTAAGAAAATAAAATGATGATGCCGTATTCAACAAGTGTCTTTGAATTACATAGAATCTCATTAACTAAATCTATAAAGTTACGAAAATATTCATGACATAACAAATATCGAAAGTATTTTCCCTTTCTCACAATTTAACTAAAGCTTACCTAAAGCTTACCTAATTCAATTAGTAAGTAGATACTTAGCAATTTTTGAAATTATTTTAATTTTATTTATCAGCTTATTCAACCCATTCCATTGTCTCACAGCGAAAATGTGCGAACGTAAACAGTATAACAATGAACTTATTGTTAAGCAGTGAAAATACTGTTATTTACACTTCTTAATAAACACTATTTATTATTGTTTCAGGTAAGTATTGTGAGAAATACATATTCATGTACGTGAGTATTTATATATTGAAAGTTGTTCAACCGCAGCTTTCTCGCTGTAAAAATACCTACTTATTTTATTAAGAGCATTGTAAACGTACGTTAGTTATTATTATACAAAAATAGGACACGTTTTGCTCCCCAAAAATGTGTATTTCTATCCTAGTATGTTTCTTGCTTTTTTCATTGTATCTATCTTACAACACGTCAAATAATTTATATAAAAAAATGTTTTATGGAAACTACAACCCGACTACAATCTCTTTGTGCGAAAATACATTTTATTTCGTCCTCTGTTCCGCCGATTTCAGTAAAAAAAGCGTGTCAAAAAGTCAAAGCTTATAAGAGTGGCGCAAGGATCTTATAAGTACTATATTGGAGTGGCGCGATAATTTGAAATTACTCTACATGTCAGTGTCAAGTGTATAATAACCACAGAGTTAATAACTACATAATAAAATCACATCAGAAGATTCACCAAATCATCCAATTAAAATGAACCGAGACTCTCACCGTCTACTTAAAGAAAAATAAATTAAGGTTACTGGTTCTTAGGAATTTCAGATCATTAATCAGATAGGCGTCTTTTCTAACACTCGACCACTTCCCGACGAATAATGTAAACCGAAGAAAAAATACCTTCATAATCTCTAAGAGCTCGGTCCATGATATTTTAAAAGCAGCCACATTATCCTTTTAAAAAGAAGTTTAAAAATCGAAGATAATGTTTCATGCCCCTGGCTTTAACACCTATGCATTAGGGTGAGCGGAGCTGGTATTATTTTAAACTTTTTTATGAAGGAAGTGGGCAATAAGGTTGGTCCAGTCTGTACCTGCCGGGTCCCGAGCACCTGCTTTCCACAAAAAATACACAAACACGTTCTATTTCGAGGATCAATAGGCACGGGGCCCGCCCGGGGCAAGTGAACCGTGAATTATTACCGCGTCATGCTGCTCCACTGGCAATGATTTTCATAAAACAACCGTTATTTTAATAACTTATAATTTTAAGCTTTCTCTAATATGATTGCCTTACACTTTCATAACTTCTGATTCAAATTAAATCGTCACCGCGTAAACGGAAGTTTTTAACAAAATTCCATCCGTTTTAACGATATCCCTTTAACTCTGAGTGCCTTTAATAATACGTAAAATAAAACTAAATCTTCCGCGGGATTACGGAACGCGTCTATTCGCGTCGCCCCCATTCACACTCCGCGGTTAGTGACATCGGCGAAATTAAAAAATAAAACATGTCTGCCCGTGTAGAGACTGATATAAAATTCTAATTTTGAATCTCCCCCGCTTTCATAATGGTTGGCATTATATCACACGACTCGCTTTTCTTGATCCTCCTGAACTATGCTAATGATTGCGGCCAGTGACATTATTACTATTAGAAAAGGAAAAATGGTTCATCTGCGTGATTCAACTGTCTAATATTTTTCAGAGAGCTTACTATTCTAAGGGAAATACGGAAATAAATACGAAACAGTTGAGTTCATACAATTACCTCAAATCAGACTATCTCCGATCTGTCGGATGTCCGTTAAGCGGCTTGTTTGAGCGGTTCCATTGTTTATTCGAAGAATACCCTGTGATCTTTGCAGTAATTTTCTGTCCAATTAATCTGGTAACATTCAATTAAATTACCTACTCGTATGTTCACAGGAAAATTAATTACGAACAGATTTTAGCTTAGGTTAGGAGTTAGACACACACAAACAAATACACTATTTTATAAACTATTCCTAAGGCTTAGTAAAAAAAAGACTTATTAATTTAAAATTCCTTTGGGGTTATGACGTCATATTAGCACATATGTACGATTGAAATTAAACAGCCTACACAAGATTGTGCATTACACAAGCAATCAAGGATGACGGGTTGCTGAATATTAAATTCTTGAATATGCAAATATAAACAATTAGGTATGCAAATAATGTGGATCTTATAATTTAATTTGCTAGGAAATGATTATCTTCTGAAAAATGACAGATCCATGTACAAATAAGTATATCAACAGATTTAATGTCATGGTTTTTTCTTTCAAATGTTCTTTATATGCATAGGTATAGCTGGCTTAGCAATACAGATAATAAAAGGCAAGAAGGGTTTGTAAAGTATGTAGGTATATGGGTGGGGGTAAGTTAAGTAGGTATTTACAGTATAACAAGTCGGGCGCCATACCGCCGGGGTTAGTGGGGTAGTAATCTGGGTTGGCGACTGGTTGGAACAGATCGATAAGATGCATTCTGCGAAGTTATAAGCCATTATTATCTATTCAGGTCAGTTTTTTAATATTATACCTGCGAATAATCGGAGCGACGAAATACGCAGTGCAGACCCGCTCAGAGGTTAACTACAGCGAAATTGGGCCTTGTTAGTGGGTGTATATTGTGCTTGGGTATAAAAGATTCAGCAGAAAGTATAATGGTTGATGTTATATTATCACCTCCTTTCTGAAATTTAATAATCTTGGCAGTCTCGCATGTTTCGAAACCTTGTATGTATGTACCTATTTCTTTGTGTCCTGATTATTGAAAATATAATATTCTTGAATGATGTGGTTATTTGAATAAAATTTGAATATAATTTTTGAATCTTTCTTTACTTTGTGTTAGTCTGCGATAGACGGTGATTTCTCCGATGGCTTTATAACCTTTAGAGTGGACTAATAAAGTACAATGACGGTCTAAAAAATTTTCCACTGAATCTTAGCATTTTTTTATATCTGTGTTTCGAGACGCAGACTAAGGTCGACTCTTATCAACATCATATGACCGCTAGTTTCAGAGAACATTACTCACAATAACAGTCTAGAAAACACGAGCATGCCTACACTATCATTCTGATGACATTTTGAGAAAATTATTCCATCCTGGCTGATGTCAATAGTTAAAAAACTAATAAATAAGACACTTACTTGACTAAAATAATAAAATGATAGAAGTCGAAGTAGAAATAATTTAGGACGTAGCTGCCTAAGAAACATAATAAAAAACACCGAAAGCTCAAAAAAAAGGAATGCATGAACCAACAGCGTCTAAAATGCAGCCTTCACACTTCACAGTTTCCAGGAACTCCAAATCTGATACAATTTTTGAGCTTAAAGTTTCCTTATAAAGTTGCTAAGTATAAAGTAAGTATGAGAATGTCTTACGTCCATACGTTACGGCGTTCCGTGTCGTTGCCTCAATAGATCAATGTAAGTTGGGTCCCTTACTATTTACAGAGTTAATTCACATCGTAAATCTAGGTATGGTCACGTATAGTTGCCATGAGTGTTTACGACCATATTACTGTTGTACCTGGTTTCCTTGTTAGGAGCACGGAGGTCATATTCGTTTTGTCGCCCACATCGCATTCGGCCACTTGCCTTTTTTTGACATTATGGAAAAGGTTAGATGACGAAATCGGTCCATGTGCCAAATTGTGAAAGTAAAATATTAAAATTACCTAAGAATTGATGCACCAAACTTTGTCTTCAATTAAATTATCAAAAGAGTTAGTAATAAAGACTTTTGTCAGATCTTTGTGGAAGTAAATTAACTTTTATTCTTTATTTCCTATGATTGAGACACAATGCAATAAAATATTTTGGCTGATTCTCTTAAGGATCTCTCTCTCTTGGCTGAAACTCTTATATATCTTACTTTATGCCACGAAATTTAATAGCAGTACCTACCTACCGTGACAGAAACTTGGTAACAAAAGAAACTCGAGCATACGGTACTTATTGGAAAAAGTCTTGACCCTGGTGGGAAGCTATCGCCAGAACAAAGGTTTTACTTCACCATGAAGCCACCGAGTCACAGGCTTTTGTAAAAAAAAGTTTACTATTTCGTTTCCGTTACTTCTTAACTTGTCCACAAATAACATGGAATTTTATAATTAATTCGAATTATATTTTTTTAATTTACAAATAAGACCTCCGGCATTGTAAAAGATGGTGATATTGAATTCTTATGTAAATTTTGGCTTCTTAATTGTTCTAACCTTCGATAGGTGTTCACAAACAGTTGGTCAGTAGGTCCGCGAGGTTTCACCGGTAATCCGATATGGAGGTAAGGTGGGCTATGGTGAGGTTGTCTACATTTGGGGTTACCTACCGTTATTGCTTGCTTTGCCTTATATTAGGTACTTATATCAAGAGCTTTGCTGAGTCATGCTAAAGCTTGTACGGATTAATACAAAAATTGTTTGTATCATTTTCACGTGTTTCGTCACACACGTGGTTATATTAATTAGTAAAAGTACCTACTAATTGTGAAGCTATACGAATAAAACAATGGTTGTTTTAAAACGCCAAATTATAATGTAACATTACATTACGCTTATTCTCATTATTATACTTAAGTATTATACAGTGACTGTCCTTATGCTAAATACTTATTTTAAACATAAGAATTCGATATTGAATAAATGATCTATATTAGGACAGCAAAAGTACGTTGTATTATGAAGAATTATGTTTATTCGTAAATCAGCTGACATTTGTCATACATTTTGCACACAAATTGGTCACACGATAGGTGAATTAAAATCCGATTACAGTTACTGTATCTACTACATTGTGATTGCATTTCTCTTCAATCAATGTCGTGTATACTATGCGTGCCAAATAAGAATAGGATCGCGCTTGCTGCTAACGTCACGAGACAGATGTCAAAATACGACAGAAAAGTACGGTCTACAAAAAAATCTAATGATATGAATATATAATAATTAATTTGAATTAAATGATAGAGATAACACAAGCACAACAAACAGCAAAATAGTAATATTATTACTGGGCGCACCGATAGACGCGTCTGTGTTGCCAGATTATGTGGATTTTTGTGATTAAGGTTACCTCGAAGAGAGTTGGCCCCACTGAAAATTCCTAATATGATTCTAATATGATTATTTTGATTATGTTAATTAATAATTTAGGTATGCAGGTATGCATAAAAATCACGAAAATTCACATAATCTAGCAACACGGACGCGTCTGTCGGTGTAGTAAATATTACTATTTTGCTTATTGTTGCGTTATCTATATGATTTAATTTATTGAAATTAATTATTAAATATAAAAATTATTACATTTTCTTGCAGACTGTACAAAGTCATTTGGTGACATTTGTCTCGTGACGTTAGCTGCAAACGCGATCCTATTCTTATTTGGCACGCATAGACGTGTAGGTTACATCCAAGCATAAATGGACAACATTACAGTAAAACTACTACAAGTTTCTAGTGAACTTTACAAACTGGATGTCAATCAAGGTTCTTAATCGACCCACATACCAATTCATAAGGCCATTGAAATTTTATTCTTCATCTGACCACATCTGACTGAACATAGGTACCTACGTATTCGCTACCTACCAAAATAAACTTCTAGTTAAGTTCTAACGTTTTTATGAGTTAACAATATACGATGCGATGTTTGTTGATTAGCCAATAAGTCTCGACTGTACACCCTTATTTTTTATCTTATCACGTTTTTTAAATAATGTAAATTGTGATTTGCAACAAACGATATTTTTGTCTATCTAATTTTTGAAAAAGTCTCTGTTCCGTTTTATAAACGATGCAACTCTTTTGCGAAGTTGACTATCCTGGGTTTTCAAGGCCCTTGAGTTTTTAACTATAATTTCAGAAATATGACTACATTCGACTTCTTCTTCTTCTGGTTCCTCTCCACTACTGGAGGTTGGCAGTCAGCTCTGCATACGTCCCTCTATCTCTCGCCAAACGGAAAAGTTCTTCGACCGTGGCGACGCCTGTCCAGCTTTTAATGTTGTCGAGCCACGACATTTTAGGTCTGCCGACGCCTCTTTTCCCTTCGATTTTGCCCATCAGAATCGTTTGAAGTATCTGGTAGTGCTCATTTCTTATTATGTGACCTAGATACGCTACCTTCCTCTTTTGGATGGTCTGCAAAATCTCTCGGGACTTGTGTACTCGTCTTAGCACCTCTACATTGGTGACTCGATTAATCCAACTAATTCGTAGCATTCTGCGGTAAAACCACATCTCTAAAGCCTCCAGTCTTCGGCGGGTATCTTCCTTAATAGTCCAAGCCTCAGAGCCATACAATACTATTGGCCATATATAGCATTGGAGTATTCTAACACGCAAACGAACATCGAGCTTTCTATTTGTGAGTACCTTTTTCATTTTTGTGAAGGACGCACGGGCTACTTCTATCCGGGATTTAATTTCCTGATCCGAATCCCATGTTTCAGATACCCATGTTCCAAGGTACTTATAGCGCGAAACACGTTCTATTGCGGTGCCAGCGACAAAGATGGTGGGATTTGTTGCGACATTTCGTGATACTAGCATGAACTTTGTTTTTGACAGGTTCATTGACAGGCCTGCGTTACGGCTTTGGACATAGACTCTATCCACTATCAACTGCAACTCCTCCGGTGTTGAGGCAATCAAGACGGTGTCGTCGGCATATCGGATGTTGTTGATAAGGCGACCGTTTATGGCTACACCCCCTTTCTTATCCTCTAGAGCTTCTGAAATGATAGCTTCGGAGTACAAGTTAAAAAGCAAAGGTGATAATATGCAACCCTGCCTTACACCCCGACATATGGTCACTTCCTCTGTTTCCTCTCCTTCCACTCTTACAACGCCTTACATTCGACTGCGAGCGTTCAATTATGAACTAAATTTGCTCTTGTTAATAATATCACACTTTCGCGGTACATTTGTCAGTTTTTCACACGCCTCTATGGCCAAGGCCTGTTCAATTAAAACTAATACGAGCGTTTCATAAGAACCCATGACAAAATCAATTTTAGTCTATTAATCACTCTTTTGTCTCTTAATGACTGTTTCTTAACTCGAAAATATGTTTTGGAATTTCGTATACCTATACCTACTTTTGTACCTAACCTAACCTACCAAATGCGATTCCGTCCGAGTGAATCACAAACGTTTAATTCTTTAGGGCATTAGTTAGAGCTATATCTTTTGAATGACTAAGTTTTCGTTTCTGAAGAACTACCAAGTCATTAACATTTATCAAATTGTAGTTAACATGCAATTTACCAGACAACTTTTACCCTTCATGCAAATTGGAGGGAATTTCATTTTATTACGACACAATCTCATCAAGTTGGCTCAAAAAGGGCAGCCAAACCACTCCAACCAACATTTTTAAAGAGAAAAAAGAATCACCTTACATTTTGTTCATTTCGGTTGGAGAACCAGTTTTATGCAAAGGCCCATCAGAATCTGCTTTGAACGATCGCGTGCCAAAAACTGGTCTGGCAACTTTCTTTGAGCCCCTTTGAAAAGACCTTTGAAGATTTATAAGAAACATCAGAATCAAACAGTTAGATTTTAAAAATAGGAAACATTTCTGATGTAGATACCTACAGTAAAATATTTAAACAATAGCTCAAAAGGAAGGAGTAAAAACTTTTTTAATCCAGATCTCTAAGAAACACCAGTAAAAGTCTATAATAACGAGGAACAAATGAGCCCTTTTGCATGCTTGTTTTACTAAGGTGCAAAAAACATTTGCTCAAAGCTAGCATTACGCTGAATATTTTTTTCGCACTTTGCATGGAGGCGGTAATCTCTGTTGACCATATGGCGTGCGTTGACGCTGCATTCACGTATATGCGGTGTGTGGCCATGGTATTAATTGGTGTGGCAGGCAAGGCAAGATGACGTGATGAATACTATTCGAATTATTGCCATCGTTTTGTCTTGTTTGTATTAAAAACTGTTCTGACTGGATATCTAGAGGCCAGTGAAATTGGATGGTCTTTGGTTGAATTTTGATTTTATTTATCATAACTTTTCATGTAAAACTGCGTTATGTATGACCATCATGCCATTAACTATCATCATCCTATTTAAATATTTTGAAATATCCAATCGAGTATTAATCAAAACAGTGCAACATAACAGCTGTCAATTCATATCACTTGTATCTGGGTTAGATGACCAAACGCGACGTGAATAGCGCGATACGCAGTGCGACAAACTCGAACCGAAGTATGTTCGTGATTACATACAATTACTGTAGAAAATACCTACTTATTTACAAATAAAATACTGACGCCTTCTATCTGATGATTGTTTGGAGATTCCACCTATTCTACAAATAAATAGCACGGAATCCTATAATCTTAGTCACGATGATACGATGCTTGATATGAACAAGGGTCTGTTGTACTTCGATCAGTAGAGTAGATACAAATACCAGTACAGTACACTACACGCATGAAATACTTACTTCATAACGCAGAGTGACACATTCCTCAATTGAGTGCGCACCGCGATCTCGAATTAGCGCCAATTTATGTCTCCGGCTGACTCATAACAGTTCCAGAGTTCCAGACTGCACAGAACTCGATTAACAGGAGTATTGGAAATGTTATTTGTAGCTAGAAAATATTATTGGTTTCAAGTTTCGCGAAGATCACAGCTAATGGCATTTTGAAGCAAAAGGGGAGGAAGTTGCTGTTTGTTATCGGTTGCTTGCTCATCAGTTTTATAAACGGCTAGAGCCTACCCTAAACTGGGGCGATTTACCCACAGCCATCCATATTGAGATTGGTTAACTTCAAACACAGCATTAAATTTATTTGCAGGCGTGTACAAGTGTCCGGAAGATCGGCGAATATAACAAGTCTACCGGATATTTAGTATCTATACAAAATATAATAAGAAATTGTAATAAATATCAATAGCAAAGTAAGAGCAAAGTGTCACCCTATTTGTTATAAGTCCAGAGAGCAATTAAAACTAAAACACATGCAGCTATCAAAGACATAAAAGAAAAGGTCAAGGTGAGATCCGACAAATGCTATCAACTTCTATTACAATAAGCTTAGAGCATAGTATACAATGACCATAATATAGGAAATAATGATTTCCTTCCATTAGCCGTACATTAGTCGGGAGCACAGGAATACTGTGCGTCAGTCAATTTGCAGACAAGGTCGCCTTCCTCACATGTAGACGTAGTTGATATAATGTACTAGTGACCCTAGAGTTAGCTGATAAACGTTTAGGAAATACACAACTACTACTACCTACTACTTTTATATTAATTTAAATCGTATTATCAAACGTCAGTGGTACAATTTGTTTTGTTATAGCATGATTGACACGGAAGGAAAACGTAAGTAAAACTAAATGTAGAGACAGAAGAAGGAATATTATACACCGGTTGTATAACTATGCACTTGAGAGATAACACAATTTCTTAAATTATGTATTTCAGGTTTGTGACTTTGTATTCGGTAAAAATTAAATGTAGGTACAAGAAAGAACATTATGTAGCTATAAGCACTATTTGGTATTCTATGCTATAAGTAGTATGTACCTAAACTGATTTTGTCTTTTGACTTTAATATTAAAGTGGTTTATAAATATTATACTAAGGTCACGCTAATGCAGATAAGCTTTTCCCCATTCTATGTCGAATAAATCACGTCAGCTTATAGATAATCCCTACTCTACCATTATAAGAACCATTATGATGAACTCTAAAACTGATATAATCGACAGCAGGCACTTTATAATGACATTATCTTTTGAATTATAGGGCAAAAGCCGAAGGGAGAGTTTATAAAATATACCCGAGAAATCTTCCAAATTATAGAAATGGTTATGTGATTATAGGGTTCTGAGCTCGAGATTTCTATTTTCTTATTTATCGCTTTATGGAAATTGTTCAGTCTTTTTTAATCCCACCAATATTATAAATGCGAATTTGAATGTTCAGATATTTGTTACTCAATCAAGTTTCAACCACTGGACGGATTAGAATGAAAAGGCACTGATTTAAGTTAGGTCCTATCCTAGAACAGGACGTGAAACGTGGCTCTACTTTGTATGCAAATCGAAATCTACGCGGGCGAATTTGTGAGCAAAACCCTTTGTTTCTTTTTTCAGTTCAGTGCAACAATACAATTTCATCAGACTTACCTATTGTCTCTTAAGCTGATGTAATAGGATCCTAATTTGTATTATTGTTTACAATTATCACGGTTGTTAGTCCAATAAGACAATTTAAATTTCTCACGCAAGTGTTATGTAATTATGTTACATCATTGTGAGACAACATTTACAATAAGTTCATTCAACCTTCTACTCATTAGCCTACAAGACCTAGGAAGGGATCTGTTGGTCTAAGTTCTGAGAATTTGAACACTGTATTTTCGAGCAGCGCCCTATTTTGTGTTTGAGTGTTCATCGTATTGCTGAGCGTCATGCTAAGATATATCTTCTCCTTTGTCTACAGGATGTGGTGGACGATCACAGGCAACTTCGGGAACATCCTGCCCATCGACTGGACCAAGTCCTTCTCCCGGAAGATGCATATTCCCACCTTGAACCTTAGCGATAAGAAGGTAAGCTTTTTTATTCTTCACATTGTTTCAGATAATATTTACTGTTATTTTACCTGAACGAGTAGTTTTATGTTTGTAATTGTTTAATTGATTTCAATCAACAGACTAGGTTTTGATCAGTGAAGCGAACCGGCCTTTTACGTTGGCTTCTCCAAAATATTCTCTATACTGGCCTATTTCTGAATAATATAAACTACCTGCTAAATAGTCTTTACTAAACCTAATAATAATTGTTTAATTAACCTATGTTCCTACCTCAATGGACACGTGCTGCAATAGTTAAGTTGCTTGAATTTACTATAAAGCTTAACTAACACATGCAGAACTTTCAGGCTAAAATATTACCTAAGGTTACCTTAGTAACAATAACACTTACATTAGATTGATTAATAAACAGGCTTAAAGAAAAAAAAAACATTCTGACTTCGAATCGAATATAAAACTTCCGATTAGTCTCAGTTTTCCAAAGAATTTAGTTACGGCTCATGGTCATCTTTTAATTGTAAATTAAGCCGAATAAGTGTTCAAATTATCGCTTTAAGCCGCCACCTCCTCATATTTAAACTTTTAACTTTCTTTTTTGTTCGACGGGTCGGGTATCGGGCTAGTGATCAAAAACAAAATAAAATAGAATGGTGCCTTCTCGAGTTCATTGGATCGATCATTTGATGCTATTGTTCATGGGAAAGAAATAGTCATTTGATATTAAAATCTACTGAACTTCTTTGACACAATATTCGATTACAAAAGTATTTCTTATTCTAAGAAAAATGTCTCATTATTTTACTCTAATGACTTAAGACTCATGAGGTTCTATGAAAAAATACGATTCAAAGCATTAAATTAATTAGTCAAAAAATAATAGTCTAACAGTTTTATAACTCAGCTAGATAAAACGGTAGTTCACTCTTATAAGCTTTCAAAAGGAACTTTGCTTTGCGAGCAAATCTCAATTTATTACCTATAGCTAAATCTAGGCATGACGGCTTAAGTCCAAGTAGAAGGCTTATACGGTTTTTTTATTTACCTATCCATTTCAAAAGATTTCTTCCATTAAAATGTTTTATTTCAAACGTAAATTAACAGTACCGAATTATAAATTGAATTATTTTATTTTTCAAACGTAGTCGTAGGTTAGTTACTACAACTGTTATTAAAAATATTTAACTATGCTACTGACGATAAAAATAATGGTTCGTTAGTTGATTTAGATTACGTATGTTCTTGCCATACTTGCTGCAAAAAAGCGGCCAGTGAAGCTATATTTGCGACACAATTGTAGGTCAATTAAAATCACATTCTCGAAAATCAAGTAGTACCAAACCAAAGTCACGGTCACGCATGGTTCTTTCAGGGCGCAATGACCCCGGATGACGAGATCCACAGTTCCGAAGACGAGGCAGTAGCATCAGACCTGGACATGCATGCACTGATTCTGGGCGGGCTGCATCAGGACCACGAGTGCCCTGTCAAGACTGCTGACGAGGTAAGATTATATCACCATACAAAACGTGTCTCTCTACCTAACCCCTTTGTCCCGTTAACTGAAAATCGCCCTCCTAGTCATAAACTGCCATGGCCTATCTGGAAATCCCTCAAGAGACTCGAGACCCAGGTGGGTCGGACAAGGGATAACTTGTACCTATGGGGACTCATAAGGGATTTCAATTTGTAGATTAGGTGTCGTATGGTTCCCCAGAAAATGGGCTATCTCATTAGCTGCCCTTCTTGTTCTGTCACCTGCACGAGAGAGGACTTGACGAAGGCTACTGAAGTGACGACGCTATTCGTGTAGCTGGTTTCTGGGCCGAGACTATCTGAGTTTGCTGTCGACACGAAAATTAAAAAAGAAGACTGGTTAAATGCAAAACAGCCAGAAATTGACCAAGCCCGCCTAAAGGAATATTTTCGTAGAAAAATAAAACGCGCAAATACAGCTTTGTTCGTTTGTCTTAGCATTACTTGCAAGACGTCTGACTTATATTTGCACTCTGAAAAACATCTTTGTCATACTGATGATCTTACATAAAACATTCGAACGCAGAATTGACGAGAGCACCGTTTTAACACACTTGTGGTATATAAGTCAATAAAATATAATAAAAGTGAAACAACATGAGTTTAAAACACTTGTCTAAAATGTCTTGAATGAAAAATCTCATAAAAAGATGTCTGTTTTAGACAGAAGCCTGTTTAACTTTTTTGCGAAAGACCCTATATATTTTATCTACTTTTCGTTTCGTTCGACAGACTGGCACAAAGTAAAACAAGAGTCACTGACAAAAAAAAGATAACTGCGAACATGTGGTGTTGACAGGTGATCCAAGAGATAGACGACATGATGCAGGAGACGCCCTCGTCGGAAGGGGACCTGCTTGAGTACAACGAGGCCCTCGAGAAGGGAAAGGAGGTGCTCAGCCAGCCGCTTTACGAAGACAGTGAGTGTTTCTAAGAGCTTTATGCGAGACTATTTTTAGTATTTTTAAAAAGAGAATAAAGACAAAATTTGAAATTGCATGCCAGTTGGACTTTTAAGGACAGAAGCACTGAGTATTGTTACTTTGTTGTTGTTGTTGTTGTTGTTGATGTTACTTGATTGTTGTTATTGTTGTTTGTTGTTGTTGTTGTTATCAGAGTTCTCTTTTTTTTACCTTATTTTATGGGAATTTAGCGATTTAATTACAATAATATTTAAATTTAAGCAGTGTAAGTTTTTGTCCAGCAGTGGACGTCTTTCGGCTGATGATGATGAAGTTTTTTATTGTCAAAGAAAGGCATAGGGCAGTAAGCAGGTATTCCTCAATAATGGTTTACCTAAAAGTATGAGCGACAACGCATGGGTAATAATAGTAGGTCATAATCACGTCCTAATAGATAACCATTATTTAACTTTCTTTCAAAGTTTTGTTTTATTTATTAACTTTGTTGTTAATTTATCTGACCCATCTTCATTAACAGTTTTGATTGACACGTAACATAATAACCAACATGATTACGATATACCAGTAGGTTATCCAATAATTAATCCATTTAAAATATCCACAGCCGCAGTTTTTGCATAATAACGATCGTTCGTATATAAACAAAGATCTAGACAGAACCGGTTTTGATGGGAAGACTAGTTTTAATACAACTTCAAGTACTAGGAGGTACCTATTACATGAGATGATATAATTTGCTGCCAGTCTGCTTTATGACAATGGCGACAATTTTAAAGTCGTTACCAACTGCCGTATAAATATTTTGATTGTGAGAAATGTCACACAATTCATTTCGTTAATAATTTAAACGAGATATTTTCGGTCGGTAGAGTCACACGGTAGCGAGATGACCACGGCGATGAGATATTTATGTCATCTTGATAATCTTAATTTGGCGGACTTTTGATGGTTTCACGATGATAAAATTATCATTATTTTTTTTTCTCAAAGATGTTAAACAATTCCACTTCGTCTATTTTCTCTCGAACTTTATTTTACTTGTTTTCAGTTTATAGAAATCTACGTTAGTCAATTTCAGTCTTCGTTATCTGCTTATTTGTCTTTAGTATTATAAAGAATAAATATCGTACGGTATTTAAGTACCTACGAAACTGTATTAAAAATAAATAGCAATACATTACAATGGTAGGTTTCCTTTACATTATCATGATAATGAATTATATATATTGTCTTGTCTTTTGAAATTCGCCTGTCATTCAAATGGATGGACAAATTGAGAGCGAACGAGAGCATTCACCCAAAAGCGATGACGTCGCGTTGATTCAAAATCTGTTTGCATATCGATTCTCTCTTTGAATCTGAATAACGTTCAAACGCGTTCAGCACCTTGAGATTTTAATAGAATTTGCGCGGCTCGAGCGCCGATAAATCTTATTTTTACATTCTTTTACGCACACGATTCCCGGGAAAGATTTTTTATGATTGTATGCTGTATTCTGAACTGAGAGGCAAAACACAATAAATCAATCAATTGCTATTGTTTGCAATAGAAATAAGGTAGGAATAAAAAAAAGTAATACGAAACGGAACGAATTAGTCACTACACCAACAGGATATTTTCCTTTTTTTTTTACCCCCGACGAAAAAGAGGGGTGTTATAAGTTTGATGTGTGTGTCTGTCTGTCTGTCTGTGGCATCGAAGCTCCTAAATGGATGCGCAGATTTTGATCTAGTTTTTTTTGTTTGCAAGGTGTCACAATCAAGAGTGTTCTTAGCTATGATCCAAGAAAATATCTTCAGCCATTTGAAGATTATCAGCTGTTTTCTAGTTATTGAAAGGATCAAGTAACGGTTTTGTGTCGGGGGTTATTTAATTTTACATTTTTTAATTTCGTGTAATTTCAAGTCCGTTGAAGCTTGATTGGGTCGTACCTTTTCGACACTAGCATAGGTCAAATCAAACAAAAAAATGTTGCATGGTAACAATGGACTTAATTCCGGCATGGCCGCTAAAATCTCTAAAAAATTCTAAAGTTTTATTTAATCGATCTTGAAATCTCAACTTATGACGATTTTGAGAAACAAGGCAACAAATGTGACATAAAATTAGGCTGTGTTAATTAACTTGTTATTTGTATACCTACTTAATTATAATCCCAGTTACGTGCCCACCCTTAATACTTAAGTATATTCTTAACCTACATTTTGTGGTAATACCTTTCGCTGCCCATAATTTGCACGTAACACACCCACATATGAAATTTTACGATTACGACTTGACATGATTTAATTATTCCACTACCATAATGTGTTGAGGTGTAACTACCTACCTAACTGGTACTGTACCATATTGTATTCAGGTTCTATTATTTTTTTCTGTCTTGATTGAAAGTAGAAATGGGCATACTTTAAAACCCCAGATATCTGAGCGTTTAGATTCGAGGAATATCTCCTTTCCTGTAGGTAGGTAGTATACCTACGCGTTATATGCCTACTATTCAGCGAATACGTTTATCTGGTAGTTTAGGAGTAGGATAATCGTTAAAATGAGACGACAAGTGTAGCTACTTTTTAATTTTACTCTTTTTTGTCCGACTGTACAAGGTTACATTGAAGTGTAAAGACTATATTTGCAGTTTCACTGCGACTTCATGTCATTGACTGCAACATGCATTGCGTATTGCTTGATTAGCAATACTACCTATTTAGATTTATATTAATTTTATTACTTTACTTTACTTTGGACAACCGTCTAATACAGATGTCTACTAAATCAAGAACCTAGTTTCATTTTTGCCGCCTACGTCTCGTCTAATATAGAATGGCGACCCTGTATAGAAACATGTTCATTTACGAAAGTTTCAACCGATCAATTCTCATCTTCCAGAACTACGCCAACTATCGCTCCCGCAGCTGAACGAGATCTTTATGGAGTTGGAAGTGCTGATCCGCGAGTTCTCGGAGACGCTGATCGCGGAGCTGGCTCTGAGGGACGAGCTGGAGTATGAAAAGGAGCTGAAGAATACCTTCATATCGCTGCTTCTGGCCGTGCAGAACAAGCGCCGCCAGCACCACATAGAGAAGAAGAAGAGGGCCGGCCCGCCGCGCTCGCCCAACCTCAACGGCAGCTACACTGACTCCAAGGTACACACTATGGTATAGGTACAATGAAGACGGCTCGACAATCACAAGACAAGGGAATCTTCAAAGCTATTTATTTTATCTTCAAATCAGGATCTGGTCTTTCGTCGACCCTCGGAGTAATTATAATGACAAACCTTCTTTTTTTTAAATGCGAGACAATTCCTAAATCAAAATCAAATCGTTTTTCTAGAATTAGGCATAAGCGCCAGTTACATTTAAAAGGAGTTTGCAAACGCACTGATGCAAACTCCACAGTACCTACTCCAAAAACAATATAGTTATAAAGACAGAGTCCCTAAAGCGTCTTCTTCATGATGTTTTTTCGTATCAACGCACTAGGTGTATTCGATACAATTTGTAATTGTAATTTAATTTAAAAGATAACTTCATTTTCTTCAAAATTCATCTGCATAGTAGCGAGGTCAAAAGTGGACCGAAGATCTGGTGAGACTCGCAGACCACAGTTTTGAAGGAAGCAGGACGGATCGATGTGGAGACCTTACTTACTAGTACTCCTGGAAAAAAACAGATACAGTCTAAACTGAGCGCTACGCACACAAAGATAATGTGTACAAAAATACACACAAGTATGGCTCGCGCGCACTCGTGCGATAAAACATCTGTAGCAGTTTTGCACTTTAAGTTCTAATATAATCTTAAATTAGGTTTGGGTTTTGGTGCATATCACTTTATAAGGCAAAACAACTTTATAAAATGCATTCGTTTTCGATTTTTTGTTGAGGGTATAAGGTTAAAATGAAGGTGGTAATATAGTGGCCACTGCCTTGTAATGTATGCTTAGAGAATAAATATACTTACATACCTAGATAGAGCACGCGCATCTCTCCGCTGCCTTTCTGTCAAGCGTAAGCAGATGTTGTATGGGCGGTGAAATCAATAACATTTTTCTTTTTGGATTTGTTCCTCGAGTCATGTTTGCAACTTATCACTGCACATATCAAAATTTTCTCCTATTAAATTACTTATTTTCACCGGGAAAAAGAATCAGCTCCGATATCCATTTGATACTAGACGAAGCGCTGAAGATATTCGGACTGTTCATACCCGTGCTTACGGTTCATACTCGATTAGGCGTGCTATATTGCCTCCCACAATTTTTTTTAATTTATACTCTACTAGCGACCCGCCCCGGCTCCGCACGGGAAAATAGTTATTGTGGGTTATCCTTAAGTATATTATGCATGTATTATACATATAAACCTTCCTCTTGAATCACTCTATCTATTAAAAAAAACCGCATCAAAATCCGTTGCGTAGTTTTAAAGATTTAAGCGTACAAAGGGACATAGGGAGGGACATAGGGACAGAGAAAGCGACTTTATTTTATACTAGCGACCCGCCCCGGCTCCGCACGGGAAAATGGTTATTATGGGTTATCCTTAAGTATATAATGCTTGTATTATACATATAAACCTTCCTTTTGAATCACTCTATCTATTAAAAAAACCGTATCAAAATCCGTTGCGTAGTTTTAAAGATTTAAGCGTACAAAGGGAGGGACATAGGGACAGAGAAAGCGACTTTGTTTTATACTATGTAGTGATGACTATTATGTAGTGATAGTGATAGTGACTAGCGACCCGCCCCTGCTCCGCACGGGAAAATGGTTATTGTGGGTTATCCTTAAGTATATTATGCATGTATTATACATATAAACCTTCCTCTTAAATTACTCTATCCATTAAAAAAAACCGCATCAAAATCCGTTGCGTAGTTTTAATGATTTAAGCATACATAGGGACATAGGGAAATAGGGACAGAGAAAGCGACTTTGTTTTATACTATGTAGTGATAGTGAAGAATGTATGTATGTTTGTGTGTTGCAGTACCTGACGACAGTGATCCCGTTCCACCTGGAGGGCGGCCCGCCGGACAACCAGGCGCTGCAGGTGCTCATCAAGAGTAAGTACAGCTGTACAGACCCATCACTATGACCACACCATACTACAAGTACAGCAGTACAGCCCCATCACTATGACCACACCATACTACACACTTACTACTTATATTGTAAACGCGAAAGTTTGTAAGGATGTATGGATGGATGTTTGTTACTCTTTCACGCAAAAACTACGTTTTTATGAAACTTTACAATAATATAGCTTCTAAAGCCTTACCAAAGAAATAAGAAACCTGCTCTGGGGGCGCCATGTGTATATTTTTATGACTATGGCAACAATTTCCCTTATAAAATTAGTTCCATTGAAATTCCGCAATATGGCGAGGTTTCTTATTTCTTTGGTCGGGCTTTACATCAGAATAACACATAGAATACATTTTACCGCGGGAAAATTTCTGTTCCTCTGATCGGACCGTAAACCCCATAAAAAAATAAAAAGATACTATAGAAGACAATAGGATTTCTAAACCTGTAGGTAGAAAAAATGTTTTTTTTTTTTTTTTCAATCGTGTCAAGAATTTTAATACTAGCCTAAACTTATTCTTTTGTTTTCAGTCCTGAAGGCGATAAACGAAGACAGTCCCACCGTGCCCACTCTACTCACCGACTACATCCTCAAAGTGCTCTGCCCCACATAAATCACCCCCCCTCCACACACATACACACACATTACTGTACCTACACCGCATTGCACACACACTTTCTCACTTATGGAACAGTCTACTGTAAGTTGGTACTTGGTTCGCATAATTGACGAAGAAAAAGGCAGCATATCTATAATAGATAGGAAAAGTCATTGAACAATACAGGCATAAATCAGTGCTAAGATTATTTCTTTGTGAATTTTCTGAGAGGAAAGATAAACAAAAGTTAACTCGTTTAGACAACAGGGGGCACTAGTAGGCAAATAGATCGTTTATACAACAACGGTTTAAAATAATTATCCATTGAACTACCCTCATTTGAAATACACAAAATCACATGCCTATAACCTGCCAACTTAATAGAGACTGTTCATGTTTAACAATTACTTACTCTTAGAGAGATAATTATAGCCGGAATAATAAAATTACACTTTAATAATGTGTGATTTATAATAGCAAGAACTTTCAATTCCTTGTTAATTTCTCTACTATGTTTAGATAAATATGAAATTGAAAATTTCGTAGTAAAATTCTTGATCTCGTCCGAATTTCAATGAAAATTGTTTTGTCCTGTCAGCCATTTATCACGTAGGTTAATAAAACAAACATTAAGTAATAAATTAAGATCACTGTAGTAAAATTTATATACTTAAAAATCATCAAATTTACAAAAAAAAAATATGTCTTCATAATCGAATATCTTGATTGATAAATTTATAAAAAATATTTTCAAATTCCCATTGAAGCTTAAAGTGTTCATAAAGATAAACATTGTGTATAACAAAATATGTGTTATTGATTATGAAGCTCGACCATAAAAATATAAACCTTGCAGAAATTGTTGCAATAAAGACCTAAAAAAATTACATGTAGCGCCTTCGGAGCATTTCTATATTTTTCTGGCCAAGCTTTGATTTTTTTGTCATTAATCACTTTCGAAGACTTGTTTGCACATAGCCAAAAACAGTATATTTTGCTATGGTATATTTAAGTCGAATTATTGCCATAACACGACGTAGTAATGTATTTTGTGGACAAAAATATTTAATTTTAGAGCATTTAAATTTGAAACTCTATAATGATTATTTAATTTGCATAAATGAACTGTGATATCGTACGGTAGTAGTTCGTTGTGACGCTTCCTTTAGAGTTATGCTAATTTTACTGTTTATGTTGTTTTAATTCAATAAAATAAGTAAGTCCTTTATTTATTTTTAAGATAATTATTTTTATTAATCTCATGAATTTTTGCCGGATGTATGTGAATCATTTGTAAATATATTGAGAGAAGAATGTTGGAAATGGAATTGTCCTGTTAGGGGTTTTACTGTTTACAAGAATTAAATTTATCTTTCGCAGAATGACACCTAGACACCTACTCACTAATATCATACTATAAAAAATAAATAGCCAAAAAATTAAAAAGGATAACGCATTCTGTGTTGTGATGTCCTGCAAATAAATATTTCTATGTTTTTTAGTCATTCATTTTTTCTTGACAAGTACCAATTTATTTTTTATCATTAACAGTAAAATCCCTTAATCATGTAGAATTCTAGTTAAAATAAGTTATCACTAGCTGTTGGGAGTCTTGTAAATACTTTAATAATCTCGAAAATATACGCACTTTATTTTTAAAATCTGACTCAACCTTGCACGTGTTTAAGACGAACATCGAATTGTTATTTACATTTTGCTTCAGAATTTGCATCTAAATTTAAACAACGCTATGTTAATATACCTACTCAGAAGCATAAACTCACTAAGAGTTTTGGTTTCGTGTTGCATTATCATCATCAGATAAATGTTACTATAGAACGTTAGTTTCAAAAGCAACTAAGTACCAAAATTCCTAATTAACTTAGCTGTAACGTACGTAGTTATTAATGGTGCTGATTATAGCGACCACAAAACTGTCCTAAAATCCATAAGGATCGATTTCAAAAACCTGTCTTGTCACTGAATGTCAAAGGTGGGTTAATATTATTTCGTGTTCGAAATAATCAGCACCAATGTATTATTAAGTTATATTTCTAGTCTCAACATTTTATAGTCATAATTTGTTAACTTTAATACGAGTATGTCAAAATAAAATATAATCGACAATTAAATGGCTTGGTATGTGTAAAGTTGTTGTGAATAAAAAAATGCAAAATTATGTCAACGCTTTCGTCGCACATTTTGGATTTTATGTAGTTAAAATTCACATTAGTACGTATTTGTTGTAGGTAAACTACCTATTGTAACTATTATTACGTGTGACTATATCACGTGTGACAAGATAAGTTGAACGATACAAACCCTAGTGGCTAATGGAATTTTAATTGTTTGAAATTTCCCTACGGTTGTCGTACAGAAGCTGACTAACAAAAATATTTTTTGTCTAGGTACCATCATGTTCTCATGGGTGTGGTTAAATTTAGTACCTAGGAAAAGCTTACCTATTTCTTAAAAATGCTTCAAACTATTAAAATTCCATGATAATTATCTTACATCAAAGAAAACAACCTTAAATGGGTAACCATGAATCTAACTTTATTGTTATTTATTACAACGCAAAGGCTTGATAAGCTAATATTGAATATTTAAATCGAGATAGGTATATCACGCAGTGTCGATGAACAGAATTATATACTTACATTTATTTATTTGGTGACCAAATAAACATTACCATGATAATGATATGGTTCAGTTTTCGATTTAAATCTTCGATATTCTATATATTTTATGCGCATTCTGTGTTAAATTGCTATAAGTAAATTTTAAGTATAATGAATGCTGCTGATAAACTGCTAAACGTGGTACCTGGTTGGAAATAAATGAGCTTGGAAGATCTAGAAAATGTTTTTAATTTACACCCTCCTACAGAAATTTTAAAATCACAATTTACTATAAATAAATATACAACGTGTTAATTAAATAACGCAATACCTCTCGGATGATAACTCAGCTCATGAAACTGAACAACTTTTATTCTGCACGTTTTCTAAAATCGCAATTTTTATTTTACTTTTCATACACGTTGCCTTGGTCAGCTGATCAATTTGTATGAAAAGTAGAGGTTTTGCGCTATTTCATAGATGAATCGACAGATATGTTTATTTTATATCATATCGTTGGCTTCACTCGTTCTCGACGGTATAGCAGATAACAACCTATCCTTAGACCTACTGAACATACATAATATAAAATTTCAATAAATATATTAATTTCAGTTTCGTAGCAGTATCGTCAGTCGTCACTCTGTGACACGCGAAATTTATATATTTATATTATTGTGTATTTTTTTTAATAAAAGACCAGTAATCTGAAATTCCTTGTACAACAGTGATAGTGGACAGCGCACAGCTGAAAAGATTATGATTAAATTAATCTGATTGAAAAAGCAAAACGTGCTTTTTTAAGAATTTTAATTTTAGTAGTCTGTTTTTCGTTGTTATATTATAATAATATCTATCATCTATTTGTCTTGTCATCCGTCACTATCACTATCAATACATACCTATAATTATAAAACAAAGTCGCTTCTGTCTGTCCGTATGTACGTAGTACGCCTAGATCTTTAAAACTACGTAACGGATTTTGATGGGATATTTTTCAATATAATAGTGATTCAAGAGGAAGGTTTATATGTATAAATACATGCATAATATTGCAGGGAAACACTGATAATATGTTCCCTATGTGATGTCGTAAGTAAACACATTTTTTATGCGCTTACATTGTAGGTAAACGCTGCTGGCGGAGATAGATCAAAATTATGTACTACAGTATTGTTAGGGTTTTTATGATTCAGGACCACGTTTTACGGTGTTTGTTGGTAGAAACATTAGTACCCGATGTGGGTATAAGACCGCATTTAAATTAAACCCCATCTCTTATCTTCACTTAAAATCTGTGCTAAAATTTTCGCCACACTGGCAAACATAAAATATGAAATCACTGTATTTACAGTGTACCTACACGTATATCAAGTATCAAAGTTATTATCTTATGATTTTTTATCTTTTAATATTCGATATTAATATAAAATTCAAATCCTATTAGATAATTTTATTTATCAGTAATACCATCAAAAACTATAATGTGAATAGGTGCCAAGTTCACCATTGAAAGAGAATAGTAACAGCGTTATTGCTATTAAGTATAGTATTATCAAAGTTCTACCATTCAATGAAAAACTATCTCGATGTCAAATTTTAGATTTATTTATTTATTTAAAGGTTTGCCAACAGGTTTACAGTATGTCTATATACTAGAATACATTCCTCACCTATCTGGAAGATTTCATTTTATGGGTAAGAAGGGTGAAAAGTTGGTTCGAGTAGGTAAGTTCGTTTACCCACTAACTATAACTGTGTTATTTTATTTATAACCGTCTGGTGTAATGACTTTTCCTTTTGCGAACTTGGCTGAGGCACTTTGTTTCTAGCTAGATTACCAAAATTAATCAGATAAATTGAAAACTAATCATAATTTTAAAAATCAAAAGATAGGCTGTTATGTTTTAGATATATTAATAGATAACACATCTTAAGTATATAAAGACGCCAAGATTTTTTCATTAACCGTTTTGTAGTTTCCATAATGCGTACGTTACTGTTGTTGGGTGTGGGGCTGGTGGCTCTAGCTTCCAGTTTGCGAGCGGAGGAGCCTTCAGTGAATCCTTTATTTGGATACCATGAGAAACATGGAATTCCTCTCGCTAAAGCCATCAAAGAAGCCGAGGATGCCATTTTTGCAGACTCTGGAAATGTCGAAAACGACAGAATCGTCGGCGGTGCAATCGCTCCAACCTTCGCATACCCATACCTGGTATGATTATAATAATAATAATCATATGTGGGACATCTCACACACAGCCATCTGACCCCAAACTAGGCAGAGCTAGGTGTACTATGGGTGTCAGACAGTTGATATATACATAAATATACAACATCCAGACACAGGGCATACACAAGTGCTCATCACACGAATGTTTGCCTTAGGCGGGATTCGAACCCGCAACCCTGTGTTCAGTAGGCAGACGTACTACCAACTAGGCTACGGGGCCGTACAGTATCCATAGCTAGTGTTGCAATAGCTATTGCTATAGAAAAAAATCGATAAAGTGGTTCAGTTCCAGAATCAAGTTTTGTACAAAATGCTTTTGAGATTCGGTAAACGAATTTCAACTATCTGCCTTGTAAATTTCAACTAAAATTTGTGTTTGTACTTTGTAACAGGGTGGCCTCGTCATCAGTATGACGCACACAGTCAACCCCAGCGTCTGTGGTTCGAGTCTTCTGAGTGCCAACCGGCTGATAACTGCAGCCCACTGCTGGTTTGACGGGGTTAACCAAGCGTGGCAGTACGAGGTCGTCCTGGGATCGCAGTTCCTCTTCTCTGGTGGCACTCGCATCACCACCTCTCAAGTGATAATGCACCCGCAATGGATTCCTTCTACCTTCACCAATGATGTTGCAATGATCTACCTTCCGACTAACGTTGTGTTTTCTCGTAAGTTTACAATTTTATTATAAACTATCAACGGTTATTACAAAAAGTTGTTCTAATAAATAACACAAAAGGCAAAGATTTTATAGCACTATGTAGAATATTGTAGAAAAACACAGACATTCGTCTTGTTTAATATCTAAAACGAATAAGTATACAGAGATACTGGAAGGAAGAAATAAAAGCACCGAACGCACAGAATCTTGAAGGTAGGTATACTAGGTATCCTACACATTCAGTGGTGTTAAGATATCGAGTAAAAGACAAATATACTTGTAATAATAACAAATATGCCTTCAGTGTTACCTACTCATCTACGTGATTTTCAGAGGGCATCCAACCAGTGTCTCTCCCAACTACCTCTCAATTGTGGGAATCCTTTGCTGGATTTTGGAGTCGCGCCGCTGGCTATGGAAGAACGTCCGATGGTGAGTAGCCGATGTTTTCACTTGTTACAGTAACTACTCGAACAAATAACAATAAAATGATAATCCTTTGATGGATGAACTGATTGTAATATTGTTAATACCAGAAAGAATGCTTTCCCGAGAAACAGAAATTCTCCATGACCGATCTCGGTTAGAGAATTTGAGGCAAATGGGTATCTTAATCTTCTTCTTTGCGAATCGATGACAAATCGCATTATATGTTTGCGGTATCATAAAATTAATTTATCTGGATTTCGCTTATTAGTTGACAGGTACTAGACATTTAAAAGGTTTGTTTTTTCTAACATTATTTGATAATTTTAGCTTCTGGCGTAACCATGGCTACCCAAGTTAGCCATGTGAATCTCCAAGTGATCACATTCGCGCAATGTGTGGCGACATTTGGGTCCGTGTACGTGAGAGACAGCACCATCTGCACCAGCGGCGCCGGCGGCGTGGGCGTCTGCCAAGGAGACTCCGGAGGCCCGCTCGTCGTCACCCTCAACGGACAAGATTTTTTGGTAAGCAACGATGGCGTCCCAAACTGAGCATCCACGCGTGTATCCTCATTATCCTCCTCCTTGCGTCGATATCCTCATTACTGAGGGTCGTGCGTGATCCCCCGAGGAATCAATTTATCGCGGACAATGCTCCGCCATCTGTGCCTGTCTTTGGCGATGTGGTGTGCCTCATGAACATTTACGTCGAGGGTTGACCTGATCTTATTAGACCATCTTAACGGGCGGCGACCTCTAGGACCTCCTCCTCCTGATTATACTGTATTACTTATAAAGCCTTATTATTATGCTGTGGTACGTTGTTTCCTAATTTTGTTAACGGCCCATATTTGTCCCCACACGGGTGTTCGAGCCTACCCTTAATTTTGGTGAACAGGCTCCAGCAGTTTCCATATCAACCCGATTGTTCATGAGATTTCGTAAGAGGCTAACAATGGCGCAATTTTAGGGAACAGCGTCAACAGGCAATAGCGTTCTCCGGTGTGACGAACAATTTCTGATATAGCTATAGATATAGATATATCTTAGGTCTGAAAAGCAGGCTATAACAGGCTTTTTCAGTAATAGATAACACAATACTCACGAGACGTTGCACTCTACAAAAATAAGAAAACTAATAGAAGACTAACATTTTATTTTTACTAACACACATTTTCACGGGTTTTCTCCACGATTCAGTTTTAAAATTGAGCTTACCGATATTTAAAACTACGTGTGGAAAACCCGTGAAAATGTGTGTTAGTGCGTGCAATTAACAACCGTGAAAAAATAAGATTTTTTTTTACTTTCTAGATTGGAGTCAGCTCTTTCGTGGCCGGCACCGGCTGCCAACAAGGACACCCTTCAGCTTACGCCAGGGTCACCAGCTTTTACAACTGGATTCTGCAGAACATGTGGTAACAAGAAACTCAACCACAAAGCAAGACAGCTAGAAATTCGAAAGTACTTATTAAAGAAGTTAATACAACATAATTTATTTTACTTTTAAAAGTTATTTCCTAAACATTGGGAATGATCTGACTGATCGTTCTTGATAAAGAACGCGTGGAATTTGAGTATGTACTTCAGACTGAGACTTAAGAAATAACATGTTGTAAATTGTTTTCGTACAGAAAATTAGAACTAGGAGAAAGCCACGTGGTAAAATGTACAGGGTGAAATACCTACTTATAATATAATGTACTTATATTATTTACATAATATAATATATATAGGTATCAATTTTAAATGGTGTATGATTTATTATAATAACACTGTCCCACCTGGTCCGGAGTTCTAATCTAAGTGTTGCAAAATAATAATATTTCTTTCGAAATGGTTCGGGTTTTCAAATATATATTTGTACTATTAATTTAATAATTGAATGATAAAATAAAAGAGTTATTGGATAGTACTTACATTCTGTATTTTTCAGAAAAACAACTTTTTACATTTTCCACTTTCACGGTATATTATAATAAATTCGTACAAAATACTTTTTAGAACACAACTTGACACTTAGAGTTTTAAAATCCGACTGACGCTCAGAATTGGCGCGACCGACACATTTCTCCCACCATTTTTCCCTCTCTTACTTTTAACAGTTTTTATTGGTTGATCGGTTGCGCCAATCCTAACTGTCTACCCGTTACTACACGGGTCAAAAAGTAACTTATTTATATTTCTTGTCGTAAAAATTAAAAATATAATTCTTAAAATTAAGTATCGACAACAGTTCGGCCATCCGTTTTACATTGTACGGCCTCGTACAAGATAATATTACAATAAATTGGATAAATTATATTATTAAACTTTAAACAATACATATCCATCCAAACATTAAATGTAGCAAAAGATGACAAAAGTGTATATGATTCGATATATTTCAGAATTTATTAGTTTTCTGTTTAATCTAAAATGATAAAACTTAAGTAGTGCACCCGAAAAATCTTATTTTGAATGTGGACTATTTCAAACAAGCAACGCTACTCGGGCTGATACGATATAAACGTTTCTTCTTTAAAAGAGGGCAATGTTCGCACGAGAAAATCGGTTTAAAATAGTTATGTAAACCCGCTGTTCCCAGTGTATCACTACAAATTTATGATTGAGTTTAGCCAAATTCTTGATATTTTTTTTTTTAGTCATGCTAATACAGTTTTTGTGTAAACGATTCGCTTGAATGATTCCACATAAAGATTTTTCAGGTGAATGTCCTGTTTTACCATGGAATTGATTTCAAAATTGTGTTATGTCTATTTTCCTTGCTGGTTGAACCGGAAGCTCATCGCAGTTAGTGATACATCGCACCACGATGGCAATGTATAATGTCTAACAAGTATAATATCGGATTCCATAGACAACACAAGTTTTAGAGTTTTATTTCTTGACCCAGATCAGATAATAATTATAAACGTACCTAATTTCATTAAAGGCATCATTCATAGCTATGTTAAGAATAAGGGGCATTATTTTATGGCCCATGATTAACAGAAGGTATTCACAGTAAACATGACTAAGGGGCGTTATTTCATAGCCCGCGATTGAAAGAATGCAATATTTTATGACCGACTTACAGTTGTATGGGGCTTATTTTATGACTCCAAATATTTAATTTTATTTATTTTGAACCAAAAACAGCAATACACTTTTTTTTTGTAAAATAACCGAATACCCTTCCAATTACACTCATCACAGGTAAGCAAGCAAAGAGTAAGGTTATTGAGTACAGCAGTATGGTTTTAGACTAAACTGTATTACAATAATTAACATTGGGTGAACACATGACATTAGGCTTTACGTATGAGCCGGAAATCTGCCCACCAATAACTATTATAACATTGTAATATCTTGTAGGTGTCAAGCAAATAATGCTCCGAAATTGACGTCGTTGTTTTGTCTTTATCAATAGATGTTAGCTCTGCAGACTAATTTGTAATTTATCGACAAAAATGAATGACTAGAAAAAGTCTGTTTTATAATTAGTGCCCGAAGCAAAACAATACATAGTACGCCAAGCCCTGCATTAAAACAATTCTCTAAAGACAGTGTACCAAGCAAAATACGCTCCCCCTTCAAAGACCAACAGATAACAAAAGCAAATGGAATATTGAATAATATCGTCGTTACAAATTAAAATTATCCTATGTAGCGATAGGAGGAATATAAAGAACGTTTTTTATTTTTTTATTTTGATTGATTCGATTTTATTTTAATTTTTTTTTTTGGCGTCTTTGCGTAATATGATTGTTTACTTTCATTCGAAATTAAATTTGAGTGATGGTGATGGCTTAAGCAAAACATTAAAAAAATGAAAATCTTATTCCTCAGAATAACATCCAATAGTCAAATTGTCACATAAGGATTCAGAAAGTCACAACAACGACATCACTCCAGAAACAGGTATTTAATATTTTGAACAACATCAATTCCTATATTCAATTTTTCATCAGAATGGGCATTATTTCATGGCCCTATACAAATATATTAACGGGCAATATTTCATGGCCCGATACAAATATAATAACGGGCAATATTTCATGGCCCAGGGCATTATTTCATGGCCCGATACAAATATAATAACGGGCATTATTTCATGGCCCAGGGCATTATTTCATGGCCCAGGGCATTATTTCATGGCCCAGGGCATTATTTAATAGCCCTATAAGTAGGTTCCTGCAAAATCAAAAGTTAGCAGAAAATATATAACAATAATGGACATTATTTCATGGTCCAAGTTCAGAAATTATAATATGAGGAAGCATCATTCAGCAACAAAAACAGAATTTCTTAGTTTATTGTACTGTTACCAAACAATACTCCTTGCCAGCTGAATATAGCCATAATTTTTGTGGATCACGAGCGAATCGATTTTAGTGTTGAAAGAGCATCCTGAGTTTTAAAATATGCTCTTCCATCAATAGGGTTAGCAGAGCCTTAGATGCCTCTGTAAGTACAAACTAAAACTTGAGATTGTACAAAAAATAATAAATTAATTTAAATTTATTTCTTGCTACTTATGATGGTTAGGTAACGCTTTTTAACCTTTTCAAAGGTGCTGTAATATTCATGGTCACACAAGAAACATTCTTATAATAATAAATGTTTTCTTGTTTTAAACCAACCTAAAAATAAAATGCATAAGCAATGGCACTAGCATAAGGTGTAAACATTGCATTGCACTCTGTGTGTATGGTAAATGACGTATCTAGCATTGGAAGTGAATTACACTCTTTTGTATGTTATATTATAAAATCGTCAAGTTTTTAGCCACCTGATGATTTGGAGTATAAGTAGGTAGTTACACAATCAACGCAACTTTTTTTTTTACGTAACTACGCACCCTCGAAGTATATATTTTGTATTTAAATTAAAATAAAAGGGACAAGTGCTCAATAATGGGTACGAATGAGTGATGTTTCACTGTGCCACCTTACTTTCTTTGTGTGACTCTTTTCTACACAGTAGTGTGCCACAGCGGAAACTTTAGATTACTTTACAGACTAAACCCATTTTAGTCATGGAAGTTGGCTAGTACTTAATTTGCTAACCCAACTTCTCACATCAGATTCTCATAATTACTGGAAGTAACAAAATACCAGGTCTAGCACAATAAAATTGTTAATACTAGAAATGGCACCCAACCCCACCAATAGCAGATAGAATCGTTAAATGACGGGTTTAACATCCAAATAAGCATTGACTGGATGTAATTATTTATTTTTAGTTCGGATAAATATTAAACATAAAATCGGGTCTTAACTTGTTTTACAAATCGACCAGGAGGTTCCGAATTATTATTTTTTTTTAACTATCGATGACGTTTTCAGCTGTCTAAAGAAACTTTTGTTAATCGACGCCACTTTGAGTAGTCCTATTACATATTTATAACATATGTACTTCTGTGACCTTGAGCTATTATACCACAGACAATAAACGTCACTTTAAATAGATAGTTTCGACATTATAGAAGTAGGTATTGTTAATTATAACGAAACAACACATCTCCCTCCATATCAACGATACAAAATTTAATTTGGTTAGTACCGAATATTTATCACCATCTTAATCGTACGCTTCCTTCAACAAAGACCTCACATCTGTCAGAAAGAGTCATCTACGCTCACAACGGGGTTTTCGACCTGACGGTGGTTCTAAAAACAAAAACAAGTTTCACTACGGCCATAAGAGATGGCGCTGCAGTGAACTCTTATATCATTGGCGAAATAAGTCCTCAAAAGACGTAAAGACAAAAATATAATATTTGTTTTATTTATTAACAACATTATAACGATAACGATTAGCTCGCGACATATCACTCGAAATGCTCGCCATCTATTTGGCACGAATAAAACCCCTTTTCTGTTAGATGTTATTTTGAAGATCCCCCTACAAAATGTAATGTTTATGTTTATACTTTGAATAAAAGGGTATGATTGTGTTTGTTACGCTATATCTTTATATAATTGAGTTATTTCTTTCTATTCGACTACTCGTTTTACATAATTATATAATATTGTGTTTGTCAAGTGGATGTAGGTACTTCTGATATACCCTATCAAAAATAACATGCCTGGTACGTTTATATGAAAGGCTATCTCAATATTACCAATGACTAATGTAGCTTGGTGTATACCAGCGCAAGACAGTAGGTACCTACTATTAATTTTGCTAGGCATATGCTTTCGTGTGTTCGAACCGAAGAAGTGTTTTTTTTTCGAAAATGTAACAGTTGACCAATAATGGTTTTAAAATACTAACACCATGAACACTTTCGAAGTTATCTTAAGTGGTCAGGAAAATAAAACTACTACTTACTAGATATATTTTGCGACGGCACTACGGGACAGTGCTATTTCAAATACTCATCTATTTAATTAAAAATATCTACATCCAAATAACCTTGGTTTAGTATTAGTCTTGGTTTAAGTAAATCCTACCAACCTCTGACGACGCCATTTTTTTTTTTGACCAGATGTCTGACTGAATGCGAGTTAACCAAATAACTATTGCAGCGATTAGATCTGAATAAGGTTTGAGAGTAGGTAAATAACGTGTTAAGTGGTCAATATGCCAAAAGCTAAATAATAATAAAGAAACGGTTAAGTTTTTAAATTGTGGAAGAAATGATCTCACAGTACATAAAAGAATCATATCAAGATCATAACTTATTGTAAGTAGTACCTTTGTAGCTTATTATGGGTTATTTTTGTATTTTCATTATAAGTATCATACAAAACATTAGTTAGGTAATACAAGGAATTTATATATAATAATTGTATTCTAACAAGCATACAAATGTGTAATTAAACAAATGTGTGACTGTTTATTCCTTAATAAAATAGAATAAATAAATAATAAACCATGGAAAAGTCTTTTGGTTCGAATTTGTTGCTAATGGTCAAATACTATACCAAATTACAAGAATGTCATTTTTCCAGGTTATGATCATAATAATAATTCAGTAAATACTTAAAAGTTTAGTCATTTCCAACCAGGTCAAATTTTAAGTCGGTTATGATCATTGATAAGTACTGTTTAAGATACTTTAACCCTAAATTTTACTGGGATTTCACATTTAACACATTATTACCGATTTTTCGTACTAATAGTTTGTAATTTTATAAGTGTACTCAACTTATCGAGATTATTGCCGGATACATACATACATACATAAAGTCACGCCTCTTTAACGGAGGGATAGGCAGAGACCACAGCCGTACCGGACCGGATACAGCCTTAGCTAAAAAATAATAAGATCGTGAAAAGTAGTTTGCTAATTTGTCTCACCACATCTCGAGTTTTCTGATGCAGCAGTTTCATTTGCCCGGAATTAGGCACGTGGTTGCGCCGCTGATATTCACAGGCGCCTTGCGCAACTCACCCGGCCGCTCGACCGGAACCCGCTGCGCCGTTGATGTCCTCAGGCGCCTTGCGCAGCTCACCCGGCCACTCGACCGGAACCCGCTGCGCAGCTGATGTCCTCAGGCGCCTTGCGCAGCTCACCCGGCCACTAGACCGGAACCCGCTGCGTAGCTGATGTCTTCAGGCGCCTTGCGCAGCTCACCCGGCCACTCGGCCGGAACCCGCTGCGCAGCTGATGTCATCAGGCGCCTTGCGCAGCTCACCCGGCCGCTCGACCGGAACCCGCTGGGCTCCTTGGACGACACTTCAGCTGCTTCAGTAGACTGCAACCGCACGCCTGACGATGGACTTCGGAGCTGGGCGAACGTCTCTTGCTCACGTGTCCATGGCAGTGAAAATAAAAATAAACAAATTTTATATTTAGCCAGGTTGATTGTTTTTTTTTTTTTCATGATAATATTTAAGATACTTGACTATTTAATGTGAAAACCAACTATCTAGATAGTTAAGCAGTATCATTTTATTAATTAATTAAACCATCGGTATTCCAAGTTCTATAAGTACAGTTTTATAACCGAACCACTTTTTTTTTTAATTCACAGGATGGAAATATTTGGTTCTGAGTAATTAAACTTTGGCACGAATTCAGATTTGAAATATAATAGTTTCATAAAAAAAAGTACCTTTATGGTAAACAAATAAACACTACTAGAGAAAAAAATATATTGTGTGTTTTCTTTGATTTTAGAAGAAATCAGTTCTTTATAACACACAGAGAGGACAAAAAAAATGAAACACAATTTATAGCCAAATTTTAAAGGGCTAAAGTCTAGAGTAATCCCGCTTCTGAAATGTTGCAAAATAATAATATTTCTTTCGAAATGGTTCGGGTTTTCAAATATATATTTGTACTATTAATTTAATAATTGAATGATAAAATAAAAGAGTTATTGGATAGTACTTACATTCTGTATTTTTCAGAAAAACAACTTTTTACATTTTCCACTTTCACGGTATATTATAATAAATTCGTACAAAATACTTTTTAGAACACAACTTGACACTTAGAGTTTTAAAATCCGACTGACGCTCAGAATTGGCGCGACCGACACATTTCTCCCACCATTTTTCCCTCTCTTACTTTTAACAGTTTTTATTGGTTGATCGGTTGCGCCAATCCTAACTGTCTACCCGTTACTACACGGGTCAAAAAGTAACTTATTTATATTTCTTGTCGTAAAAATTAAAAATATAATTCTTAAAATTAAGTATCGACAACATAAGTTTTCACAACTTTACTACGAATACCACAACAAATTAAATTTGAAAATATCTGTTATCTTTATACCAAGAAAGTTAAGTCTTTCAAGCTACGAGTATAATCCTCCCCTATGAAACCTTAATGAACTCGATTTCGGCAGTGCAAAAAAATACAAGTGAAATGGTAGTAAATAAATAGAATTAGTGTAAGAAAGTTTGTGCCACTATAATTCCAAAGGTATACCTAGCTATAGTTTGACAAACAACAGACAAACGGTAGGTCTTCTGACTTAGTTCATTTACGAAGATTGTATCGGAATAGTAGACGTTGTTCACCAAAGAAAGAACATTGGTTGTTTGGGGAGGATTCTGGCTTGAGATTTACAATATCAAACCCTTCTAAAAATGAAAAAAAAATTGAATTTTATTGCCTTCAGGTGAATCGCTTATCTACTTGAATTCTTGATACATAATCAAACATGAAACATAAAATAATAAAACTAGAATACATGGAATATTTTTACATCAGTATCTAACATAAGATTTAAAAATAATAATCCATTAGATAACCAGTAAATACCAAAATCAATCAGATCATTGCCTCATTAATCGTTTTATAGATATGCAGTTATCTATTGGATATATTGATTATTTATTAATATTATTATCTGCATTATATAAAAGATATTATGCTATGTTTTACACTGCACAGTAGTTTCTACTGTTTAGTATAGGCACTATTAGGCACAGAAGAAAATAATAGTACCAACCCGTACAGAAAGGACACTCACCCGAGTTCCCCGCCCGTCCGAGCTCCCCACGCCCCTCACCCCGCGCCGCGGGAATCTGACAGCGGTATTCACGGGTGTTTTTTATAGCGTTTCAGTGTTTGACTTGTAACTGATATTCAGTTGTTATTCAAAATGCAGTAGGTTGCTAAAACGCGTTTGCTGTCCGAACTGTGGTATAATAGGGCTGCCTTCCAGTACCTACGCGAGCGGAAGAAGAATCAGTGCATCCTTTATTTGGATACCATGAGAAACATGAAATTCCTCTCGCTAAAGCAATCAAAGAAGCCGAAGATGCCGTTTATGCAGAGCCTGGAAATGCCGAAAGCAACAGAATCGTCGACGGCGCAATCGCTCCAACCTACCCATACCCATAACATGCAGTGCTATGACAAAAGTTTGTCGCATATTTAACTGTCAAAAAACCCGCCATATTGAAATATCCTCCAATAGGATAAGAGAATACGCACGACAAAATTATGTCTGTCACGCGTGAACCGGGCATTAGAGGGGCTGGGGCTCTATCTTAAAAACAATCTTCGGCGAGTTGAGTGCAGTCGGCGTCACACTTAATTTTGAGTTAATAGCCACACGTTAGTTTATTAAAAATAAAATGGTTATATCTACTCTCTGTTACAAGAGCATACAACGATATGCTGCAAAGTTACATTTTAAAATACTTTAATATAAGATATATCGAGAAAGAAATTATAGTTTAGTTTAGTTTAGTTTTATTTATCTCATACTACATGATTGCACACGTTTTTACAATAGTATAAAAAGGATATCCGTAGTATGATCGTCAACACGAGTATGTATAAAAATTAAAATATATATAGGCACCCATAGGCGCAGGTGACCCTATTGCTGGCTCTTTAGGTTCATCCATGGTCTAAGAAAACAAGGTCTTCCATTCGGACCACGTGACTGACACAAACCTACGTCACTTTGTGCTATTCGCAAGCGCAGGTGGTCCGAATGGAATACCTTGTTTTCTTAGTGCATGGGTTCATCCATGATTTTATTCGACTAAAGTGAGTTTTGAGTAAGTATACGATACAAACTTCAAATACCATAATTACAATATAATTTTGCAAACAATGTTCAAAGCGCGCGTACTGTATTCGTTATTTTAATCGGACAATTTGCACGGAGAAGAAATTTTATCATTCCCGGGTAAAGTGTCTTGGGGAAAGTTGATCAGATCCATTGTATGGGCATGTTCTTTAGTTTTTGCTAAACAGTTACTCGCGCCTTGTATGACAGTATCGAGTTCCAGTCCACGCAAAAAAATAGAAACAATAAACAGGTGAGGAATTGCACGAGGAAGTGAGATCACTCGTGTTTACAGCTGCAAAATACAGGTCATAAACGTGATTGTAATACCCGTTAATACAAAGCAAACGTAATGTGAAAATACAGGTCATAAACGTGATTGTAATACCCGTTAATACAAAGCAAACGTAATGTGAAAATACAGGTCATAAACGTGATTGTAATACCCGTTAATACAAAGCAAACGTAATGTGAAAATACAGGTCATAAACGTGATTGTAATACCCGTTAATACAAAGCAAACGTAATGTGAAAATACAGGTCATAAACGTGATTGTAATACCCGTTAATACAAAGCAAACGTAATGTGAAAATACAGGTCATAAACGTGATTGTAATACCCGTTAATACAAAGCAAACGTAATGTGAAAATACAGGTCATAAACGTGATTGTAATACCCGTTAATACAAAGCAAACGTAATGTGAAAATACAGGTCATAAACGTGATTGTAATACCCGTTAATACAAAGCAAACGTAATGTGAAAATACAGGTCATAAACGTGATTGTAATACCCGTTAATACAAAGCAAACGTAATGTGAAAATATTTTTAATGCATCTTATCATTTTCCAACTAATTAGACTGATAACGTAATTGTTAATCTAATAAATCGATCATAATGATAAAATCTGATAGATTGCTTAAAACGAAATTAAAAATAAACATTGACGTCTTCAATGAGGTTTTATTAAAATAATGAATTACATAAAATAATCGTAGATTAGCTTGATCAATCTGTCTGTGAATTTTGGTAAATATTTATGTACTAGCTAGGTCATTCGCATTTTGTTACATTCCGGACTCTGTCTAAACACATTATACAGAATTTACGCGACCGAAATTCGGCATGATTACGCCCGCAATGCTATTTAAATTAATTACTGACGACACTTAGTGCCGAAATTACGGTACGTACGTTGTAAATAGCATTGCGGGCATAATTATGCCGAACTTCAGTTGCGTAAATTCAGCATAGTGTGTTTAGACACTTACGCAGTATATTTATATAAGATCTTATGAAGATTGAAAGTACTTTCGTCCAATAGCCATGGGAAACCATATACCACGGGGAAACGTTGTCAGCTTGTATCTTATGTGTGTAGGTAGGTACATGATACGTGCTGTGTTAGAAGTTTTATTGGTATTGTGGCATCGGTTATGCCGTCTCTTTTACTTTTGATACTGGCCGTATGTTTGTTCGAAATTTAAATCTTTTTAGAATTGATTGATTTTGATAGTTTCAGTCAGTTTTTTATCCGATTCTTCCTGGGGAGCTGAACTTGCTTCCGCGTTCTAATTATCTTTTTATATTATGGATGTGAAGTGCGATCGAGTTCGGAAGTAATATAGTGTTAAAAACAGTTTCCGAGTGTTTTTATTTGTAATACTGGTTACGGCCATTTTACAGTATTCTATCGTAAAGTCTGTGGTGAGGTCTTCGACTAACTTGTGTCCAGTAACCCTGAGGAACCATATTCCTCAAGTAGCTTTAATCCAGGATGATCCCAGTGACCTCGCTAATCCAGGAGAGATACCGCTGGACCCGTGAGAATACTGATGGCCGCTCCTCGTTGCATCCGCTCGCGTCCACAAAGGATGCTATACCGACCTGGTACCAATAAAGTATCTATTGGCTTAGTTACACATTTTTAATCTTAAGCCTACTGCGAAAGTTTGTGAGGAATGTATGGATGGATGTTTGTTACTCTTTCACGCATAAACCAATGAATGGAATTTAATGGAACTGTACAATAATATATCTTATGGTACACCAGAATAACACAAAAGCTTAACTTATACCGCGCAAAAATCATTCACTCCCCCGGGTAAATGAAATTCCTGAATAAATATAACAGAAGCCACCACAACTAAAATATTCTGATGGGGTAATAACTAAGGTAGTATCCAAATCTAACTGACTCTAGTCACCAGACAGAGGGAGTAACTTAGAGCTACTTTAGGAGGTACTATTATATAATTCTGTGCTTAAACCAAGAAATGCCATTTACGACTTCCGAGAAAATAATTTGGTTTACTTTATTTTGGAGTATTTTGATATTAATCTGATTAAGTTGATAACGTGGGTAGGTACTTACAAGAATATTCTCCTCGGTAGCGTTCCAAAATATTGTCATAGGGCTTCCATTGTCACCCTGCGAATAATAAAATTCAAATCAAAACTAGAACCTTCCCACGCTACATGTCCCGGCAGCATGAAGCTTTGTGACAAGATTATCTCACATTTACCAGTCAAAATGCTGTGAGAAAGCCGCCATGAAATTGCCTGCTACTGAAATTTCCGCTATAGGATAAGAGTATTGACGCGATAAAGAAACCTTTATGCTGTAAGTACCTAATAACATCTTTCTCTTACAACTATGAGTCAGCATATTCTTGTTAATCTAGACAAATTATTATCAGGCGGCTACAACCATCGTACTGCGACAATACATTAAAAGCGTAGCGCTAATAACTGTATCGAAATTCCGGTGCCTCTCTCTATTTGACCGCTGTTATGGCCAACGGAAGCCTATGTCTTTCAGTTGTTACGCCTATTTCTTACTGGTCGAGTTACACTATGGTCTGTTTCATAAAAATGCGGACAAAAGTTCATTGACCTCTTTATTTTCTTGAAAGTTATTAAAAATAATGTAAAGCCAAAATGTCTGGCAAGGTCAAAAACTCACCCCGCCTTCTACTACGGTATGCCAAATTACGTATTTTGCGATAATTTCCGATAGTTTTATCGTATCGTTTGTAAATAAATGTGCGCATTGTATGCAGGCGTCAATGACCTTTTGTCCGGATTAATATGAAACAAACCATCATCGCACCTTGCAAGTTCCTCCAGTCTGGTTCATGCCGCAGATGGTGTCGTCTGGTAGCTGGTTCTCATAAACCGAGTTACAGTACGCGTCCGTGGTTACCGACATCACGCGCTGACGCAGAGTGGGCGATATGAAGGTTATTGCTGCAAACAAAATTATTAGGTTTTTACTCGAAGCAAGATTTACAAAAACATTTTTCGGCGTCAAAGCTAATAAATACCAAGGTCAGACTGGCAACGATTGGCCGTTCAAAAGTGGCGTTCGTTTGTGGAGAAGAACGGCCAAAACAAAATCAATGATAAAGACAGAAAATCTTACTTTTGCATTAAGAAATTAGAAGGCTTCTAGTACTCTGACTTAGAGCAAAGTGCGTAATTTTATATCTTGTAACGATCTCCTACGCTTGACATTTACCGATATAGTTATTTGATTCTTTTTAAAAATTGATTATCAATTTTTTGCCGCCCAAACTGTTTTCGTTGGACGTCGTGATAACATGATATTAGTGTTCTATAGAGATCTATAAATAACCTACGTTTATGAGAACCTAGATATTTACGATTATTGGTATCACTACGAACCTGGTGCCGCTATGCCCCAGCCAGACACCGTCCCCGCTGCGCCAGCAAAATTGAAATCCGATATGCTCAAGTACGGTAACCGTACCACGTCTATTGTTTCTGTAAGAAAGCACACAGTTCAATTATTGTGGTTCAATCTCGTAAACAACTGAACAGATTTTAATATGGAACTTAATTCCCGAACCTTGACCCCCACACGATAAACAAACAACGGTTCCCAAAGTTCATTACAGCCGAAAGACGTCTACTGCTGGACAAAGGCCTCTTCCGAGGATCTCCAAAATCGGTCAACGTTTTTGTAAGAGATGTCCTATAGCTGTAAATATACATACTTAGCCTTAATTAGCCTACTTATAAACTAAGATTAAAACTATATTGTTTGTAAGGTCGTAACTGGTGGAATTTCGCCTGCCTGTGATGTACTTCATGTTTTTATTACAATATACATTTCCTAGCCAAGACATCTGTTATTCAAGCCTTACAAACCCATCACACACATCTCCTAGATTCAAAGGAATGCATGGACATTGGACAAGCACTTGACCAAAGAAATAAAATACCTCGCCATATTGCGGAATTTCAATGGAACTAATTTTATAATGGAAATTGTTGCCATAAACAAAAAATATACACGTGGCGCCCCCAGAGCAGGTTTTTTATTTCTTTGGTCAGGCTATAAATGATTGAACACTAACCGGTAAGCTGTACGGTGTTTGCGAGCCTGAGGAGGGCGAGGTCATTAGCGAAGGTAACCGGGTTCCAATCCGGGTGAAGCTCTATGCTGTCCACGTTCACGATGCGACGACCGTTCTCATACCGATCGTATAGAGAGTGGGCTCCTAGTATTGCCTGGAATACATATTTGTTATAAAGATAATAATATGAAAAGACATATCTAATTATATTAAAGTGTTTCATTCGATCAATATAAATATAAACAAAAAACTAAAGAAAAATACAAAAAAATATATTATAAAAATGTGTCCAGCGCGTCACCCCGACGAAGCATCGTCCCCAGTAGACAAGCAGCGGTCCCGCACTAAATTGCGAAGCTTACCCTCTCTCTGCGCAAGGAAGCTGCCCGTTCTGCGATTACCGGACACCTCGACAAGACGCGCTGACACCCTGTTAAACAACGACTTAGCCACAAGCCCCCAAGGACCCTTTGTGTCCGTATACAACATTGTCTCAATTGTCTCATGGACGCTAGTGGTAGAGTCAAACTGACAGTTAGAAGAGAGAGAATGAGCAAAAGTTTTAAAACTTCTAACGTCAAAAAGTATTTAAAAAAAACCTATGGTGAAGTGAGCTATAAGTAGGTAGGTACGTGTACACTAATGGTACCTCTGATACCTAGATGAAGCTAGTGGTGGTGGTGGTGGAAAACGGTCGGAAGGATCATCATCATCATCATTTCCGCAACTCGAATACTAATGCGCCTTTTTTGGTAAAAGTAAAAGCCACCTTATCTCCTCGCAGAACCTCAGTCAGCAGGCCTATGACCCCGCCGATAACTTTTATAGACGCCGCCGCCGTACCTGTATGTGTGTGACCTGCAGTCCACCATGGAAGCAGCAGTGTGCCGCAGTTAGCACCCACTGTGGGTGCACTAGCGCTCCGCCACAGAATCCCAACTCGCCGGACGCGCCCACTCGGGAATACAGCGCTACCTGTACGAATAATCCCAAGAACGGCGTTTATATCATCAGCAAATGTGGTTGATCATAAAGTTATTTAGGTCATTTCATTTCATTAGTGAGCAAAATAAATAGAACTGGGCCCAAAATAGAAGTAGAGGGTACCCCTCTACTGGTCCTTTGGCGAGGTCTTTTATTTCTCCTTTACATACTTTTTATGGAGCGGCGGCCTAGACCTATTTTTAAATTTCCCAAAAAAATAACCAAGTCCAATAACTTATTAGACAGAGTCTATTGGGATGTATGCATGCATATGAATAAGAATAAAACAAACTCAATTCATACTAACCTGAAACGGCCTGGAGTTTCTTTCCGGCTCCTCTCCGCCTATAGACCGCGTGGTCAATATTTGCCTGCACCCACTTTCACTGCACTGAGCACTTAATAATACTGGTAATAACAAGAAGGATAAACTTCCAAGCATTGTGAATTCAATATTATTTACGATTTTTAAGAAGATACTGACTCACTGACGTGTGAATACCTGTGAGAAAGTTATGATATCTATACTGCTAGTGTCAAGTGTGTTGAGATAATTTTATCTTAAATTCCAACAGGTATACACCAGATAAAAGATAATAAATACAACAAGTTTTAGGAATGACCGATCGTACGCTGTGAAGTTTTGAAATGAAACTTTTTTTTTGTGTATTTTAAAAGTATATAAGGATGATGACCAAAATTTAACTTCTCAAACGAATACAGACTTGGGTCATTGATAATGTTGTATAAAAAGTGGATATTCATTTTGCTTCGGTATAGTTGTTTGGTTTATGAGAATGAACCCGTATTGTTTGTTTAGAAATATTAAAATTATGAATATGAAATAATAATATGCCAATTGCATATTTTCTGTATTATTTGTGTACTTACTTGGGTTTCTGTGTGCAATAAAGAATATTTTCATTTCATTTCATTTTCATCATGGAGCGTGTATTGTGTCCATATTTCAGAAGGTATAATATCAAACAACAAAGTTTATTTGAAAACATCATTTATTATATTTTCCTCAAAAAAGTAAAATTTTAAAATAAAATATTTAAACATAAGGTTTACATGCAAGTGTGAAGCCACGCGGCCCACTCCTCAAACGCTCACATTATCATAAGACGTAATAAAGAAATAAACGTGTGATCGTAACATTAAAAACGTGATTTATACGTATTGCTTACAAAATTAACAATTTGTGAAACGTTGGCAGTAAAATAATTAAAATGTAAGAGACACATTACTTTACCGAAGCACTTGAAGGCGTCAAGCATACTTACACGGCGAGCGCCGGCGTCGCTGCGTGGTACGAAGTACGAACAGCTTACTATTACTACTCGCCTTTATTTAAACTTACGACAATCTAATGAAGAAATTTTGATATAATAATTTATTAAATGCGGTATTTTAGCGCTCAGCGGCGCCGACGCGCGGAAAGAAGACACTTTATAATGGAAATTATCTCTAATATATTACGTTAACTTACTTGCTTAGTTGCTTACTCCCGATTTCGCCCTAAGGCGGAACGTCTGCTGTAGCGATGCAGAGACCCGCGCTACACCGCACTCCTGTCTATCACATGTCAAACGATCTATCCAAAACTGGTCCTACATTTCTTCGAATAAGAAAAGGGCTTTTTAGATACTTTCATTCGCTACAATGTAACGGGAGTCTCTGTAATGTCACTGGTATCTATTGTAAATGCGGTTACATTCCGTCTAGCTATAAGTTTACATATCAAATGCGATACTCAAATTCCGTCGATTGATATTAATTATTGGTCAATTATCGTCTAATAAACTTTCTAAGTTTTGAATTAGTGTTGAATTGAACGTCATACATTTCTAGTTGAAACGAATTTACACTATCTTCACCTTTTTAATAATATAATAAATAAAATATATATTCTCAATCTGAATTTAAATATTAAAATCATTTATTCATAAATAGCGTTCGCATTTAGAATTTATATTATGTATTTCATTAATAACGTTCCATGTTACAACAATTACACATTGGGGTGGGATGATACATAATCAGGGCTTTATTATACTCTATATTAATTACATTACTCTGCCGGTATGACACCGAGCGATAAATACAGTGTACAGACGAAGGCATACGAATCAAACACTCAATATCGTACAGTCTTAAATAACGTTTTGTACGCAACAAAAATTATAACATTTACGTTTGACAGTCGATTGTCGAGCCGCATACGATTTGGTACTAAACAATTAATAAAATTAATAATATCGAAATCATCACATATAATATAATAAGGATATTACGTATCATAGATTACAAATTCCGCTAAAACAGCTGATAGTCCTTGACTCATTTATTATGTACGAGTAACATCTCGTAGAATCTACGATCGTCATTTTTTATATGAGCCTACTTAAAGTCTTCTTATCGAATCACGTAACCATAATATTTAATAGTCAAGTCAATCACTAGCATCATAGATTAAAGCTTACATGTTTTGAGTTTAAAAACAGCATTGAATACGTTCATTTATAAGAACATACGGCATTCCCGTCAAATGTTAAAATCTACGAAATGTATTATGTAAAATCGCTAGTGCAAAATTTTATTCGATACATCACTGTACAATCGATTGGTTTACCAAACTAAGGTAGAATATCGTTTGCACGTAATGCAACAAGGTTTATTTTCGCTTGCTAACAATTATGTTAATGTGATACATTCGGCCTTAGCGAAATATTACGAAACGTCATTACAAATGGTACCTAAAGCACTTTCTTGGCCCTATGTACCTCTAAAGTAGCGTCATATTTTAAAGTACGACAGTATTGAATGTAGAAGTGTGTGTAACACTGAAAGGTACAAGTATATTTAGCACCAAATCGTAGGCAGTGCGTCGAGTGGCGAATGCCTTAGCGAAGCGTCGCAAGCGGCGCGTCCGTCGACCGTACAGCGTGATGACGTCACTGGACGTACGGCGGGGACGCGCTAACACCAAACACCGACTTCCCTTTTTAGCTGTGGACACGAAAATCATAAATTTAATATTCCTGATTTTAAGTCAACGAAAAATAAGAATGTCTTAATAGTCTAAAACAGCCTAGCATGAGGTTTCGCACGTGATACACATAGTTTTGTCGTGCGTTTAGTCTTTTCCTATTGGAGGATATTTCTAGCAGCTTTTTGACGGTTAAATGTGAGATAATCTCTTGACACAGGACCATAAATGGACTAAGCCCTCTCCTCTATGAAGATATTGCCTGCCATAATCTCCATCCATCCAGGCGGGTTGAGAATCTGGGATATTGTTGGTTAGACTGATAAACACTGTTTGCTCACTGTCTATCTTTTGTACCTTTTGTCGCCTCTAACGGTAACCACAAAATGAGTTATATTGGTTTAATTTTGGGTTAATTCAGTCTTTATTGTCGAAGAAAAACCGAGGTGATTGGCAGATTTTCAAATAAAGAATTTAAAGACTATTTTCGAATAGTGTAAAGACTACAGAAGACTGAGACTGAGAAAGGTGAGATCCTCATTAAAAAAAACTATAAGTTTTATATTTCCTCTCATTAATTTTCAATCACATAGGTTTTTGCAACTACCCAACTTAAAACTACTTTAGTTTGTAAGAAATTAAGTAAAGCTGTCTTTTTTCGTTAGTCGCATTTGGTTAGTTTTGAAAGAACTTATAAAAATAATGGAAACTAGTGACACAAAGATAGGTATTAATAAGTTAGTAAGATGTAAGATCAACTGAAACATTTGAAGAGTATTTTATCAAGTTAATTAATAATAGCCTAGATCAACTGAAACATTTCTAGATCAACTGAAACATTTGAAGAGTATTTTATCAAGTTAATTAATAATAATCTAGGCAAGCAATAAGCCTTTATAAGCTAAAAATAATTGACATACAGGTAAACAGGTATTTAACTGTGGTTTTACTTTTGTGACGCGTTTTAGTTTATTTATAAATATTGTAAAATAATGATATGTCTTGTCTGAAGCTATTATGTATAATTCAGATATAGCGTTTCAACAAAATTATTTTTTCGAGATTTCGGATGTATCATTGGGTTTTTCTCTTATTTTTATTTTTTACATACAACCTACTATCGTGATTTGGCTATTATATGCTCAAATCAAGCTGTTTAAGAGTTTTTATGAGATTAAAACACTGCCACTAGGAAGTTGGTACAAATAAAGCAAAAAAGATGCTACTATCACTGTAAACATGTCAAAAATGTCATAATACTGTGCATACCAGAGCGATCAGTATGTGCGTATAATGATTTCATCTTGAGTATGACGAAGGAACTTTTCATTCGACAATAGATTCATTTAATTAAAGTAAAACCAGAGCAAATACAGAAAGACACCTGAGTAAGGAAGACGCCCACATGGATGGTACTACCGCTGTAAACCTGTCAAAAATGTCACAATACCGTGCAGGCGTGTCGGCATGCTAGGGCGAGAATAGGAAGGTAAGTGTGTGCACTGACTTCTTCTTGAGCGTGAAGAAGGAGCGGCGCTTGGGCTCGGCGTTGGCGGGCGCGGGGAGGGTGTGCGAGCGGGGCGCGGGGGCGGCGGTGCGCGCGCGCAGCCCCTCCAGCCACACGCCCATGTCCGCCTCGTCGTGAGCTTGGAACAGGAACTCCGCGCCCGACGACAGTCTGCCACAAAACAAAACGAGTCATTATCATTCAACACAATACTACGAGTAATATATTCTCAGAGGTACAACACGTAATACAGAAAAACAGAAGAGTCAAAAGATATCAATTTCTACCTGGCAACCTTTGATAAATACTATTTTATGATACACTATACACGTAAATTTATAAGGCCATAAATGTGTTGCCAGAATGGTGTTAATGGAAACATTTGTCCAAAGATCTCACCTCAAACAGAAATCATGTTTATACTATTGATAAAGTTTAAATAACAAAATATAAGTGATCAACTTATACCTATAACTTCCAGATGTTCTTCTTGGTTCATTGGTGTAGGGAACGCATATCAAATTTTGATCTTTATTCCTTTAAGCAAGACTAAAGACAGATTTGTACTAGTAAAAGATGGGTCGTTATGGTGATTATTACAGTATTAGCGCCAGCACGCTTCGGGCGAGGCTTGTGCTAGTGTGACATGTAGTGACGGGTATGGCGGTACCTGAGTCGGAACACGTGCTTCTTCTTGGTGTAGTTGGCGGCCACCTCGACCACTGCTCCGTTGAGGTCGAGCGGCGCCTCTCCGCGCCAGCACGCTTCGGGCGAGGATCGTGCTAGTGTGACATGTAGTGACGGGTATGGCGGTACCTGAGTCGGAACACGTGCTTCTTCTTGGTGTAGTTGGCGGCCACCTCGACCACTGCTCCGTTGAGGTCGAGCGGGGCTTCTCCGCGCCAGCACGCTTCGGGCGAGGCTCGTGCTAGTGTGACATGTAGTGACGGGTATGGCGGTACCTGAGTCGGAACACGTGCTTCTTCTTGGTGTAGTTGGCGGCCACCTCGACCACTGCTCCGTTGAGGTCGAGCGGCGCCTCTCCGCGCCAGCACGCTTCGGGCGAGGCTTGTGCTAGTGTGACATGTAGTGACGGGTATGGCGGTACCTGAGTCGGAACACGTGCTTCTTCTTGGTGTAGTTGGCGGCCACCTCGACCACTGCTCCGTTGAGGTCGAGCGGCGCCTCTCCGCGCCAGCACGCTTCGGGCGAGGCTCGTGCTAGTGTGACATGTAGTGACGGGTATGGCGGTACCTGAGTCAGAACACGTGCTTCTTCTTGGTGTAGTTGGCGGCCACCTCGACCACTGCTCCGTTGAGGTCGAGCGGGGCTTCTCCGCGCCAGCACGCTTCGGGCGAGGCTTGTGCTAGTGTGACATGTAGTGACGGGTATGGCGGTACCTGAGTCGGAACACGTGCTTCTTCTTGGTGTAGTTGGCGGCCACCTCGACCACTGCTCCGTTGAGGTCGAGCGGCGCCTCTCCGCGCCAGCACGCTTCGGGCGAGGCTCGTGCTAGTGTGACATGTAGTGACGGGTATGGCGGTACCTGAGTCGGAACACGTGCTTCTTCTTGGTGTAGTTGGCGGCCACCTCGACCACTGCTCCGTTGAGGTCGAGCGGCGCCTCTCCGCGCCAGCACGCTTCGGGCGAGGCTCGTGCTAGTGTGACATGTAGTGACGGGTATGGCGGTACCTGAGTCGGAACACGTGCTTCTTCTTGGTGTAGTTGGCGGCCACCTCGACCACTGCTCCGTTGAGGTCGAGCGGCGCCTCTCCGCGCCAGCACGCTTCGGGCGAGGCTCGTGCTAGTGTGACATGTAGTGACGGGTATGGCGGTACCTGAGTCGGAACACGTGCTTCTTCTTGGTGTAGTTGGCGGCCACCTCGACCACTGCTCCGTTGAGGTCGAGCGGGGCTTCTCCGCGCCAGCACGCTTCGGGCGAGGCTCGTGCTAGTGTGACATGTAGTGACGGGTATGGCGGTACCTGAGTCGGAACACGTGCTTCTTCTTGGTGTAGTTGGCGGCCACCTCGACCACTGCTCCGTTGAGGTCGAGCGGCGCCTCTCCGCGCCAGCACGCTTCGGGCGAGGCTCGTGCTAGTGTGACATGTAGTGACGGGTATGGCGGTACCTGAGTCGGAACACGTGCTTCTTCTTGGTGTAGTTGGCGGCCACCTCGACCACTGCTCCGTTGAGGTCGAGCGGCGCCTCTCCGCGCCAGCACGCTTCGGGCGAGGCTCGTGCTAGTGTGACATGTAGTGACGGGTATGGCGGTACCTGAGTCGGAACACGTGCTTCTTCTTGGTGTAGTTGGCGGCCACCTCGACCACTGCTCCGTTGAGGTCGAGCGGGGCTTCTCCGCGCCAGCACGCTTCGGGCGAGGCTCGTGCTAGTGTGACATGTAGTGACGGGTATGGCGGTACCTGAGTCGGAACACGTGCTTCTTCTTGGTGTAGTTGGCGGCCACCTCGACCACTGCTCCGTTGAGGTCGAGCGGGGCTTCTCCGCGCCAGCACGCTTCGGGCGACGCCTTGTACGATTTCTGGTCCTTGTAGAACGACATGCGCCCGTCCTTCGCCACCACATACACCTTGTCCCACGATCTGTATGAAATTTGTGGTTTGTGAGTCATTTTTGTGTCGAATATAGAATGTGTATTTCAGAATTCTAACAACGTAATTTTACTTAGGAAAACAATGTAACCAGCTTTTTAGTAACGGTATTACGCTATCATGGCTTACCACCAAAAATAGTTTGCTAGCTTATACGCCTTTTGCAAAAATAGTAAAAAAACATCAAGGTGTATTGTTTTAAATACGCATTGAATAATATGAGATGGGAGGCCTTTGTCCAGAAGTGGGACATAAAATAGGCAAATGAAAAACCTCCTTATTACAACACAGAAAAAAAACACACAAAAATTTTAGCTGCGGATTAAAACAGTTATATCTAGTGATGTGCCGTTCCCAGGAATATTCCTACACTAAGAATGCTATTTTCCGTTTGAGGCCAACTAGGACGAGTCAGTGAGATCTGTGGGGTCGGTCGGGTCGTTAAAAACCTAACAAGAAAACGCCAACCCGGACTTTCACATCTAGCCAGCTTGAACAGCAAATTTCGTTGGGAATATTCCTGGGAACGGAAATTTCTCAGAAGGCCTACTATGTAAGTAGCGACAGGCTCGAGCAGCTGTCAAACGCGACATATTGACAGAACTACCATGGCTCTAATGTCACTATATCGCGTTTGACAGCTTCTCGTGCCTGTCGCTACTTACATAGTAGGCCTACAGGAATGGTGGGAATATTCCCGGGAAGGGCACATCTATGGTTATATCATACCTGTTGGACGCTCGCTTGGCGGCGGACTCCCATTCGTGTTTCCTGGTGAGTGTTCCCTCCACCCCCTCATCCTCCCCCGCGGGGCTGGCACCTTCTAAACACCACCACGGATTATCAAACACACGCATTCTTTATACAACTCTTGCGTCTACTGAGCTTTACTTGTAGCTGGAGTATATCAAAACGAAACTTTGCTTTTAAACCGAGAAAATCACTTCAATATATTGACCTAAGTCCGACTTGACCATAGTCGTGAAATTCAGCAAAAAAAAAGTTATATTGAAGTAAAATTACTTGAGTCTTTGAATAATTTTATGCTCAGACTAAAACTAAAGCTCTCAAAATTAGACGCAAAGTTGTAAGATACTTTATACCTGCGTAATAAAAATAAGATTTTTTTTTGAAGTAATTGTATTATTCCCTAATAATAAATCTAAAGTCTAAGAGTTAAAGTGTCTATCTCTTTATAATTTCATTCTCATCACCACAAGTGACAGTTTGATACGTCTCTGAATCTATAATAAATTACACAATCTATTCATAATAAAAGCCAGGGAAAACAAAATATTTATTGCAGTAAAAACGCTAGGAAATAACGCAGTTGTTCAAAATCATGCGCGCACGTCACATCAGCACACTCAAAGCATTCATGGCGGCCGGTACGAACGAGTAGTGAATGGAAAAGTAGTGGAGTCATATTTTAAAAATGTAAAAAGTATTTTCAAGAAAATATCTTTCATGCGAACCTTTTAGCACAAGGTATCGTTTGGTAACAAAATAAATCAAAATCGACCCATCTCATCATCTTATATAATGATTGATGATCTAAAAACATAATGAAATCAATTTAAGACTATCAGAGATTTTACTTTTTATCTTTACAGTGCGTTTTAATGGTTTAAACTGCTTCTTTGCTTGCTTATCGAGATTAACCTTATTCACAATGTCTAATTTACCACACAAATGGCCTTCGTGTTTGAAATTCATTATTTAGGTCACAAGTCCGTCTGGGTCACGGATTTGCATACGTACACCAAAACTCGATCAGCCCAGTTGTTTCGGCTGATGATGAAGAATTTCGTTTAAACGGGACCCTCTCCAGGCGAGTTAACTCGCAGTTGAGCGGTTTTTTGAAAAAATGACGACTATTTTTCATTTTCGTTTCGATTTAAACCCTCGTTCACCGTGGTACGGTTTTGGGCCTTTTGGGTGTAGTAAATTCCTAAGATGTCGTCTCAAAATTGTATTTCCATTCACTAGCAAGTCTACCGCAAATACCTTCGTCGTCGCTGTGGTGTTGGCCGGCGATCAGGCGCTTGGCGGCCTTCCAGCGGAAGCTGCGGAACGGCGACTTGCTTCGGGAGCGCGACTTCACCTTACCGCCGGTGGAGGGCGTGGCCGGCGTCGAGCTGGAACCTGCCACTGCGGTGACAAGCGGGGCGCGGGGCGCGGGGCGGGAGGGGGGAACGTGCCAAACAGGACAAAGCGACGAACGATTTAAATTGGAGGAAAGGATTTCGGGAGTGGTGAGGGGTTTTGATGTATTACGAAACGAATGCGTATCGATGACGATGATTTTATCAATTTTGAATGAGGAATTAGACAGTTATGAAAATTATTAAGAAATTAGATTATTTTCAAAATAAGTTTTGATATATTTGAGATTATGAAATGTGCCAGGATTATTGGGTGACAGGGTTGGGGAGGAGAAAAAAAAACAAAACAAAATAATTCAAAGCAACATAAAAAACGCGTCGCAGCAAAATACAAAAAGCACTTTCATGCTAACGAAATGTTGTTCAATAGTAAACACTTAAAATGGGGACACACAAAAACACAGATGTTATAAGAGACATGCAACATTCTAACTCCAAACACAGAAGTTGGTTTTATCTATTCTACTTTAATTACAAATTGCAAATATTCTTCACGCGGTTTAAATGGCAAGAGAATAAGTTACGATTAAACTGGGTATAAACATGGACACTCTGTGTTAAATTGTAATGCTTAATAACTATGTATTTCAATAATGAAACAGTCACGAAATATTATACAACTTTTTATAACAGTCCAGGACAGTCCACTGCGAGATTCTCCCTTGAAACGGAGGGGTTTATGTAATCCCCAAGCGGGTAGGGGATAGCAGTTGTTTTTGGATACACAGTTGAATTCCCATTTTCTACTTTTATATACCTTTTATTATATTTTTGGTTGCCTCGTAACACCCAAATGAACAGCTTGACACTTCTTTTAACCTTTTAACCGCCAAGCATATTTTCTAAGAACTTGCTCCCACCGCCAGCCATAAAAACAAAATCTATATCAATCAGTCAAAACATAAGTCTTATTTATGAGACGGCGGCGTTGTGAGCTCGATTTGGTGAGTCTTATATTTCAGACCATGGCGGTTAAAAGATTAACAGCAGTCATGAAGAAATGGGACGTGACGTGAATCAATCTCATGCCAATTTAAACCGCGCAATTTTTAGTAACAGTTACAAGTAGCAGCTATCTACTGTCTACATAGTACTCACTGCTTAACCGTGCGGGTTTCGGGGGGGTCTGTTTCGACGTGGAGGGCAGTGCTTCCTTCGGGGCGGGGGTTGCGGGGGTAGCGGGGGCGGGGCTCGCCACGGGTGCGGGGGAACTGTCTGCATGCGTACACTACGTGCTATTATCACTACGATACGTGCTACATGCGACTACACATGCTTGCTATGTTTGCGTATTCCAGGTAACTTGGATGCTCTTTGTGACAAAGTAATGTGTTAATTAAGATGGTTTCCTTCCGTATCTCAGTTCAGGGTTTTGAGTTAGCCGAAACTCGGATTATAAATAGAATATACTTGATTATGCTTGATTAATAAATCGATATGTATGTACCATATTTGACAAAACAAATACAACATATATAATACAGTCATACATATATAACAAAGAAAAACAACATATTGTATTTGGGTTCAGTCGCATAAGGACTTAATTTATTATATACTTTTTATTAATAAGTATTTTAAATATAGTTACATTTATTATGTATACTTGCTGATGTCGGCACTTGATGAAACTCCATTACATTATGCACTTTGAAATCAACATTGCACGAATTTCTTTTTTAAGACAGTTTTATTTTTAAGATGTTTTGATTTAATATTCTAAAATGTTTTAAAAGAAAAAACTATTTGAGTTTATAATTAAATGACATAAATTTAATACAAGTGTTCCACGTAGAACATCAAATTGTACTGTGATGAATATTGTCACCATTGTGGAATCATCATCATCATCATTTCAGCCGAAAGACGTCCACTGCTGGACAAAGGCCTCCCCCAAAGATCTCCAAGACGATCGGTCCTGCGCTGCCCGCATCCAGCGGCTTCCCGCGACCCTCACCAGATCGTCGGTCCACCTTGTGGGGGGCCTGCCCACGCTACGTCTTCCGGCGCGCGGTCGCCATTCGAGAACCTTTTTGCCCCAACGGCCGTCGGTTCTACGCGCAATGTGCCCAGCCCATTGTGGAATGTTTTCATAAAAATAATAAACATATTTTAAATAATACTGAGAAACGGAAGATTCTCATTACTTTTGCCCTTTAATTCAATTACAATAACATCCAGAGATGGACGGAATACGCATACATAACTATAGTACAAATATTAGAACCTGAATAGCACAACATGCCATGGTTATACGTAGAAAGAAAAACTACAATATTCATACTAAGTAAACTTTCACCTACAAAATCTAGTTGGAAAAATTTTAAGTAACTAAAATTTTCTAAAATACAATACCTAACCATGTTTACCTTATATTTTATGACTTGTTTTAATATTGATTGAGTATTATTTTGTTAAAATCATGAATTGTAAGCGATTAATTTAAAATACCAGAATAAACAAGTACAAGTCCGTTACAATTTAAGCCCCAGTGAAGCGTTGAATGGATAAATGAATTCGATATAAATTAAAATTATATAATTTGTTAGACAATGAAGAAAAACATGTTATAATTATGACCTTAAAAACTGGAAATTTTCTTTCCTGTCAAACAAAAACATCAAAAATATAGCTATAGAACAAAGCTGTGCATATAGATATAAAAAAGCAAGCAAATAGACAAGTGATACCTACCTTAGAAGACGTTCCAATAAAACAGCTTTTACAAGACAGCACAAACACTTCGAAACAAGACGAGACGAGCGCATAGTAAGAGACAGACATATACAAATAAGACAGACAAAAGAAGGACAGAGTATCAAACCATCACCGTGATTAGCATTATGACGTCACAGCAGAAATATATATTTTTATCAGAGTAATAAATATCAGAAAAATAAACCGTTTATTGTAAATTAAGAAGTACATAGCAAAAGCCGTACCATGAGTTCTCATAAAAATATTTTAAAATTCACTCATGTTACAGCTTTAATAGCTAAATAAGAATTGATGATTGAAGACTGCCTTTCAAACATGAATAATGGTAACTAAACAAGAAAACCATCACCAAATTAAAATACTGTGTGATGTGATGAACATTATATGTGTGTAAGGTGCAGATATAAAGAAAACTGTGCTTAGCCCCAAGTAAATGTATCCTACAAAAGAAATCCTAGAGGAGTAACTATAACTCGCGTACAGATAATAGCTAATCTACAAAATTAATCACAAATAACTATTTCCCGAAGTCTGAGCGCAGTGTAACCCGACAAAATTAAAAAGGCTAGTCAGTCACACATGGCACCACATCTAACTAAAAATTCTTCTAAAATAACGCGTAGAGTAAACAAAATGAGAACATTATTTGAGAAGAAGTATGTTCGTGGCGCCAGCTATACTAAGATCCTCGTAAAGACACCCAGGTTTAACTACGTAGAAGCTCATGCGTACAGCTGGGTATCCTCGTATTATACACAGATGGTACGTATGTAAAGCGCTCGGTTACCTGGCTGGGAATGCGGTCGCTCTTGGGACTTCTCAGCCGCTTTAGTGGATGTTCTCCTTACGACTACGCGTGTGCATGTGTGGACAACACATCGATAAGTAATTGCCTCTGTACGCACGCAATACTCGAGCGGCAAACGAAAGGGTGAGTTTCGATCGAGAATCATTAATAGTAATTAAGTACTTGAATGTATTTAAAAAGAAACTCAGGAATTAAACCTTCTGAAATCACTCGTATACATACAACCTAGTCTGTCGCAATTTTTAACAATTTAAGATTTATAATGGCAAATCAAAGTAAAAATTAATCCAAAATAGTATTGGCACGTTTCAGTCACATTTTGCTATTCTCTTTAAAATATTGTTTTGGATAGCCAGTCAAGTACCCAACTATAGATAAGAGAGTTTGTATTCGTTTGCCGATGAAGTAAGCGATCACAAAAGAGGACATCGTATGATATTCACACTTAAAGCGGCAAGCGTCGCTTTAAGCCTTCTTGGTTGTCGCAGTGCGAAAATGTGCTTTTTCTTCAGTTATAATAGTCAAAACATTTTAAATATTCTATATCCTATCAATTGAATAACGCTTTTTCTTCAGTTATAATTTTATAATAGTCAAAACATTTTAAATATTCTATATCCTATCAATTGAATAACGCTAACCGTTTTGGGCACTTAGATCTTTGACACTAACATATGAAATGGAATGAGAATAATAAAGTAAGACGGTAAATAATTTACAGGCAACTTAACTTTCACAACACCCGCTTGAAAAGTTTCACCTCTATTCTTACCCCGGAGATTTTTTATGCCCTAAGAAAGGAGGTTTTATATGAAACTCTACTTCGATTTAATATGACAAAGAAATTTACATGGAGCTATTTTAATAGAATATCTCATTAAACCTGACTAATTTAGTTGCATACAGTTACATTTTAAATTAAAAATTGGATAAATTTTATTGCCTATATATAATTCAAGTCACAACGCCACTATATTTTTAGTGCTTTGAATTCGTGTTACAATATAATTTAAATTCGTTTGCAGGTGTTGTAAAAATGTACCATGTTCCTGTCAAGAAAAAGGGCAAATATCCAACTTATATGGTTTATAACCTTCACCAATGGTTCAGACTATAAATAGAACATTTTTGGTTATTTTACATCTTTGTTCCCTTGGTGAACAAATGACTAGCTTTCTATTTAATACGTTTAGTGTCAATAACTTATTATTGCAGTCTGCAAGCACGTTCGGTTATCGGGGGTAGTTAGTCGAAGATTCATTCCTCTCATATTATAAATATCAAGTCTTTTGAAAGTGCTAAGACAATACACATGCGTGCTTACAATGCAATCCGTGTACGAAGTGATGTTAATTTTGAAAATTATGGTTCAACTCTGTGTTTTTGATTCTTTGTTTATGATTTTCGTTTACCAGACTATTGTGTAATTAATCTGTTTACAAATATTAAATATAGAATTTAAATCGCTAAGAATGCAGCATATTCTTATCTTGTCGGATTATGGAGATGTGGGGATTACGTCTATTTTTAATTAATGCAAATAAACCTATAATTATTCATTTTATCTTTGACATGTCTACATTAATTTAGTTCGCACTTTTGTTTCTTACAAAGACAAGAAGTTTATCCTACTTATAGAAATAAGATATACTCGTACTTTGAAAAACTATATTGTTATTGAGACATAAATAATAGCGTTATTTCTTCTTTCTAATCTTAAATTTTCACTGACGATCTTTCCCTGCGGGAGAAAGGTTTATTTCAATCAAAATATAACTTTTTTTTTAGAAATATGAACTTCTTTGTTCTCAATATTATATTAACACAATATAATGGGCTTGTGTCTAGGGTCAAAATAATTACATTCTATTTAGTCCGTATTTTAGATTATAAAAAAATATTGGACACGTATTTTTTCTTTTTTCGATTAAACAAAAAATAAGTGACGTCACACGTTACTTTAATGGGCTATATCTTTGTAATTTTTGGTCCGATTTACAAATAAAAAAATACGTGTACCTTATTTTTGAATAATCTAAAAGACGGACTAATTACATTTTTTTAGGACACAAGCCTATTGAAACTCGGGTATATTTAGGGTCAATTTCATTTCTGACATTACTTTCAACAACATGAAAAAGGAACGATACGATAGTTCCACGACGCGGCACAATTAACGGATGTGAACGGATTTTAAGTCGACTACACTTAATTTAAAATGTTGGCGTCGAATAGTTAGGTTTGATTACTGTATTTAAAGGCTACGTTTCCTCCAGAGGTGAGCGATGATGAGTAATCAGAGGTGTGTTTGTAAAGACCCTATAGAATCGTTTCATGCACAGTACAGGTAAATGAAGCGATTGTATTGGTTCTTTACAAACTCATCTCGATACGCATCCTCGCTCATCCCGAGTCCACCGTCTGCCTTTCCACCCGAGGTGAGCGATGGTGCGTAGCGAAGGATGTGTTTTTATACAACCAATAGAATCACTGTGCTAACCGAGGCGGAGTAAAAAGCCACGTGCACAAAATAAAAAGTTTCCTGAAAGTCCACTCCCGCTGTCCTTGAAATTAACTACCTAAACTTGGTTGACTCTTAGAAAAACGTGTATCGCGGTTTTATTGGTTCTTTACAACATTTCTCGCTACGCATCCTCGCTCATCTCTGGAGGTAGAGCAGCCTTCACACGCTCGGTTTTAACCGATGTTTAATCAAATGAAATTTCGATTAGATATAATTAGCTTAGCTTATCGTGTGGGTTTCGAGGTTAACCTACCTCAGAAACCCTGGTGTTGGAATTGTCGAGCCGCCTTAAGCTTAGATAATATAATTGTTCCGTTAAAACTGAAGAGGTTTATATCAACCGATACGACTAGTAGTAATGTTTTATCCATAATCCACAACAAGAATATGCCGCGCGCGTCTCCTAGAGATTGTTTCAACTAATTAGGTAGTTACCTATGGCGTTGTTGGCTTCCCTGTCTCGCCCTAGAAAAACAAAAGGAGCCTCTTACCTAACATACGCATAACACACAAAAAAAGAACAATGGGCCCGATTCTACATATCACGCTGTAACTTAAATTTAAAAACCATATGTCCCATTCACGTTTTTAAGAACGAAAAGGGACGAGTCCGCATCATTATTCCGAAATTATGTTGCCGACCGTGAAAACTCCGATAAGTCGTTTCGCCGATGATCAATTTGACGAATAATTATTTCAACATTTTTCA